>JALGQZ010000001.1:13880000-14312500 GCA_023105745.1 Austropuccinia psidii
ATTAATCTTTTGGGGTTTATAAATGGAAATTAATTAAGAATTGACATGGTTACAGTTGTCTAAGTAGCTCTTTACCTCCTTGGCATGTCAAAATAGCAGGTTATTTGCTATTTTCTTAAGATTTACTGTAGTTGTAACATGGTAACCAAGTTCCCAAAGTGTTTTAGTTTACTAATTGGGCCAAGATCATCAATGGATCCAAGTTTTGGAGGTGTCAACGCCTATGAGGCCTCAGAAGCTGGGTACCCTGGCTCTCTTTGATGTCTTTTGTCCCCTTGCTTATTTTTCACATCAAAATAGAAATTTAAGCTCAAGTAAGATATCCACTATGGGTGTACCAAAGGTCCATGTAAGAATACCATGATATTAAGTGCCCAAAACATGCATAATACTATTTTTTGTGTATATGTAACATGGGATTTCTCACATTCCCATTATTTTGGCGTGAAATTAAGAAAAACAAAACATTTCACGGATATTTTATGTGGTATTGATGATGTGGTATTGAAGTATTTTCCATATTACCACCTCAAAGAGTTAATTTGAGCTTATTCACTCTATGGAGCTACCCTAGGTGAATTTTTGTGTAGAATCCAAATCTGGCCTTAAATCTATGGATTTACTTCCTAAATGAAAAGTTATTCATCTTTTCCGAAATCTAAAGTGATGAATTTTGGATATAGGCATGACTTATGAGTTTATGCATAATTCAAAATTCATTTTTAAGATAATTGTGGCCTATTTGGGTATGTAAAATATACCTCAAGGCTCACAAAAATGGGGTTTAAATAAGCTCCATGAAATTGCTCAGAATAATATACCATATGGGCATATATGAGTATACCAGGATGCCATTTGGCATCAAAAATGCACCAGCCCACTTCCAAAGGATGATGGACACAATATTCCAACAAGAAATATTGGAAGGCTGGATGGTAGTATATATTGATGATATCATTATATACTCAGAGACATGGGAAGACCATGTACAATACATAGACAGAGTGCTAAGTAAATGTACACCCATCAATCTGAAAATTTCACTGAAAAAGTGTTATTTTGGCCAAAAAGAGCTACTAGCTCTAGGACATAAAGTCTCAGGTCTTAGTCTGGCAATTGACCAGAATAAAGTAGCAGCAGTACTGCAAAAGCCAGTACCAAAGAGCATCAAAGAGATGCAATCTTTCCTTGGGTTTGCTAGCTACTATAGGAACCACATCAAGAATTTTGCCCACATAACTAGTAGTTTATACAAGCTATGTTCAGAAGATGCAGTTTTTCAAATTACCAAGGAAAGCAGGGATGCATATGGGAGGATCAAATATGAACTCACAAATGCACCTGTGCTCATCTTGCCTGACTTTGAACTGCCATTCCAGTCATTCATAGATGCAGCATGTAGCAAAGGCTTAGGAGCAGCCCTTCACCAAAGACAAATTGTAGATGGTGAACCAAGAGAGAGAGTAATATGTTACATCTCTTGGCAACTGAAAGATTCAGAAGCCAGGTATGGGCCACCCTGACTGAATGTCTATGTCTAGTCTGGGCTCTGGAAAAAATCCATTATTATCTGGAGGGTGCAGTCTTTGAAGTCTACACACACTGCACAGCCTTGAAGTCTTTACTGAACATGCAGACTACAAATAGACACATGTTGAGATGGAAAATTGCCATCCAGGAGTATAGAGGGAATATGACCATCAGTTACAAAGAAGGTCAAAGTCATACCATTGCAGATGGCCTTAGCAGATGGCCGCTGGATAATGTCAAGAGAAATCCAGGTCATGACCCTGAAGTGGCAGCTAAGATCCCTATCCATTCAATGGAAACAGATAGGAGGAAGAACTTCAGATTCTCTGAATAGGCAGCAGGAAGTAGTACCCTTGACAGTGGAAACACTTTTTCAGAAGGAACAGAAACTCTCATACTGGGAATAAGTTCCTCAGAACTTCACAATGAATTTTTCAGTGCAGTACTGAAGTATTATGCCAAACACAAACAGTGTGGCACATTACTACAACTCCTTCAAAAAAAATACATGAGTCCAGAACTGGAATCCCAGCTGGAAGAACCCTGGCTGAGGGCCTATAAGGATAACAATTTCTTCCTTGTAGATGGCCTACTTTACCACAGAGAGAAGCACACAAGTGCACTCACAGTGGTAGACAGAGACCACATCTCTCTGATCCTACAGGAATGTCATGACTACCCCTATATGGGACACATGAGTGAAGACAGGAACAAAGAAAGGGTAGCACGCACAGCTTGGTGGGCCAAGTGGGAACAACAGTTGAGTGAATACATCAACACTTGTGAAAGATGCCAAAAGGAAAATAGGAAACATTGGAAGAAGTATGGGTAACTTCAACATACAGAGGATCCCAAACACCCATGGGAAACCATCAATATGGACTGGGTTACAGGAACCTTCCCTGGAGGCAAAGAAAACTACAATTCCTGCTTAATCATAGTGCATAGGTTCAGCAAGAGTATGAGGTGTCTACCATTTCACAAAGATGACACAGCCATGGATACTGCTCAGTTATTCTGGAATAACATCATATCTACCTGTGGAATTCCCAAAATCATCATCAGTGATAGGGACCCAAAACTCCCATCTGAATTTTAAACCAACTTGTATGACATGCTTAGAACCAAGCTTGCATTTTCCACAGCTTACCATCCACAAATAGATGGCCTAGTTGAAAGGATGATCAATGCAATGAAGGACATCCTTAGAAGGTTCTGTGCCTATGGCATGGAATACAAGGACCATGAGGGATACACCCATGACTGGTTTATCCTTCTGCCAACTGTCCAACTGGCTTATAATAAAAGTCAGCACTCCACCACAGGAAAGACATCTGCACTGGTAGATAAAGGGTGGAATACCCTGTTTCCTGTGGATCACTTGAAGAATAATCTTCTGACCATCCACCCCACAGCCAAAGACTTCCATGACATGTGGAAGAGGGCTTGTGACACAGCTGCCAAATACATAGCTGAGGCAAAAGAATATAACAAGCAGAGGTGGGACAAGATACACATGGAACCTGACTTTAAGGAAGGGGACCAGGTGCTAGTGTCTACACTAAAGATTAATAATCATAAAGGACCCAACAAGATGAGAGACTCCTTTTTGGGGCCCTTCACTATCATTAAGTTGATAGGAAAGAATGCAGTGGAAGTCAAACTTACAGAGAAATTTTCCAGGAAGCACCCAGTCTTTCCAGTATGTTTAGTCAAACCATACTTCCAAACAGAGGAGGACAAATTCCCCTCTAGGAGGAAGAGCCCCACACCACCAGAGATAGTGGAAGTGGAGCAATCCCCTGGACCTGTGAGTAAAACTATCAGGGCCAGGAAGATCAGACTTAATGGGAAGGATCAAAGACAATACTCAGTCAGATTCAAGAACCAGACAGCTGATAAGGACAAATGGTTGGAAGAAGATGCCATACCAGATGGGAACCTTCATTTAAGAAGATTCAGAGCCTCTAGGAGGACTGAACAGTCTCATCAATGATGAGCCTTCTTTAGAGGTAGGGTATGTCAGCCTGTGATTCAAAACCAGAGCACAAGCATGACAGCCAAAATACCATAACCCAATGGTATAGCCAAGAAGCCACCAGAACATGGAGCTGAGCCAAATTAGCTCAAATGGTATCAAAGGAAAGAGGAAACTCATCCCTTTCCAAATATACAAGTCCCATCATCATAGGACAAAGAATAACAAAATTATTCTTGCTCAAAGTTGTTGCTGAGCATAAACCTTAATTTTCACCTCTCATCTGAAATACAGAGTAAGAGGATCAACCCCATCAAATGGGTATTCAAAGTGAATCTCTAAGCTAGAGATATCCAATGGTACCAGCCAAACTGAGCTAGCACCAGTATTACAGAAGTTATGGTCAAATTCAGGCCAAATAAGGGTGAACAAAACACTCACCTCTCATCTAACTTCTACAGTTTTAGTGTGAGATACCTAAAGTGGGGTATCTTTGGAAATCACTCAATCAGGGCTATCTGATGGTCTCATTTATTTCCTTATATCTCAAGTAGAACAACAGTTATTGGGCAAACAAGCCCAATGCAGCTTTTGCCTAAAACATGCATATGTACAAAATATCTTGTACATGGGATAACTTTGCCATATTTAATGATAACCATATCAAATAAAGTACCATTGTGTAGAACACATACAGGGATACACACTGAACCAACTATGAGGTTTATATCTCAAGAACTCACAAAGGTATGGCTGTGTTAAGGTCAAAATCCTACATTCTGCCCAACACAGCCTTACCATGGGATAATATCCCATAACCATGATTATAACGTGTCCAAAAGACAAAGAAGCATGTTTATACTTCAATATCTCACAATTAAGTCAATACTGGGGTCCCATAAAGTTTCTGTACAGCATTCTACGTGTCACACACGTCAGAAGAAGGCTATGTGGTCCCCAGATGAAAAAGTTCACCCTGTATTGGTGAAAACTGCCCAGATGTGGATTCAAAACCACATCTGAGCCCAATAAAGGCCATAAAGGCCTTCGCAAACCACAAGCCTGTCTCAGAGAGTGAAAAAACTTCACTTCCTCTACGTGGAAAGGTCTAGCAGCCTTTCCACCCCATTTCAGGATAAAAAGAAGGCTTTTCACAGCCAGAAAAGCTTTCCACATCCTGCTCTTAAATTCCTATGTAGTAAAACTGTCAAAAACAATTATACTCTTGGAAAATAAACAGGTATAATTATAATATTAATTATTGTAGTATTTATTATTGTCATCCAACAGGTAAAGCTGCAACCAGGGCTTTCAACAGCGCTCACCACCACTATTTTATAATAGTAAATCCCTTTAGATCTTATTATAAACCCTTATTATCAATAAATACCTTTATTTTTAATCTTTTATCACATGTCACAGTCACAGTTAAACTTGCTAATAGCCTAATTAACACTTCCACATAGATTCAACCTGAGAAGGGGCATCACAGGAATTGGATTTTATCACTTCCCGCCAGCTCATAATAGGCCAAAATGCACTGGTTCTTTCATAGAGGACAAGGATGATGAGGGATCCACAGCGGAGTGCATATTGCATTTGCGTGTGCTTGCAATATTCCACATGGTTGGATTTGATAATCATTGAATGGGAATATGAATATATCAAATTTGTCAGGATGAAACTATGAAGAAGGTGTATATAGGGTAAATACAACTTTTTCTATGTTTGTGACACGGTAGAATAGTTTAAAAAAGAGTTATAAAGCTTAAAAGATATTTAATTTAAGATAAAAAGGGCTTTACTATAGTGGATATAGTGTTGGTGAGCGCTGTTGAAAGCCCTGGGTGCAGCTTTATCTGTTGGGTTACAAAAATAAAAGACTACAATAATTAAAACTATAATTATACCTGATTATTAACCAAGAGTAAAACTGTTTTTGACAGTTTACTACGTAGGTTATTCAAGAGCAGGATGAGGAGATGATTGGGCTGTGAAAAGCCCTCCTTTTATCCTGAAATTGGGGTGGAAAGGCTGTTAGACCTTTCCACGTAGAGGAAGTGAAGATTTTTCACTCTCCAGGACAGGCTTGTGGTTTGCAAACAACCTGTATACTCTGTATTGGGCTCAGATGAGGTTTTGAAACCACATCTGGGCGGTTTTCACCAATACAGGGTGAAAATTTTCATGGGGACCTCACAGCCTGATTCTGACATGTATGACACATAGAATGCTGTATAGAAACTGTATGGGACCCCAGTATTGACTGACATATGAGGTATTGAAGTAAAAACAAGCTTCTTTGTCTATTTGACACCTCATATTCATGGTTATAGGATATTATCCCATGGTAAGGCTGTATATGACAGCAGGTGGGATTTTTACCTTAAAACAGCCATAACTTTGTCAATTCTTGAGATATCAACCTCAAAATTGGTTCAGTGTATAGCCCTGTATGGGCTCTACACAATGGTACCTCCTTTGGTATGGGTATCATTAAATATGTCAAAGCTATCCCATGTACAAGGTTTTTGTACATTTGTGTGTTTTAGGCAAAAAGCTGTATTGAGCTTGTTTGCCCCATAACTTCTGCAGTAGTTGAGATATGGGGAAGTGGATGGCATCATCAGATAGCCCTGATTGTGCTCTTTCCAAAAAGACCCCACTTTTATTATCTCACACTAAAGCTGTAGAAGTTAGATGAGAGGTGAATGTTTTGTTCACCCTTATTTGGCCTGAAATTGACCATAACTCCAGTAATATTGGTGCTAGCTCAGTTTGGCTGGTACCATTGGATAGCCCTGTCTTAGAGCTTCATTGTGAATACCCATTTGATGGGGTTAAGCCTCTCCTTCTAGATTTTAGATGAGAGCTGAAAATTAAGGTTTATGCTCAGCAATATCTTTGAGCAGGAATAACTTTGTTATTTCTTGTCCTATGGTGATGGGACTTATATTTTCAGGAAGAGGTGAGTTTCCTCTTTCTTTTGATACCTTCTGAGCTTATTTGGCTCAGCTCCATGTTTTGGTGTTATCTTGGCTATACCATTGGTTTATGGTATTTTGGCTGTCATGCTTGTGCTCTGGTTTTGAGTCACAGGCTTACATACCCTCCATCTAAAAAAGGCTCATCATTGATGAGACTTTTCAGTCCTCCTAGAGGTTCTGAATCTTCTTAAATGAAGGTTCCCATCTGGTATGGCATCTTCTGCCAACCATTTGTCCTTATCAGCTGTCTGGTTCTTGAATCTGACTAAGTACTGTCTTTGATCCTTCCCATTGAGTCTGATGTTCCTGGCCCTGATGATCTTACTCACAGGTCCAGGGGAGGCTTCCACTTCCACTATCTCTTTGGGTGTGGGGTTCTTCCTCCTTGAGGGGAATTTGTCCTCCTCTGTCTGGAAGTATGGTTTGACCAAGCTCACTGGAAAGACTGGATGTTTCCTTGAAAACTCCTCAGTGAGTTTGACTTCTACTGCATTTTTTCCTATCAACTTAATGATAGTGAAAGGTCCTACAAATGAGTCTCTCATCTTTTTAGGTCCTTTGAGATTGTTGAAGTTCAGTGTAGACACTAACACCTGGTCCCCTTCCTTGAAGTCAGGTTCCATATGTGGTTTGTCCCACCTCTGCTTATTGTATTCTTTTGCCTCAGCTATGCATTTAGAAGCTGTGTCACGGGCCCTCTTCCACATATCATGGAAGTCTTTGGCTGTGGGGTGGATAGTCAGGAGATTTTTCTTCAAGTGATCCACAGGCAACAGGGGGTTCCACCCTTTCTCTACCAGTGCAGGTGTTTTTCCTGTGGTGGAGTGCTGGCTTGTATTATAAGCCAGTTGGCCTGCTGGTAAGAGGGTATCCCAATCATGGGTGTATCCCTCATGGTCCTTGTATTCCATGCCATAGGCACAGAATCTTCTGAGGATGTCCTCCATTGTTTGGATCATCCTTTCAGCCAGGCCATCTGTTTGTGGATGGTAAGCTGTGGAAAAAGCAAGTTTGGTGCCAAGCATGTCATATAAGTTAGTCCAAAATTCAGATGTGAATTTTGGGTCTCTATCACTAATGATGATCTTGGGGACTCCACAGGTGGATATGATGTTATTCCAAAACAACAGAGCAGTATCCATGGCTGTGTCTTCTTTATGGCATGGTAGACACGTCATGCTCTTGCTGAACCTATCAACTATGATCAAACAGGCATTGTAGTTTTCTTTGCCTCATGGGAAAAGTCCTGTAACCCAGTCCATGTTGATGGTTTCCCATGGGTGCTTGGGTTCTTCTATGTGTTGAAGTAACCCATACTTCCCCCCATGTTTCCTATTTGCCTTTTGGCATCTTTCACAAGTGTTGATGTATTCACTCAACTCTTGTTCCCACTTGGGCCACCAAGCTGTGCTTGCTACCTTCTCTTTGGTCCTGTCCTCACTCATGTGTCCCATATAGGGGCAGTCATGGCATTCTTGTAGGATCAATGAGATGTGGTCTCTGTCTACCACTGTGAGTGCACTTGTGTGCTTTTCTCTGTGGTAGAGCAGGCCATCTATAAGAAAGAATTTATTGTCCTTATAGGCCCTCAACCAGGGTTCTTCCAGCTGGGTTTCCAGTTCTGGACTCCTGTACTTCTGTTGAAGGAGTTGGAGTAGTATGCTACACTGTTTGTGTTTGGCATAAGACTTCTGTACTGCACTGAAGAATTCATTGTGCAGTTCTGAGGAACTTATTACCAGTATGGGAGTTTCTGTCCCCTCCGAGTCAGTGTTTCCACTGTCAAGGGTACCACTTTCTGGTGCCCATTCAGATAATCTGAAGTTTTTCTCCCTATCTATTTCCATGAAATGGATAGGGATTTTTGCTTCAACTTCAGGGTCATAAGCTGGATTGCTTTTGACATTATCCAGTGGCCATCTGCTGAGGCCATCTGCATTGGTATGGCTTTTACCTTCCTTGTATATGATGGTCATGTTCCCTCTATACTCCTGGATGGCTATTTGCCATCTCAGCATATGTCTATTTGTTGTCTTCATCTTTAGTAAAGACTTCAAGGCTGTGCAGTCTGTGTAGACTTCAAATACTGCACCCTCCAAATAATAATGGAGTTTTTCTAGAGCCCAGACTAGACATAGACATTCAGTCTGGGTGGCCCCATAATTGGCTTCTGAATCTTTCAGCTGCCTTGAGATGTAGCAAATTACTCCTTCTCTTGGTTCACCATCCACAATTTGTCTTTGGTGAAGGGCTGCTCCTAGGCCTTGGCTGCATGCTGCATCTATATACAACTTGAATGGTAGTTCAAAGTCAGGTAAGATGAGCACAGGCGCATTAGTGAGTTCATATTTGATCCTCTCATATGCATCCCTTCTTTCCTTTGTAATTTCATAAACTACATCTTTTGAACATAACTTGTATAAACTACTAGTTATGTGGGCAAAATGTTTGATGTGGTTTCTGTAGTAGCTAGCAAACCCAAGGAAAGATTGCATCTCTTTGATGTTCTTTGGTACTGGCTTTTGCAATACTGCTGCTACTTTGTTCTGGTCAATTGCCAGACTAAGGCCTGAGAATTTATGTCCTAGAGCTAGTAGCTCTTGTTGGCCAAAATTGCACTTTTTAAGTGAAATTTTCAGATTGATGGGTGTACATTTACTTAGCACTCTGTCTATGTATTGTACATGGTCTTCCCATGTCTCTGAGTATATAATGATATCATCAATATATACTACCATCCAGCCTTCCATTATTTCTTCTTGAAATATGGTGTCCATCATCCTTTGGGAGTGGGCTGGTGCATTTTTAATACCAAATGGCATCCTGGTGTACTCATATATACCCATATGGCATATTATCCTGAGTAACTTCATGGAGTTTGGTTTAACTCCATTTTGGTGGAAGCCTTTCATACAATCCATTTTGGTTATGTATTTGGCTTTGGCCAGTTTATCCAAGGCATGGGGTATCCTTGGTATAGGGTACCTGTCTGTTTTTGTGTAGTTATTCAGGGCTCTGAAATCTCCACACAATCCAGACTTGCCATCATGCCAGCTGATTAGGACAGGGGTGGTTATTTCCACTTTTTCATTATGTCCAATCTTCCTGATGACATCCATATCCAGGAGTTCATTGATATGTTTCTCAATTTCTCTCCTAGTTTCCAGGCTTGCTGGATAAGGAGGTCTCCTCAGCATGGGTGGATAAGGCCTTTCCACATCCAGATATAGTTCTATATCATGGCCTTTGATCTTGCCTAATGGTTCTTCACCAATGGCAAATGCTGGTCTGTTCTTTCTCGGCATCTTCAGTAGACTTAGTTTTTGTTTACTGGTGAGGGTAGTGCTAAACTGTCCCTCTCTGAATTCCTTCAGAAGTTCTTCCAGTGGAGCTTGAGAAGATATCTGGTATATGTCAAGTGAAAATTTCTTCTCCTTCTTAGTACCAATGGTGATGTGCCTATTTTTACTGTTGTGAATGTCTATGCCATACATCCTCTGGTAATCTGTTCCCAGTAAAAACCCTTGGATGTGGGCATCATCAAGCACTACAAACTCTGGGTTGAGTCTGATATTACCCTTCCTGTGGGGTATAATTATCTCTTTGATAATGGTCCCAATGGAAGTCATCTTCCCTGATGCACTTTTAAAGTTCTTTGCCTTAGTGGGCAAGAGCTGTTCCTCCCAGTTTGGGAAGTGGGTATGCAGATTGTTTCTGGCCACTATGGAGCAGTGTGCTCCACTATCAATGATCAGTGGATGCTGAGCATTGTCAATGCAAACAGTCATTTTTGTGGCTGTTCCATGTATATATGCCATTCCTTTGGTTGGTGTAACCAGGAATGTTTGTGCATCTTGTGCGTGTTTGCAAAAGTTTTTATTAGCAGTGTCTTGTGGCATGCCTGCTTCTAACTGTATGTCCTGGATTTCCAGTGGGGTTTCCTCTTGGTATTCCAACAGAAATTCCTCTCTGGGGTCTTGATCATCCTCAGATGGTTCTCTGATGGCATCACCCATGGAGTCTGAATCAGAATCCTCTGTTGAAGATTCTTCCTCAGGGACTTTCTCTATTGCATAGACTTTTTTCTTTGCCTTTGGACAGTTGTTAGCATAGTGGTCTGTTGAACTACAATTGTGGCAAGAATTCTTCTTCTTTGCCACTTCTGCCACTCTTTCTCTGGGTTCGTCTTTAAACTCTACCCTGAGTGGTTGTTTCTCTTTAAAACTGCTGCTTCTATATGGGGTGAATTTCCCTATATTAGTCCTCTTCCTTATGTCTTGTAAGGTGTTGGCTATGTCATCTAGAGTGCAATTTTGGTTGCATCTGCATTTTACTGCATGCTCTAGTTCTCCTGGCAGTTGTGTCAGAAGCTTGTGATTCCTCATTTGGATGTTCATCTGAGGATCAATGGCCTTAAGTCTTTTGAACTGTTTAAGACACCACTCATATGGATCTTTGTCCACAGAGTATTTGTCATTCTCAAATGACATGGTCTTTTGCCATATCCAAGTTCCATTACTGTACTTTTGGATGATTTGACTCTTCCACCATGGCCAGTTTCTTCTGCCATGGATTTCTTTCATTTCTGTGTACCATATGCTTGCATGACCTTTAAATGCAGTATTCAATCTGGCAGTGATCCCGTAGTCTGGTATGCTTGGTACATCAATGAAGAGTCCATCAATATAATCTATGAGTTCCATATGATCATATTCCCCTGATCCAGAGAATTTGGGCCAGTTTGAGGCCTCAGGAAGCTGTTTTAAGGCTTCCCTCTCTGAATAAGACATGCCATCTCCATCCTGGTATTGTGATGGAGATCTTGCCTTATTCAAAAACATGGCATCTGGTTGGTATGGATTCCCCATAGCTTGGCCTTGTGGTTGGGGCTTCAAGCTATGATAGGCATTAAACAATTTGTTAATGTCTTGATCCAGACACTCCCTGTCCCTTGTGCTGTGGTGTTGTTCTTCAAAGACTATATTCAGTCTTTTGTTGCTTTCTTCAGAGGCTTTGCTTAGTTGAGCATATCCTTCTTGAACATTTTTAACTATTTGTTCCAAGGAGGCTTGAGTTTGTCTTATCCTCCCTTGGCTAGCTTTAATTTCTGCAAACTGCTTTGCAGATTGTTCAGCATATTGGGACATTTGTAACCACAGTGTATCACTGTTGATGTTACTCTCAGATGTGACAATGTTATTTTCAGTCTGAGTGGGGGTAATGTTTCTATTACTAGGACTACTGATTCTAGAGTGGTTTACAACTACTTCTGGTTCTTGTGTACTTCTTTTACCAAATCTAACAGCTTCTGGATCATGGGGTCTGATTCTTTCCTCCTCTGGTTGAAGGAGGCTTTGTTGTTGCCCTTGTTTCCTTGTCTTCTCCTGGAAACTTCATGGAATTGTGAAGAATGGTGACTCCTGGCCACTGCCCTTCTGGTTTCTGAATGGTGTGAAGCCACTGGAGAGATGATTTGGCCTGCTCCTTGTGAACCTGAAGGAATCTGAGTAGGCCCTGTCTGGGTTAACTGTTCTCCTATAGCTAGGATAGTGGCTTGATTCTCCCTTATCCTCTGTGCCCTTGCCTCCAGGAGTCTGTGCTGCCTGGTAGGATTCCAACCTTTGGTGATTACCATCAGGTCTTTGAAGTCTATCTCTTTGAGATAGATCTTCTGGCAACTTGATCCAAGTTCTGCCCAGTGAGTTGCTAGGTTGAACCTCTTGTTGTCCATGCTCCATTGAAATAAATCTTTTAGGAGTTGGTGGATCTAAAGAACTTGATCCATATCCTTCCAGTCCTCTGGTTTGAGGTCTTTGTTGAATTGGAGTGTGAATGGCAAGGTTGATATTATCTCCCTCATTGTTTTGCCATCCACCACTGTGTCCAAGGTGTCTTCTTCCAGGTCTTCTGGTTCTGGACAAGCCTTCTCTATCCTCTGGTTGGTTTTTTTGGAAGCCAAGGTCTCTGAGGTATGCAGGGGACATATCAGTGTTTGCAAGCAGTCAAAAACTTTATGTTCTTAGGGTATTTACCTTTTACTGTGCCGTGTACAAATTTATTGTCTGCTGACTTGGGCAGTTTGCCTTTGGAAGTTACAACTGGGTTAATGATTGTAATCTTTCCTGTACAAGTGGTTAAGGTTGGTTTACCTTGTATTGAAGCAGAGTTTTGTGGTTTTCTACTCCTCTGAATGGCTATGGGTGTCCACTTCTTTGCTGTAATGAGACCTTCACTGTGCCTCTTTCCTTTGCCTTTGCTGCCCTCTGGTTCTGAGGGTGTCACTGGTGTGTTGGCCTGTGACTGGGTCTCAAGTGGGATGTAATTTTCTTCCACTGAATAAAGGCAGGAAAAAGAGGGCTTATGTCAGTTCAGACTTCTTAAAGATGCTGGTTTTGCATGTCTAAGAATGGCCTCTGGGCTTGTATGTTACTACAATGTGCCCTGTATAATGACAGTGTAATTGAATCAACAATTCCATGTCAGAATTACAGCTTTTGGTACCCTGTCACACTGTTTGTGTGCCAGTATCCCACAGATACACTTGTAGTTTTCAAGTGTAATCTGAATAAGTGGCTCTGTATAAGTGTGATTGAGTTAACAATACAGTTAACCACCCCTCAACTGATGGTTTTTCAGTCAGATGTGTCCTTATTCAATCAAGAATACAGGACTTATTGATGGCTTATGTGTTTTTATATACAAAACACACCAAAAATAGTTATTTTCAGTGGGTATTAGCCACGTGAATAATACTCTTATAATATGAGTATGTATAAATAAAAGGATAAAAATATATAAAATATATATTTTAATGGAGAAATTACGCCTAAAAAAGGATAAAACACTTGTTAATAAGTCATAAAAAGACAAAAAACTTACTTATAAGGTCCCAAAAAAGATTCAAAACATGGCCAGGCCCCCAAAATGTCAGGATGAAACTATGAAGAAGGTGTATATAGGCTAAATACAGCTTTTTCTATGTTTGTGGCACGATAAAATAGTTTAAAAAAGAGTTATAAAGCTTAAAAGGTATTTAATTTAAGATAAAAAGGGCTTTACTATAGTGGATATAGTGGTGGTGAGCGCTGTTGAAAGCCCTGGGTGCAGCTTTATCTGTTGGGTTACAATAATAAAAGACTACAATAATTAAAAGTATAATTATACCTGATTATTAACCAAGAGTAAAACTGTTTTTGACAGTTTACTACGTAGGTTATTCAAGAGCAGGATCAGGAGATGATTTGGCTGTGAAACGCCCTCCTTTTATCCTGAAATTGGGGTGGAAAGGCTGTTAGATCTTTCCACGTAGAGGAAGTGAAGATTTTTCACTCTCCAGGACAGGCTTGTGGTTTGCAAACAACCTGTATACTCTGTATTGGGCTCAGATGTGGTTTCAAAACCACATCTTGGCGGTTTTCACCAATACAGGGTGAGAATTTTCATCTGGGGACCTCACAGCCTGATTCTGATGTGTATGATGCATAGAATGCTTTATAGAAACTGTATGGGACCCCAGTATTGACTGACATATGAGGTATTGAAGTAAAAACATGCTTTTTTGTCTATTTGACACCTCATATTCATGGTTATGGGATATTATCCCATGGTAAGGCTGTATATGACAGAAGGTGGGATTTTTACCTTAAAACAGCCATTACTTTGTCAATTATTGAGATATCAACCTCAAAATTGGTTCAGTGTATAGCCCTGTATGAGCTCTCCACAATGGTACCTCCTTTGGTATGGGTATCATTAAATATGTCAAAGTTATCCCATGTACAAGGTTTTTGTACATTTGTGTGTATTAGGCAAAAAGCTGTACTGAGCTTGTTTGCCCCATAACTTCTGCAGTAGTTGAGATATGGGGAAGTGGATGGCATCATCAGATAGCCCTGATTGTGCTCTTTCCAAAAGGACCCCACTTTAGGTATCTCACACCAAAACTGTAGAAGTTAGATGAGAGGTGAATGTTTTGTTCACCCTTATTTGGCCTGAAATTGACCATAACTCCAGTAATATTGGTGCTAGCTCAGTTTGGCTGGTACCATTGGATAGCCCTGTCTTAGAGCTTCATTTTGAATTCCCATTTGATGGGGTTAAGCCTCTCCTTCTAGATTTTAGATGAGAGGTGAAAATTAAGGTTTATGCTCAGCAATATCTTTGAGCAGGAATAACTTTGTTATTTCTTGTCCTATGGTGATGGGACTTATATTTTCAGGAAGAGGTGAGTTTCCTCTTTCTTTTGATACCTTTTGAGCTTATTTGGCTCAGCTCCATGTTTTGGTGTTATCTTGGCTATACCATTGGTTTATGGTATTTTGGCTGTCATGCTTGTGCTCTGGTTTTGAGTCACAGGATGACAAAATTGAATAATTCAGTATCCACCACATTTTTCAGGTTCACGTAATTGAGATTGCGAATTTGGGCAAGTCAGATATAATCTTCCATATTTAGGCGCAGTTAAAAAAAATTCATCAACCAAAATCAAATTTAGTTGAAATTAATATTGCACACAAAATGCAGTAATCATTTGGTTTCATTTCTTTTTCCGCTGCAAGCATGCCATTCACAAAAAAGGAAAGGAGCATAAAAGGGAACTCGCAGGAAAGCGTCAGGGTGAAGAGGGAAAGTGTGAGTGGCTCACGTATTTTCAGCATATATATATAGATATATGTATGGGTTGGAGTTCATGTGGCACCCGCATGGGGCCCCATGGAATAACATTGGCTTTAGTCAGTTTAGATCGGGAAAATTCCATGTGGGCTCCGACAGGGACGTCAAAGATGTGTGCCAAATAAAGCTCATTGGGCTTTGGGCACCATTCTGGATTCAAAAGCCCTTAGGTTCAAATGGGAGGAAGCAGTATCTGATATCTTGTCTGCTTCTACACAAAGTGATCACTCACCTACTCGGGAATAGTGGGACATCCTGAAAGACAAATGAGGCCAAAAAAACCCAAAAGAATAATCTTTTCTCCTCTACTTGACCAAAAGCACAAATATCAATGCCAGTATCAGCAAATATGACCCCAAGTGAAATTTAGATGGTTGTGGATGTCAATCAGATCAAACACATTCACTGTCACAGGGGCTCTACTAAGTGAAGAGGGCCTGGCACTCAGTGAACAGACTTACTTATGGAGGGCTCAAAAGGAAATACTCAAATGATGAGAGTAATGGAGTAAGAGGATAAATTCCTAGTCATAAAATATAAGTATAAAAGATAAGAGAGACAAAACAAAAGCAATAATAAAGAGCCAACCACAAATAGTCCTGTACCACTGTTTCAACCTGTTCAGAAAAGAGAAAAGGAATTAATAAGGATATGGCCACCAGGACTCTACTGAACAGGTGAGGGAAGGCTAAGACTAACTTAATAAATAATAAAAAAATATTCCAAAAGTGAGAATAAAAGAATATTAAATAATAAATCAACTATTTTAATTAACTGGGGGAAAAACCCCCAGGTGGGTGAAGAGGGGCTGGTATATGTGAGAAATGCCAGCCTTGGAGTTTGAGTGTTGAGATACTTGCCAGTATGCTGGAAGAAGTTGGATGTGGGATTGAATCCTGTATTGGTGAATCCAATACAGGTGATACAGTCAATACAGGTATTTGCGCCTGTATTGATGACAGGCCTGTATTTGGTGAATCCTGTATTTGCGTCTTGCCTGTATGGAACTGTATTGGGTGAATTGTTGAATGAACCCCCTTGCTGATTGGGTTTTGAAGGGTATCCATGATATAATGATTTGCTGATGATGATTGGAAATGCCCCTGCCTCTTTGGCTGTGACATTCACTTTGGCCACATGGAAATTTTCTCTTCAACCGGATTACTCATTTCCCTTGTTGAATTCAGACCATTTACAGCAATTAGTGAAGTAGAGGTCAATCAATGGGAGGAATTATCACAATTCTTATTTTGTGAAAGAAAATTCACCAACCTGATTGCAACAAATGGGGAATTACTGGGAGGATTTATGTTCACAATTGGGTGGCGCAAATGCAGCACAAAGAATGAACAATTTGGTCTTTATGGAAGGCTTGGGAAAATTGAAAGCACAAAAGATGAATGGCAGAACCAAGGGGCAAATCTTAGCTCAGTTGGCTGCATTCTAGGTCAATCCTTACAATATGTTTGGGATAAATTGTTTCAAAAGATTCAAACTTGCTACAAGTAATTGGGTGTTCGGTCCTTTGATCAAATCAACTATGAAGCCAATATTTCTGCAAATCAGGCAGAATTTGAGTTTGTTTCCACACTCACTTTCACCATAAATGGATTCGAAACTCCCCCCATGTTGATAAAGATGCATCTTTGTATGCTTTGGGATGTTGGTTTTAAGCTAATAAGCGGACCGGCCAAATTCAAAGAGTTGTGTCACAGTTGTGTACAGGGGGAAAATTGATTTTCCCAAATGAGAACTTCTGGATTGATCTATCCAAATGTCATGGGCTCATTCAGGTAGTGTGGGCCAGTAGTAAATTTTTTCATAATATTGATCCAGCACACAAAAATGAAAGCACAAGACTAGTGGGTATGTCCACACAATGCTCAAGGAGGTTAGCAAAAACAACGTGGCAGAAAAGCAACAGCTATTATGAAATTGACAAGGGAGAAGGCTATCACATCAGGTATGGTAATACAATATCATCTCAAATCAATTAATTAGGGAGTTTGGATGCATCTTGGATTGAGAGGGTGATTGGTGAATAAGGCTGTGATAATGCGCAGGACAGTATAAACCTGGTTTTGATGGGTTGGAATTGGGGTTATATGGTGGATCACATGAAAAAGAGGTGAAATGGCTCATTTACAGTGGAATGCCACAGTATTCTTGTCCTGGATCCTTGGTCTTGTCCAGGATACCAAGGCATCACACACAAATCCTTACGCCTGTCCAGGATCCTGACGCTTCACACGCAAAAGCTTTTGCTGTAACTCCTTACGCCGGGGCAGCCTTCTGGCAATGCCAGCAATTCCTTATTCCTTTCCAGGCTCCCAACGCTTCACATGCAAAATCCTTATGCTTGTACAGGTTCCCAACAATTCAAATAATTCCCTATGCCGCGGAAGCCTCCTGACAGCTCCAACACTCCCTTATGGCGGTGCAGGCTCCCAATGCTTCACAGGAAAATCCTTATGCTTGTTCAGGCTCCCAACAATTCAAACAATTGCTTATGCCAGGGCAGGCTTCCAGCAATTCACACACAAATCCTTACACTTGTACAGGTTCCAAACAATTCACACCATTCCTTACGCCTGGGCAGCCTCCCGACAATTCTAAAAATTCCTTACACAACTAAGATTAATAGTGTGTGACCATAGGAAAGGAAATGACTCATGAATCTGGAGTGGATTGCTCACATGCGGGGAACCCCCTAATTTTTACAGTTAAGATCTGAGATGGTTGTAATCTATGGAAGAAGAAAATATAGGAGGGGTAATAGTGACTATTGGAATATTTTAGGCAAAAGAGGTTCTCACAAGCAAATACTTACTCAAACATTTGGTGGGGCACTTAAATAAATCATTCTCACACAATAGGATATTTGAATCATTGAGGAAAGTATAATTTCACATGAACAAAGAATGTAATATAAATGTAACATAACAATCATTCAATACAAATAATTTATTTAAAAGAAAGTATTACAAAAGATAAAAAGAGGAAAGAATGCAGTTTTTTTTGTATTTATTGAGTTATTTTGAGACTATCCCGGTGATGTCCTCCTTTTGATAAGCCTCCAGTTCCTGGCAAAGGAGGGATTTTAGTTCCTCCCAGATTTCCTGGTGCATCCACAAACGGAATCATGTGGAGCAATTGGCGATGCTCCAACATGATTTGGTGGATTTCTTTGTGGACAATGGCTTGAGGAATCATTAGTGTCGGTCGCAGATCAGTGAATTCCTGGCGAGCCTCAGCGTGGGAGTGAGGGGAGGAGGTAGTTGGGTTCTCGGGGGCAATGTGAGGGATCTCCACCAGGGTAGGAGTGGATGGAGGGGGAACATGAGGGGAAGGTGGATCCGACAGGTGTATTGTTGATGATGATCACAGAGGGGGGTGGTGTGGGGCAAGCTGGAGATGGTCAAAGGAAAGGTGAGAAAAAGTTGGGAAGAGTAAAAAAAGTAAATTTGGGGCTTACCAAAAGGTTCCTCCATGCATTGCGTTGGAGCCACCTCAGGTTCAGGCTCACGAGTCAGAACATCCTCATGTGGTTCAGAGGATGGACTTGGGCCAGGAATAGGTGGCTCTTTGGGTTGGAAGGGTTCTCCAAAAGGAGGAAGAGTAAGATCAATTGAGTCTAAAGTGGAAATTAAATGAAACTTTGGCTGCTTACCATGGTATAAGTCCTCTGACCATTGCATGCCACTCAGGCCTGCGGTGGGTTTCTGAGGAGGTTGCCCGCAAGGCAAACTAGGAATGGGAGAGTCTTGTTGCAGGGGATTTGGTTGGTTTTGTTCTATGTGTAATGGAAAAAAGTCAGTATGATTGCATGAAGAGAAATGAGTTAAGGAGGAGAAAGAAAACTTACTTTGGCGTTTGAATCCCATGGGTGACAAGACATGGTGACAATTGGCCCAAGCTTGAATGTCCTCTCCACATCGCCATCCTTCATCGGCCGGATAATCACTTTGCTCCAGTTGAGGAGTGAAGTGACCATCAGAAGGTGGCCTAGGAGGGGGGGTGCACAAATCAATACTTGAGGGGACAGGGCTAATTGTCCAGAGTAATTCATGTCTGCCTGTTTTGGGTCCTGGCATCCATTCCCGCTTGGGAATGCTTTCATAATCATTGACCACAAAGGAGTCCTCCAATAGCGTCTTGGTTGCAAACTCTTCTGGCCACGTGGTTGGAAGGGTTGGACAACAAATGAGCATTTCTTGTGTGCTTGTCGGCAAGCATCACAAGCGTTGGTCATTGTCGAGGAGCGGATGCAGGGGATACCCCACTTAGTGCATAAAGTGCATGGTATCTAAAAACAAAAGAATTTAGGATAGTAACTGAATAGAAAGTAAAAAATCAAAAAAAAATTGGAGATGTAAAATGAATGATAAATTTAAAACAGAATTCAAAAGAAAAGGCTCTAGTCAGAAGGTTTTAAAAGTCTGGAAGAAAGTCATGAAGAAGAATTAGGATTAATATTGGAACATAATATTCACAGAAATTTTAAATGAAGAAGATGCACAAGGTGGATAGAAGGGGGGTTCTGGATGTATAAGCGGTGAAAACAGACAGCAAACAGGAAGGGGAGTGCAATAGAAAAGAGTGGAAAGGCAGGAAGGCAAAGGGGAATACGCACAAGAATGAGAAGAGCAGGTGAGCTGGGAAAATGTGGAGGCTGTGTTGGGCAAAGATTGTCTTTTATACCATGTGGAAGCTGAGACAATCGCAGCAGTCGCAGCACCTGACAAAGTCTCAGCTTCAAGCCATGTTGGGAAAATTGAAGCTCAGTTGCAGCATTGGCTGCAACTGAGAAGGGAAATGCCTGTGCGAGGCAGAGGAACAAAGGGGTTCTGGCTGAGTATTGCAATTGATTGAATTGTCAGACTCAGTCAAATTCCCTTTTCTTCCTTAAATACCACCCGATTTCCGGGGAGGGCTTTTGTGAGGGCATTGTTGAATGTGCACGGTGGGTGCAATCCAAAAATGCCCCTTGCAGAAAGGTATGTGGCGCATGTGGTCACAGGCAACCGCAGAGAGAATACCAGTCTTATGGCTGGGTGATAGTGTTTGGACAAAGGGTTGGGCCGCTGTATGATAAGTAAATACAGAATGAGATTGGGTTGACCCATTGCACAGGTCTGCTTGGGGGTCATAATTGAAATGCTCAGTGGCTGAACATTTGAATTTCACAGTTGTTGCGCTATTGAGATAACTATATCAAATGAACCCTTCTGAGCAATTGAGAGGTCATCTCTGTAAGCATGCAATCTGAGAATTTGGCACAGAATTGGAAGACATTTCATCCAGGCAGAGCATATCACACACTTTGGTGAAAGGCTCCAAACTGAGCCTTCCAATGAACTATTGCAAAAAGCATTCCAACCAGGCCTCTACCAAAAACTTCCACATGGAGCTTTTGACCATGACATGCTCAGCTTGAGTGTGCAAATCAGGTGAATCGCATTTCTGAGCATATGGCACATGAGCTATATGTATGCCAACAATCAAAAGGTGGATCCCAATTGGTAATATGCATGCAGGCAGAAGTAGTATTACACCATCCTATTTTGTACAGCCAACATTGTAGTACGTACACCTTTGTACATGTATGCTGCAGGGCAGAGCAAAAGCTGTAAAAGAATTTAACATGCAATCATGCCAAGCCATTCAGTCAAATTTCTCAAATTCATCCCTTTGATGCACCTTTTTGGAGAGCTCTGCCTAACTACCGCACCAATGCTGGTGTAATCCAAATTAATGTAAGGGGTGCATAATTGGATGACTAATGATTTGGGTCATATGCAAATGGTGGATTCACTCCGTTGCCAAGGTCAGGGCAAACAATAACTGGCCCCGCTTTTTTTCTGCGCCCCCACACACTTTCATACGCACCCCCCCCACAGGTCATATTCAGGGAATTTTTGCATGCCTGGCAGACCTTTTACGTGCCTGTATTCTGACCAGCTATTTGCTTGTGCAGGTGGCCCGCTTGCGCATGGAAACCTGAGGCCAATCAGTGTGGATTTGCTTAAGCCTTATACACACTAGCATAACCCCCGCCTATGATCCCTGAGGCGGGGTATTTATGTGTGGGGATCTGCCACCGCGGGTTATATGCCGGACATTCTCCCATTCCCTGTGGAAGTTTTGGCACCTTTCTAGCAGCCAAAAACACCTTGGGCGGGTGGCCTATTCTTCTGGAGTTTCTCACATGTGAGGGAAATACCTTGATGCCAATCTGGGTGAATTAGTAACAGCCTCAAATGAAATCGGAGTGAATATGTAAGTGGATCACGCATCACAGCTGGTGCCCCCTTTCATCAAGCCACACATTCCCCACTGGAATTCCAGTAGGCATCAGTCCACAAGAATTTTCAGGCAAAACCAAACTCATGTTTGGTGGCACACCACTGAACATACCTCACCCCCCAACCCAAAAAAGATCCCCACAATGAAATTTTTGTATCCACTCCCACCATTTCCCAATAGGTCGCTGTACAACAATTAAACTGGGGAAGATACACTTATTGTTTGCTGTCACACCAGTGAACATGGCTGCATGCCTCTAATATGACACTGCACAATACGCTTCTACAATGCACCCCATTTGGGATATGCTAATGTCAACCTTGGTCCACCAATCCTGGTGTAATATTCTGAAGATCCAAAAGTCATATTGGTGCACCCACATTCTTGCCACCTTGCATTGATATATGCCCCAAATCAGATATGAAAATTATGAGCCCAAGAGGCCCATCTTCCAAACAACCATGCACATAACCGCAGTCCATCCCCCTTTGAGCCCATTGCTGCCTCTCATATAAGTTCACCACCTGCATTTATTGGTCTTCATTCCCTTTAGCTAAACCTTCCTGATCATATAATTTCCCACTGTCCCCAATAATTAATAATAGCCATCATGCCAACCCCTTCACAACCGCTTTGCATTGGGATGATTAATATTCATATTCAAATAAATAGTGATATAACCTGAAAAATTCATAATTCCCACTTAGATTCTTGGATTATCATATGGCACAATCAACACAACATATTTATATATCTCCCCAATCATCAGCATTCTGTTGGCTCTCTCCCTGGCACCCTTTCCAAGATGTTGATACCATTCCTTGGGGCACCACAAACTTTCATGAACTGTGTTCCTGGTGAGGAATGGATTGAAAATTGCCAATCCAATCCTACTCAAACATTATTTGTTGAGGGAGTATTTATGACTGATCCAAATGATCCTTGCTCATCTCAGAAACCCAATCTAGCGTTGATGTTCTTCACATGGTATCCAAACATTCTATTCATAATTGAAAGTTTTCAAAAACAAGACCTCAAGCTTAAAATGCCTAAATAATATGAATGCAATACTCATAGTCAATGTCAAATTTTTACTCCCACATTTCCCACTTCAACCTCCATGCCACCCTCATATCCTGCTCTGATTTCATTGACTTCCAACCAAAAGCTAATACAATTACCCAGTGGATCAGACCACCCTATGATGACCCTGCCCCATTCCATTATTCAAACCCCCCTCCTCCCTCATCAAAAGACTGGACTAGCTTTTCTTTGGGATCAAGAAATCCCCAATAGACAATCAGCCTGTAAGCTCTGGGCCACCTCACCCGCTGGATCCACTTTTCATGCCAGGCACATAATTAAAAACAAGGTTTTCAGCTCATTCAAATCCCTTTTGACCAATGCCCCTCTTGGAGGACTGCTCACAGATGATATGGGATTAGGTAAAACCATTCAGGCCATTGCTCTAATTGGTACCTCTAAGGAGTGGCTAATTACAAAACCCCAAAGCTCCACACCCACCTCTCTTAATTACCAACTGGCAATCTGAAATATCCAAGCATTCTCAAGCTGGAGCGCTGCCAGCCAAAATCTACCATGGTCCCACTTGTCACTAATTATCTGAGGCCAACATCTTAAAATGTGATATCATCATCACTTCTTAAAATACTATCACTCAAGAATTTAAACAAATCAATACCTTTACATCATTCATTTGTAAAATCAATTGGCATTGTATAATTTTGGATGAAGCACAGTGAGTGTCTGATCTTTAAATTATTCAGATTACCTTTTATATCCAATAACCCTTCCCCCATTTTATAGCTATATTTGCTCTCAGTACACTGCCACTCACCGTACCATTAATAGCCACCTATCATTCCGTCAAATACATTTAATGGGAACATCTATTCACAACACCATTTATGACCTTTTGGGCATAATATCATTAATCACCCAACTCCAGAGCTCAGATCAAGATACCTTGTCACCATTAATCTGGAGTAGTCTTTCCAAAGTTAGCAATGATATTTTGCATTTGGCATTGTGGCATTTAAGTTGGTGCCGCACCAAAACCACACATCTCAAATCCCTCCCCACTATTAGCCATCATTATGAACTGCTTCCACTTAACCCAACAAGGCAGCAAGAATATTCCACATTATACAAAAAATTCCTATCATCCAAAAGCAAAGGACCAGGAGAATTTTTCAGAAATATTAATAACCTGCAAATATGTTGTAACCATCACATCATTGTTAACACAATTGCAGATGCGGATTTGGAAGACCACAAGGGCAGGAGCACTCAGGATAACTCTTCAACAATCACACAAACTATTGTGGATGTGGAAACATGCATGATTAGTAGTAAAATTTCACACCTCCTGAAAATTTCACTGAGAAACTGTGAACCTTTGAGATATGACCACATACCCAAAAAGGTCACAAGAAATATGTAAAATGATTATACATTAAAAATAATTACCTTAAAACTACAAAAATGCCATAAATTGGCATAAAACTTATCTTAAATTAAAAACCAATGAACAAACATGTGAAATAAATTATACCATTGGATTTCCCATGGTAAAATACACATATACCATTTTTATGGCATATCTGTAAAGTCAATATTTAATGAGTTATAAGTAATAATACCTTATAAAAAACACAAATCCTTATTTATTTCAAATAACAATGAAACAACATAGGAAATGAATTGAACCATTGGATTCTTCATAAAAATCCACATATAAAACAATTAAGAAGCTAAGCTCCAAAGTAAATACTTGAGGAATTAAACTGAATATATGCACTTTTTTGGTCAACACATATTTTCAAGGATTTTAGCTAATATCTTTTGAAATATGCATGATAGAGTGATGAACAAAAAAAAAAGTCATCACGTAATTACTGTAGGAGTACAGAAATGAAGTTTATTTCACAATTTATAAACAAGGTTAAAACCTGTAAGGGATTATTGACTAAAATCTACAGAGCTGTTGACCACTTTGTTGTGAAAGTGGTCCAAACTTAAAAAAAGTATACAGTTGGATTCTACTAGTTCATTCGTGAATAATGATGCAATTTTTATTATAATATTCAAGGTATAACCCCTTGAAATCATGGTTTGAAGTTTAAAATATTAAATTTTGACAGAAAAGATGAGTTACAAGAAAAATCATCAAAAATAGAGTTTTGATGATGTAATAAAATGCTCTTGGAAGAATAATAAGGTTATGCCAAGCTATTAGAGTTCACTCTCCTAATTTCTGTAGCTTGTAAATCTTAAAAGGTATTAGAAATCAAAATTTGAGCTTAATTTCATCATTTATGATCACTCACTTTAAGTTTAAATTAAGTTTAACAGTCATATGAGTGATGAAATTTGTGAATAATGTTATTTTATGATTAAAACTAATAGATTCCACGAAATTTGGGGTTCTTCCAAGCCTTGACGTCATCAAACTTAGAGTTATAGTGATAACTCTGAATAATGGCGTAATAATGAGATAATATGGTTTAATCATGATGTCATCATCACCAAACCTTAAAATATTGATAAATTCCAGTGGATAAGATCAGTGCACGTCTACTAGAAGCCTGTTGGACTCTAGGAGGGATGTTTCTAATATAAATAGAGCTCTTTTTACTCTGTTTTCCCCTCAGACGCTTACAAAACATTAAATCATTAAATAAAAAGGTAATTTCTTTATTCTTTATATATAAAACTTTTCTATTATCAATGACCAAAGATAATCTCATAATAATCCTCATCTTTGACGTGATTATTACAATTAATTAATTGTTTTGTTTGAATTTCTCTCAAAAACCTCAATTCCATGTAAAAAAAAGAAAATTTGTAATTTCCCTTGAAATTTATTCTAACTACAATTTAAATAAGTAGTATTTACATTTCTAGGCATAAATTTACTCAAAACTATTATATTAAGTATTGAAAGTAGGTTATTTCTCTTATTATAATAATTTGTTTCTATTAATACTTTTTAATAATTATATAATTGATATAAATAGTATTTATATTAATTTATAACTTTAATATTGGTAATATTATTGTTATTAATTGTTTTTTATTAATAAAAAACAATTTTGTACGCCTTTCTTATTGGTTGGTAACAATAATAAAGTGCTTTTGAATATATTAATTATTTTATATTAATATATTTATTTTATATATATTATTTTTTTATAATATAAATTATATTATCATATTTATTTAATAATATAGTTATTTTACGCCTTAATTATAATAATTCTTCATTATTATAATTATTTTTTATCTTATTTAATCTACTTATAAGGACATTCATAGTACAATAAGTAAAATATTAGTAATTTTTACTTATTGTTTGATAGTCAAACCTTACAAGAAAAAACAATCAAATTGTGGTCCAACCAAATTGGTGGTTTATACGCAATGGACCCAATTCTTTGAGTTGTGAGTTAATCCTAATATGCAGCCATTACCAATTGAATACATCTGACCTATTTTTATTTTACAATTGGTATTGCACTTTCCCATCACTCTATCCTTTCAGCACAAATTGATGGAACAATTACAGCACAAGCACAGGAGAAATCCCTGGAGAATTTCTTCAATAATCCTGAATGTGAAGTACTCATTTCATCCATTGCTGCAGCTGAACTGGCCTTGATATAACTTGCGCTAATATTGTCTATTTAATGGTGAGGGGACCTAAAAGCTTCCACTGTGATTTTTGGACACTGACATCCACATTTTCAGGAGCCCAATTGGAGCCCAGCCATTGAGGCTCAGGCTGTTGCTCGACTCCATTATATTGGCCAAAAACAACCTGTGAAGGTCATTCACTATATCACTCCTCATTAATTTGAGGTCAGCATATGGAAGGTACCTTTGAAGCTCATCTTTGTCCCTGATTCTATTACTATTCTGAAATCTTTTTTTATGGAAATCCCATATTCAAATCACCAATAGGTCCAAGAAAAGAAAAACTCATTAAACACGTGAGCCTTCCTGATATTATCTAATTTGTGTTTGACAAATTTGATAATTCCTTTTCACCCTGTCACAGGTCCACAATAATGAACACCATGAGCTGGACAGAACTTCTTCAATATTTCCTCAATGAAAATGAACAATAGAGTATTATCTCTAAGGGAGACGGTGATACATTTCAATTAATATTGTTTATATTCTAACATATTTAGCAAGTTGTTGCATCTTTAAAAAATACTAATCAGATTGTATTACACCTGCACAAATGATTCCCAAAATGTTAATTTGTAACTGTGCTATAGATTTATATTACTAAGTTATTGCAGAGCATTAACATTTGGCCTAATAACTGGCATGTCAAGTATTTTTAGGGCAATAGTCTGCATTGTACTACAGATTTTGAGCCAATCATGATCAAATACCTGACATGATAGGCCTTCCGGAAGATCACAATCATCTGTTGATCATATTTCTGCCAATCTCTCAATAGTTTTTTATCCTTTTTTTAATCTGATTACAAAACTCTATGTATCTAACCATTTTTAATACCAATTCATTAAATAACTGGGAGCGCCAGGATAATCCCACTTTGCGGTAAACTTGATGGCCATTTTTCACTACCTCCTGATTATCTGAGAATACTCAAGGCTCATTGAATTGTGATGCAATAATGGGAAATTTAGCCGTATCACACCATTCACGATGGCGCTCACTAGTCTGCACATCATAGAATAGATTATCATCAGACTTACTTCACAATGAAGAAGAGATACAGTAACAAACCCTTTGACAAATCTGTGCAAGCTTTTGATTCTCCTTCTTCCTTACCTAATACTCTACATGCTTTTGGATAGACTTCCATTCTCTTTTCAAAAAAGTGAAATATTGCTCCATTAAAGCTGCCATGACCCCATAGTTATTATGATCTTTGTTCCAACAGTAATGGTCATACTTGGTGCTGCCAAGTGTGAGATGGAAGGTATGGTAAAACACCATAGACATCAGATTGTTGAATGGATGTTTCCAGGAGCTCTCCCAGTCCCAAGTGAATTGCTTTAGTCCTAGCTTGTGGAGCTCATTTTTGCAGTAGCTTTGGAAACCCTGAGACTGAACCTGTGTTGATGGCTCATTGAAAACATCCTTGGGGACATATCAAAGATGACCAGCCACTTGAATTGCAATTTCAAGCTCTTCTGTGCTGGGTGGTGCTGGCAGTAAGGAAAAGTCCTTATCCCTTACTTTGAGTAGGAACAGAAAATGGGTGTGTAAAGCTGATCTCATCTTATGGACATTTTCTGGAAGTCCCGCTTTAAGCCATTTTTGCTGCTCTTTTTGGCTTGCACGCTTTGCCACATTGTGAGCTTTGCAAGCCTGGTTCCTTCGCTGTCTCATCTCGGATTGCTCAAGCATACTCTGGGAAAGGGCCATTTGAGGGTGGGTGAACTCACTATTTGACTGAGTGCCTTGCTCATGCACCATGAAATTTTCCCTCCTTGGTTCATAATTTCTTTCAATTTGAGTCGGAGACATGTTCTCATCCTAATCATCCACAATTTTTTATGTGATGAAGTGGCATGACTCATCCTTGGTTTGGAGGCATATGAATGATGACATCCAGTGACTTTCTCTTTATGGACCAGAGGTGCAGATGCATAGGGTTCATCACCTTCCATGCAAATCATCAGTTAACACATCAAAAAATTAATAAAGACTGGTCATACTCATGATCTTAAATTGGACTGACTTGCCTTTAGGTGCCATATCTAACCCATGAAACAAACATATCAAATTGTGAAAAAGTTTATACTCTGACATCAAAATGACTTACTTTGAGGAAGAAGAAATCCTGTATTTCCCTCCAACAGACCACTCCAAGTAACATTTTCCAATGGTCTTTTTCGTTGCCTGCCATCAACCCACTTTTAATCGCCCACATGAGCCTGAGATCCTGATTGAATATTGAGGGTTGGCTGTTTACTTTGTCCAAAGGGATCCTGGGATGCAACTGGATTTCGACAAGTATTGAGGAGGAACTCACGCAGAAATTTTGATTGGGGATTAGCCTTTTATGAGATTTGAGGTGTGCTTTCTGGCCCCTCAGACACACCCATTTGTGTATTAGTGGGATTCGGGGGAATTGAAGTGACGGAAAAATTTGGGATTGACCAAGTGCTTGAAGTTTGAGCTTTTGGATTTCCCAAATCAATGTTAAGACCTGATAAATTAATTAAGGATGTGATAGGGGTTGTGAGAGGAATTTTGGGACTCAATGGTGACTGTTTTTGAACATATTCTATGCTAGATTCACTATCTGAGTCATGAACAGAACCTGAACAGGATTTACGTGGCTTGGAAGATGACATAATGGTAAAAAAGTACAGTAATTTTTTTAACTTGATAAAAATGCTCAGAATTATGATAAAATAGAGTGAGATGAGATGAAGTTTTTTTCAAACTTATAATAGAGAAATTCTATGAATAGTTGGAACCAAGTGTCCTGTGGAATTCTAATAAGACTCTTTTGAGGAGAATTCTCCCTGCCTCCTCTTGAACTCCTGCGCTTTGGTCAGAAACCACCCTGCATGGCCTACCAGCATATAATGTGATATTTCCTTGACCTCAAAGGAGACCCATCATCCATAAGTAACCAGATTCAATAAAAACTTGCCCCTCCCCATTGTCACATTTTGTGAATTATACAAACTGCCAATATATGCATCAAAACTCCACAGCATTCTACATCTGTAAAGGGGTATATTCAAGAAGTATTTACCCACAAAAGATACATCACCTTTTCAAGAAAGGCAAGAAAATCCAAATCACATTCCAACCAATTAAAATATCGCTTCACTCAAACAAAATACCAAGACTTTAGTACCACTCCAAACCCTTCTGTAATAGAGCTGAAGCATTATGTGTGTAATAAGGTTTAAACCATGTACAATGGTGTTCCAGCATACATGGTTTAAATGTTAATCCCCTCAATTTGATTTTGACACATCTCTAATGGAACGCCCCTCAAGGGTGAAAATGGCAGTATCACCATGTGTAAATAAAATAGATCATGAATGAGCATTGAGCAGCATGAAATTTTGCCCAATTAAACTCCTAACCAATTCTGCCATCCAGATGAGACATGTTACACTTTATCACCTGCAGCTCAGCCACCATTACAAATGGGATAAAATGCTCAGCTGGCTCAAATTATCTCCCCTTCCTAAATAATTGTCTTGTGGAATTCTAATAAGACTCTTTTTAGCAGAATTCTCCCTGCCTACTCTTGAGCTCCTCCACTTTTGTTGGAAACCACACTGCACGGCCTACCAGCATATAATGTGATATTTCCTTGATCTCAAAGGGGACCCATCATCCATAAGTAATTAGCTTCAATGAACATCTCCCTCTCCCCCTGGTCACATTGTGTGAATTATCCAAACTGCCAATATATGAATCAAAATGCCCCACCATTATATATCTGTATAAGGGTATATTCATCAAGGATTTACCCACAAAAGAGACATCACCTTTTCAAGAAATGCAAGACAATTCAAATGAAATTCCAACCAATCAAAAGCCCGCTGCACTCAAAACAAATGACAAGACTTTAGCTGCACTCCAAATGCTTATGTAATGGAGTTATATTGTTATGTCTGTAATAAGGTTTAAACCATTTACAATGGCATGCCAGTGTACATGGTTTGAATGTTAATCCCCTCAATTCAATGTTGACACATCCATAATGGGATGCCCCTCAAGGGTCAAAACCGCAGTATCACCATGTGTAAATAAATTAGAATATGTATGAGCATTGAGCAGCATGGCATTTTACCCAATTATACTCCTAACAAATTCCTCCATCCAGATGAGATATGTTACACTTTATCCCCTGAAGCTCAGCCACCATTACAAATTCAACAACATCCTCAGCTGGCTCAAATCATCTCCTCCTTCATAAATAATCACAAAATTCTTTTCCAAATCAATAAAACTCCTACAAATTTTCACATCAAGCATAGGTATTTATACACAAACCAACCTTACTCACAATTCCTGCAACAATGATAACCCGCTGCTATTCCTGAATGTGTATATGCATGTGTCAACACTTCTCAGCTCAAACACACTCTTCCCCTGAGGGTGATAGGCAGGGAGTTTCCTTTACACCTTTCCAATATAAACAGCACATTAAAAAGCTCAAATCAACCATTGCACCCAAATCTCTTCCAAACGTCCCTACTTCTGCATCAGGATCTGAGTGTCTGCAAACTCTATTGGATCCAGTCTTCCCAGATGATTATTCACAATTGATCCAAAGCACATGTTCCACTCCAGCGGGTCTCAATTAAACTGCACAGAAACCCTACAGTGCTGGTCAAAACCTTCCCCCACAAGACCTTGGAATGATAATATCAGCCATTCTATCATTGAGGTATAAAATACCCTGCAGGGCTTCACCCATTCTCAACCCCGCCTTGAACCTTCTGATCAAGTCCAGTATCTCAAGCTCAGGTGGTAACCCCACTCCTGCATTTGATATACCTCAAGGTCTCAGTACCATATTTAAACATCTCCAATTGGAGCCAGTGATTCAAAACTATATCTATTCTCCTAAATGTTTCTTTCTTAATGGCCTTACTGAATCAGTCACAACTGACCAACCCCAGTGTCAACGCCATAATGACCCAAATGATCATGATCCCCCTGGCACACAATCATTAGGGAAACTCATCTATTCATTTGAACCCCACACCCAAAACACAACCAACATGAAGCAAATATTTATACCAACAAAACATTTCACTTATCAACTGTTCAAAAATTCTCTTGCCAGATTTCTCCAGTGGGCTGGAATTATGGAAATTCTGCATCAACATCAACAATCCCAAACTCCCAAAGGTTCCCCCAAATGTGACATCTGGGATGGATTGGTCTGGAGACGCTTCACTGGCACTAGAAATATTCACGTCCCCCATTCATGTCCATTCCTGGTGCATTGCCTTTCTCCCTTTATGTTGACTGGCTTAATGCACATGGAAAGTCAACCCGGTTGGCCAGCATTGGACCTATCATGCTCATTTGTCTTAATCGCCCCCAAGTAAAAGATTGCAGCCAGAGAATGTCTACGTTGCAAGAATCATCCCTGATTCAAAGGAGCCAACTTCCCTTCAATTGAATTACCTATTAATGCCACTCATGAAGGAGGTCAACAAGGTATGGCAAGGTTACCATTTTTTACCCACCTTAACAGGTCCTTCAGGATCCTTTATCTGTTTTGTGATACTCACAGCCATTGCAGATGTGGTTGCCATGCAAAAGCTTACTGGATTTATTTCTCATTCAGGAAACCGCTTTTGTAATTTTTGCATTATTCACAAAGCTTAAATTGAAGAAATTGGTCCTCAATTTCACTACGCGCGCTCATACCAAAATCATACATCAACCATTGCTGAATGGCTTTTGGCAACCCCAAAACAACAAGAAATTTTCTCTGATTATGGAGTGTGATATTCAATTTTGGAAGACCTTCTGTATTGAGATGAAACCAGAATGGTTGATCTTGACATAATGCATAATTTAATAGTTAGAATTTTGAATGATCATGCAACTTTCAAATGGTGCATTCCAGAGTCCAAATCAAAAATTTACTTTAGGTCCCACAGGAAATCCAATGAAACCAACAGCTCAGACTCAGATTCCATGACCTCCAACAGCTCTCTTGATAAAATCACATTGAGAGAGGCCCGCTCCCTGAGAAGAGACGCAGCAAAAATAAGGAATGAGTCACTCCCCACTACTTCCACCCAAAAAAACTACCTCCCAATGCCCACCCCTCACACGCAACATCCATCTAGTGGCTCTGTAGAGATTCCTTCATTTGATTGGGATTGCATCACCTATGAATTGGATATCAGTGCACTGAGTGATCACCAGATCAAGGGTGAGGCTCTGGAGCATCTCTGATACCATAATTCCCTCATCCTGGACAAGAGTACCCCACAAAATGGGTTCCCCCTCTCATGGTAGCTTAAACGCTGCTGAATGGGCTCTCTTATACAAGGTCTATATTCCATTTTTAATTCTAAGTCAACAGATTTCATTAGATGAACACAAATCCGCCAACACACAAAGAAAAATGGGTCAATCAGAAGAAATTGCAAATGAACTAAACAAGAATACATTCCATTTGACTAGTGCTATCAAGATTCCACAAGTTGGACTGTTTCAATGGATGATGCAACTGCATTTTCTGAACATTGGAAAAAATTCCGCCTTTCCACTCAACACCTGTTCCCAAAAAAGAAAATTAAACCAAATCATCATTTTGCTGATCATATTCCCAAACTCTTCCAACGTTGGGGCCCAGCAAAAGCCTCAGTCACATGGGGTTATGAGCGCTTGATTGCAGTATTTGCAAAGATGCCAACAAATAACAAAATATGTATGTCAATTAAGAAGATCAATATATTCACATTGATTAAACACATGAACTGAATAAGACTAACTTCTTGCAACTCTGAATAGATGATTTAGATGAAACCTTACTTCAGCATATCTGTCAATGTTCCAACCTTTCTATTCTCCTGAAATACCCATTGGTCCCATGTGAAATAAAACAACTTTTCAAATCACAGCTGCCTGCCCCATTCAATCACCAAAAATATAACATACCATACTGCCATGACCAACAAAATTATGATTGCCTGGTTGAGTACTTACAGAATTTTCATTCAACAAGGGAAATAGTTGAAAGTATCAGCTTAGACACTACCATAAAATCCACAAGTCATCCCGCTTAAAGGATTGTCTCACCTTGGTGTTTTCCAGTTTCAAACATTAATATTGGGAACAATATATTTACAACTGAATCCAAAAATATCAGAAACAGTGTGATATGATTTCTGAGGGGAAACTCACGATGTTTTTGTGTTATTAATAGCATTTTTGAAGTCTCTGAGCCATCTTGAATGCTGAACAATAACTTTCTAATAATAAAAACTTTGAAGATTGATGTGAACTTCTTACCAGATTGGCCGCATCTCAATATTTATAAAGCTGTTGGTTTTAATGATGGACACTTGATTATATCTGAAGAAGAAATAGAAGGTAACTGTGGATTTTATGATAACAAATTTATGTCATGTGGACTTCTTGTAATGATAAAACCATTATTTCATGATATTTAGGCTAAAAAATGCAAATCTCCCAGATCAATTAGCAATTTTGCTAGGAAAAAACTGCCTCAAAATTTGGTGACAGAGACATGCCATTTGGACAAGAAAAGCCCATTATTTCACATTTCCACAAAGAAATTACTATTTTGACATTGGGTAGAGTGTGAATAAGCCAATTTCAATAATCAAATGACCCACACACTCACCTATCACAGCATGCAAAATTTCCACCTGTGCCATCATCACATTGGAAGGGGAATCAGCCCTTAAACACCCACACATGCTTATGCAGCAACCCCGCCCCCTCACACGCCAATGAAAACACACCGCACCCGCACCCGCCACAAGTGGTTTCATGTGCCACCCGCAAATTGTCAATGCCACTTGACATTAGGCACTCACATATCTTGCCTCTGTGTGAATGATGTGTCACACCCATTCACCTGCACCCTCTGCATTGTGCAATGGGCTCTAACCATGTCACCCACTTATTCTGAGATAATTTATGGCTATACATCATTTGGCCTTGGTGTTCCTGTCACACACACACACCTGCACCCGCAGTATTGTGCAGCAGGCTCTACCACTGTCATCCGCAAAATGACAGTCCTGCGGAGGCGGAGTCCTTTCATGGATGACCTGGTGAATTCCAACCCCCACGTCTACATTATTACTTGAAGAAGGACCTCTTTGATGTGTGTGTGCAAACAGGAAGGTCTTGTGTAATTTTTACCAATGTTCGCAAGTTTGCGGGATGATAAGGTGGTACAGAATCTTAGTTGAAGGCACAGGGGAACTAATATTGGTGGATGTCACAGGATTAGGTGTAAGACAAGAGTGTGACGTGTGCTTGATGTTTTCTTGACTTTTGCTTCATGTGAGCTTGACTTTTAACCTTCTTGGGGTTTGCTTGACATGAAGTCAATCACCAATGATTAACGCAAGATTTGCCCTGGTGTTTAAGGGGAAAAGAAATAGCCTTCTGTGAAGAAGAGGATTACTAAAGCACTCATATGAAAAACCTTACAAAATACAAGTAATACCTCATGAACCTTGGCAGAAGAAACCAATTCCCATTCCCAAATCAATTTTACCTCAGTTTACTGAATTAATCTGTGAGCCTTGAGGTATATTTTACATACCCAAATAGGCCACAATTATCTTAAAAAGAAATTTTGAATTATGCACAACTCATAAGTCGTGCATATATCCAAAATTCATCATTTTCAATTTCAGAAAAGATGAATACCTTTTTATTGAGTAAGTAAATCCATGGATTTAAGACCAGATTTGGATTCTACACAGAAATTCACCTAGGGTAGCCCCATAGAGTGAATAAGCTCAATTTAAGTATTTGAGGTGGTAAAATGGAAAATACTTCAATACCACATCATTAATACCACATAAAAGATCCTTCAAAATTTTTGATTTTCTTGATTTAAAGCCAAAATAATGGGAAAGTGAGAAATCCCATGTTACATATACACTAAGAATAGTGTTATGCATGTTTTGAGCACTTAATATCATGGTATTCTTACATGGACTTTTGGTACACCCATAGTGGATATCTCACTTGAAGCTTAATTTTCTATTTTTACGTGAAAAATAAGTAAGGGGGACAAAAGACATCAAAGAGAGCCAGGGTACCCAACTTCTGAGGCCTCAGAGGCGTGGATAGCTCCAGAGCATGGATCCATGGCTCATCTTGGCCCAATTGGTAAACTAAAACTCTTTGGGAACTTGGTTACCAAGTTACACCTACTGTAATCATAAGAAAATAGCAAATAACCTGCTATTTTGACGTGCCAAGGAGGTAATGAGCTACTTAGATTCCTGTAACCACGTCAATTCTTTATGACTTTCCATGATTAGACCCTAAAAGAGTAATTAAAACCCTTTTGGGACATATATTCATTGATTTACCTCATAGCAACCAGCAAAATACTGCTATTTGCAATTCTACGTAGAAATGAGGTAAAAACTTCAAAAATTCATTAAAAATACAATTCTTGATGAATCTTTCTGAAACTTTCAGGACTAATAGAGAGCTGTATTATTTATGGTACAACCAAAAAGAATTATGGTTTCACTAGTAAAATCAAAAGTTTTACTTACAGTCCATTTTTGACCATTCTAGGTGAAACACTGAATCTTCAAAAATTCACAGTAATTACAACCTGGGATGAAATTGGCAATAACATTGATAACTTTGAGAAATCAATGATTATTTTAGAATAAAAGAAGATTTACACATTTTACTCCTTTTATTCTAAACCATATTGGAGTTGGTAGTCACGTAAAAGCATCAATTAAGTAATTATGATAATCTTACGTGACAACTGATGATTCAATCAATACTCCAAAAGGGTTTATTGTTTTCTCACTCACTGGTTTTCAGTTTGCTCTATGGCACGCCTCTGTGAGCTGTTGTTGACTTAAAAGAGGCCTCCTCTTGCTATTTTTTGCAAGAATAATCTTATCAATTTATTAAATCATTATTACCAACAAGTAAATATTAGTTACAGCTATTCTTAAGTGTTTTAAATCTTTCAGAATCCACCAGAAAGACGTGAAATCATAGAATCCAACTATATATTGTTGTAATACTGTTATAAATCCTTTTGATCCCTTAAATCCACAATTCCACGTCAAATTTCTCTACTTTTATCTATCAATAAGTTCTTTGGAGTATTAGTAAGTCATTTATCTTTAATTCTTAAAGTTTTTCTCTAGTAATAGTTTTCTTCAAAAACTATCTTTATAATTATTCTTGTAAAAGATAATTATATTCTAAAATAATTTTATTATTTTAATAAAAGAAGTTTTTATTATTAAATTCTTCTTGTAATTGATTCTTGTAGACAATTACTGCTCACTGTTATAATCACTAGTAGTGTATAACAAGTGGAAGAAATAATTTTATACTTATTTAATTGTGGTTATAATAATTTTTATTATTATATCTCATAAGAACAGACATAGTACTGTTGATTAATAGTAATATTATCATCAGTTTCATAGTCACATATTACATAATCAGAGAAAGAATCAGGACTGGACTGTATGAGCAATCCACTTCAAGCTACACAACCCCAATATTTTTTGTGTCCAAATCAAATGGGAAACTGCAGATTGTCCATGAACTTCAATAACTCAACAAAGTCACCATCAAGGATTCTGGCTTACCACCTGATATTGAGGAATTTGTAGATGCATTTGCAGGAAGAGCATGCTATGGACTAGAAGACATCATGGGAGGATATGATGAAAGAGAATGAGATTTCATTACAAGACCCCTCACCACTTTTGAAACACCCCTTGGAAGGATGCAACTCACAAGACTACCCCAAGCAGCCACTCACTCAGTACCAGTATACCAAGCCCAAATGACCTGGATACTCCAAGAAGAAATACAAGAAAGTGTAGGAATTTTCATTGATGATGGAGGAATAAAAGGACCAAGATCACTTTACAACCAAGAAACACTACCAGAAAAGCCTTCAATCAGAATATTTATATGGGAATATGCCATAACCTTAGAAAGAGTTTTATTCAGCATTGAAGAAGCAGGCCTTACTTTCTCAGGATCAAAGTTTGCATGCTGTTTCTTTGGACATAGTAGGGCATGTTGTATCATCTAAAGGAAGAACAATTTCAAAACACAAGATCAACAAAATTCAAAATTGGCCAACACCTCTTAAAAAGAAGGAAATAAGGGGATTTCTTGGTCTTTCTTCCTATGTAAGGATGTTTATTGAGAACTTTTCACAAGTTGCATCACCACTCAGAAGGCTTACCAGAGAATATGTTGACTGGGACTGAGATCATAAGTTTGAAGAAGCTTTCCATAATCTCAGAAGAATAGTTATAGAACAAATAACCCTCAAGAAACTGGATTATGAAAAAGGAGCAGGAAAAACTAAGGTAGCATTAGATTCAAGCTACATTTCTGCAGGAGCAGTACTCACTCAAGAAGATAAAGAAGGAAAAGAAAGACCAGTATTATATGAATCCATAACTTTTTCAAAATTGGAATCAAAATACTCACAGCCCAAATTAGAACTCTGTGGAGTTGCAACGATTCTTGTAAGATTTGACTATGAAACTGATGATAATATTACTATTAATCAACAGTACTATGTCTGTTCTTATGAATTATAATAATAAAGTATCATTAGAACCACAATTAAATAATTAAAGGATTATTTCTTTCATGTGTTAAACACTACTAGTGATTTTGACAGTGACCAGGAATTGTCTACAAGAATCAATTACAAGAAGAATTTAATAATAAAAACTTCTTTTATTAAAATAATAAAATTATTTTAATATATAATTATCTTTTTCAAGAATAATTATAAAGATAATTCTTGAAGAAAACTAATTCTAGAGAAAATATTTAAGAATTAAAGATAAATGACTCACTTATACTCCAAAGAACTTATTGAAAGATATAAGTAGAGAAAATTGATGTAGAATTGTGGATTTAAGCAATCAAAATGATTTCTAACAGGATTAGAACGATATATAGTTGTATTCTATGATTTCACCTCTTTCTGCTTGATTCTGAAAGAATTAAAAAACTTAAGAATAGTTTAAATAATATTTACTTGTTGGTAACAATGAAATAAATGGATAATAAGATGATTTGATGTGGAAAAAACAGCAAGAAGAGGCCTCTTTTAACTCAACAACAGCTCACAGAAGCGTTCCATGGAGCAAAATGAAAACAAGTGAGTGATAAAACAATAAACCATTTTGTATTATAGATTGCATCATCTGTTGTCACGTAAGATTATCATAATTACTTAATTGATGCTTTTATGTGACTACCAACTCCAATATGGTTAAGGATAAAAGGAGTAACATCTGGAAATATTCTTTTATCCCAAAATAATCACTGATTTCTCAAAGTCATCAATGATATTGGCAATTTCATCACAGGTTGTAATTACTGTGAATTTTTGAAGATTCAGTGTTTCACGTAGAATGGTCAAAAATGGACTGTAAGTAAAACTTTTGATTTTACTAGTGAAACCATAATTCTTTTTGGTTGTACCATAAATAATACAGTTCTCCTTTGGTCCTGAACGTTTCAGAGAGATTCATTAAGAATTGTATTTTTAATGGATTTTTGAAGTTTTTACCTCATTTCTATGTAAAATTGCAATTATCAGTGTTTTACTGGTTGCTATGGGGTAAATCATTGTATACAAGTCCAAAAAGGGTTTTAATTACTCTTTTGGTGTTTATCCATGGAAATTCATTCAGAATTGACATGGTTACAGCCGTCTAAGTAGCTGTTTACCTCCTTGGAACATCAAAATAGCAGGTTATTTGCTATTTTCTTAAGATTTACTGTAGTTGTAACATGGTAACCAAGTTTCCAAAGTGTTTTAGTTTAATAATTGGGCCAAGATCAGCCATGGATCCAAGCTTTGGAGCTGTCCAGGCCTCTGAGGCCTCAGAAGTTGGGTACCCTGGCTGTCTTTGATGTCTTTTGTCCCCCTTGCCTATTTCTCATGTCAAAATAGAAAATTAAGATTCAAGTGAGATATCCACTATGGGTGTACCAAACGTCCATGTAAGAATACCATGATATTAAGCGCCCAAAGCATGGGTAACACTTATCTTAGTGTATATGTAAAATGGGATTTCTCACATTCCCATTTTTTGGCGTGAAATTAAGAAAAAAACAATTTTCACAGATCTTTTATGTGGTATTGATGATGTGGTATTGAAATAATTTTCCATATTACCACCTCAAAGAGTTAATTTGAGCTTCTTCACTCTATGGAGCCACCCTAGGTGAAGTTGTGTGTAAATCCAAATCTGGCCTTGAATACATGGATTGACTTACTCAATAAAAAGTTGTTTATCTTTTCTGAAATCAAAAATGATGAATTTTGGATATATGCATGACTTATGAGTTATGCATAATTCAAAATTTATTTTTAAGATAATTGTGGCCTATTTGGGTATGTAAAATATACCTCAAGCCTCACGATTCTCAACAAGCTTCAAACAATACTTTGGGGACAACATTTTGAATTACAGGTTGATTCCAAGGCCTTAATTGAAATGATCAACATCCTGTGCTTACCCAATGCCCCCATTGCAAGTGTCAGGATGAAACTATGATAAAGGTGTAAATAGGCTAGTCACAACTTTAACTATGTTTGTGACACGGTAAAAATGGTGAAAAAAGTTTTATAAGAGTTGAAGATTATTTAATTTAATATTAAAAGGGCTTTACTATATATAATATAGTGGTGGTGAGCGCTGTTGAAAGCCCTGGGTGCAGCTTTATCTGTTGGGTTACAATAATAAAAGACTACAATAATTAAGATTTATAATTATACCTGAATATCAACCAAGAGTAAAACTGTTTTTGACAGCTTACTACGTAGGTTATTCAAGAGCAGGATGAGGAGACAATTCTGGCTGTGAAAAGCCTCCTTTTTATCCTGAAATGGGGTGGAAAGGGTGCTAGACCTTTCCACATAGAGGAAGTGAAGATTTTTCACTCTCTAGTACTGGCCCGTGGTTTGCAAACAGCCTGTACAACCTTTATTGGGCTCAGATGTGGTTTTGAAACCACATCTTGGCAGTTTTCACCAATACAGGGTGAAGACTTTCATCTTGGAACCTCAGAGCGTGATTCTGACGTGTATGACGCGTAGAATGCTGTACAGAAGCTGTGTGGGACCCCAGTATTGACTGGCATATAAGGTATTGAAGTAAAAACAAGCTTCTCCGTCTATATGACACCTCATAATCATGGTTATGGGATATTATCCCATGGTAAGGCTGTATTGCTCAGAATGTGGGATTTTGACCTTAAAACAGCTATAGCTTTGTCAGTTCTTGAGATATCAACCTCAAAAACTAAACCAGGTGTAGCCCTGTATGTGTTCTACACAATTGTACCTTATTTGATATGGCTATCATTGAATATGGCAAAGGTATGCCATGTACAAGGTTGTGTACATATGCATGTTTTAGGCAAAAAGCTGTATTGAGCATGTTTGCCCCATAATGTCTGCTGTAGTTGAGATATGAGGATGTGGATGACACCATCAGAAAGCCCTGATTGTGCTCTTTCCAAAAAGACCCCACTTCAAGTATCTCACACTAAAACTGTAGAAGTTAGATGAGAAGTGAATGTTTTGTTCACCCTTATTTGGCCTGAAATTGACCATACCTCCAGTAATATTGGTGCTAGCTCAGTTTGGCTGGTACCATTGGATAGCCCTGGGTTAGAGCTTCATTTGAGTAACAATTTGATGGGGTTAACCATCCCATTCTAGATTTTAGATGAGAGGTGAAAATTAAGGTTTATGCTCAGCAATAGCTTTGTTATTCTTTCTCCTATGGTGATGAGACTTATATTTTCAGAAAGGGGTGATATTTCTTTTTCTTTTGATACTTTTTAAGCTGATTTGGCTCAGCTCCATGTTTTGGTGGTATCTTGGCTATACCATTGGTTTATGGTATTTTGGCTGCCATGCTTGTGCTCTGGTTTTGAGTGACAGGCTGACATACCCTCCCTCTAAAAAAGGCTCATCATTGATGAGACTGTTCAGTCCTCTTGGAGGCTGTGAATCTCCTTAGATGAAGGTTCCCATCTGGTATGGCATCTTCTGCAAACCATTTGTCTTTATCAGGTTTTTGGTGTTTGAATCTGACTAAGTATTGTCTTTGATCCTTTCCATTAAGTCTGATCTTCCTGGCCCTGATGATCTTACTCACAGGTCCTGGGGAGTCCTCCACTTCCACTATATCAGGTGGTGTGGGGTTCTTCTTCCTGAAGGGGAATTTATACTCCTCTGTTTGGAAGTATGGTTTGACCAAACTTACTGGGAAGACTGGGTGCTTCCTGGAAAATTCCTCTGTAATTTTGACTTCCACTGCATTCTTTCCTATCAACCTAATGATAGTGAAACACCCTAAAAATGAGTCCCTCATCTCCTTGGGTCCTTTAAGATTATTAAAGTTCAGTGTAGACACTAGCACCTGGTCCCCTTCCTTAAAGTCAGATTCCATGTGTGTCTTGTCCCACATCTTTTTATTATATTCTTTTGCCTCAGCTATGCATTTGGCAGCTGTGTCACAAGCCCTCTTTCACATATCATGGAAGTCTTTGGCTGTGGGGTGGATGGTCAGAAGATTTTTCTTTAAGTGATCCATAGGCAACAGGGGATTCCACCCTTTCTCTACCACTGCAGGTGATTTTCCCTGTGGCAGAGTGCTTACTTGTATTATAAGCCAGTTGGACAGCTGGTTGAAGGGTAACCAAGTCATGGGTGTATCCTTCATGGTCCTTGTATTCCATGCCATAGGCACAGAACCTTCTAAGGATGTCTTCAATAGTCTGGATCATCCTCTCAGCTTGGCCATCTGTTTGGGGATAGTAAGCTGTGGAAAACGCAAGCTTGAAGCCAAGCATGCCATACAAGTTGGTCCAAAATTCAGATGTGAATTTTGGGTCCCTATCACTAATGATGATTTTAGGGACTCCACAGGTAGATATGATGTTATTCCAAAATAACAGGGCAGTATCCATGGCTGTGTCCTCTTTATGGCATGGTAGACACCTCATGCTCTTGCTGAACCTATCAACTATGATCAAGCAGGGATTGTAGTTTTCTTTGCCTCCAGGGAAAGGTCCTGTAACCCAGTCCATGTTAATGGTTTCCCATGGGTGTTTGGGTTCTTCTATATGTTGAAGTAACCCATACTTCTTCCCATGTTTCCTATTTGACGTTTGGCATCTTTCACAAGTGTTGATGTATTCTCCCAACTCTTGTTCCCACTTGGGCCACCAATCTGTGCTTGCTACCCTTTCTTTGGTCCTGTCTTCACTCATGTGTCCCATATAGGGGCAGTCATGAAATTCCTGTAGGATCAGAGAGATGTGGTCTCTATCTACCACAGTGAGTGCACTTTTGTGTTTTTCTCTGTGGTAGAGAGGGACATCTATAAGGAAGAACTTGTTATCCTTATAGGCCCTCAACCAGGGTTCTTCCAGCTGGGATTCCAGTTCTGAACTCCTGTACTTTTTTTGAAGGAGTTGTAGTAATATGCCACACTGTTTGTCTTTGTAATAAGACTTCAGTACTGCACTGAAAAATTCATTGTGCAGTTCTGAGGAGCTTATCCCCAGTATGGGAGTTTCTGTTCCCTCTGAAGCAATGTTCTCACTGTCAAGGGTACCATGTTCTGGTGCCCAATCAGAAAATCTGAAGTTCTTCCTTCTATCTATTTCCATGAAATGGATAGGGATCTTGGCTGCAACTTCAGGGTCATAAGCTGGATTGATTTTGACATTATCCAGTGGCCATCTGCTAAGGCCATCTGCATTGGTATTACTTTAACCTTCTTTTTATATGATGGTCATGTTACCTCTATACTCCTGGAGAGCTATTTGCCATCTCAGCATGTGTCTATTTGTAGCCTTCATGTTTAGTAAAGACTTCAAGGCTGTGCAGTGTGTGTAGACTTCAAAGACTGCACCCTCCAAATAATAATGGAGTTTCTCTAGAGCCCAGACTAGACATAGACATTCAGTCTGGGTGGTCCCATACCTGGCTTCTGAATCTTTCACTTGCCTAGAGATGTGACATATTACACCCTCTCTTGGTTCACCATCCACAATTTGTCTTTGGTGAAGGGGTGCTCCTAAGCCTTGGCTACATGCTGCATCTATGTATAACTTGAAATGTAGTTCAAAGTCAGGCAAGATGAGCACAAGTGCATTTGTGAGTTCATATTTGATCCTCTCATATGCATCCCTCCTTTCCTTGGTTATTTCAAAAACTACATTTTTTGAACATAACTTGTATAAACTACTAGTTATGTGTGCAAAGTTCTTGATGTGGTTTCTATAGTAGCTAGCAAACCCAAGGAAAGATTGCATCTCTTTGATGCTCTTTGTTACTGGCGTTTGCAGTACTGCTGCTACTTTATTCTGGTCAATTGCCAGACTAAGACCTGAGACTTTATGTCCTAGAGCCAGTAACTCTTGTTGGCCAAAATTGCACTTTTTAAGTGAGATTTTCAGATTTATGGGTGTGCATTTACTTAGTACTCTGTCTATGTATTGCACATGGTCTTCCCATGTCTCTGAGTATATAATGATATGATCAATATATACCACCATCCAGCCTTCAAGTATTTCTTCTTGAAATATTGTGTCCATCATCCTTTGGAAATGGGCTGGTGCATTTTTGATGCCAAATGGCATCCTGGTATACTTATATATGCCCATATGGCATATTGTTCTGAGTAATTTCATGGAGTTTAGTATAACTCCATTTTGGTGGAAGCCTTTCATACAATCCATTTTAGTTATGTATTTGGCTTTTGCCAGTTTATCCAAGGCATGAGGTATCCTGGGTATAGGGTACCTGTCTGCTTTTGTGTAGTTATTCAGAGCTCTGAAGTCTCCACACAGTCTAGACTTGCAATTATGCCAGGTGATTACGACAGGGGTGGTGATTTCCACTATTTCATTATTTCCAATCTTCCTGATGACATCCATGTCCAGGAGTTCATTGATATGTTTCTTAATTTCTCTCCTGGTTTCCAGGCTTGCTGGATAAGGAGGTCTCCTAAGCATAGGTGGATAAGGTCTTTCCACATCCATATATAGTTCTATATAATGGCCTTTGATCTTGCCTAATGGTTTTTCACCAATGGCAAATGCTGGTCTGTTCTTTCTCAGCATCTTCAGTAAACTAAGCTTCTGTTTACTGGTGAGGGTATTGCTAAACTGTTCCTCTCTGAATTCTTTCAGAAGGTCTTCTAGTGGATCTTGAGAAGATATCTGGTATATATCAAGTGAAAATTCCTTTTCCTTATTAGTACCAATGGTGATGTGCCTATCTTTACTCTTGGAAATGTCTATGCCATACATCCTCTGGTAATCTGTTCCCAGTAAAAACCCTTGGATTTGGGCATCATCAAGCACTACAAACTCTGGGTTGAGTCTGATATTACCCTTCCTGTGGGGTATAATTATCTCTTTGATAATTGTCCCAATGGAAGTCATCTTCCCTGATGCACTATTAAAGTTCTTTGCTTTAGCGGGAAAGAGCTGTTTTTCCCAATTTGGGAAGTGGTTATCCAGATAATTTCTGGCCACTATGGAGCAGTGTGCTCCACTATCAATGATAAGTGGGTTCTGAGCATTGTCAATACAGACAGTCATCTTTGTGGCTGTTCCATGTATATGTGCCATTCCTTTAGTTGATGTAACCAGTAATGTTTGGGCATCTTGTGTATGTTTGCACAAGTTTTTGTTGGAAGTATCTTGTGGCATGCCTGCTTCCAACTGTATGTCCTGAATTTCCAGTGGGGTTTCCCCTTGGTACTCCACTAGAAATTCTTCTCTTGGGTCCTGTTCATCATCAGATTGTGCTCTGATGGCATCACCCATAGAGTCTGATTCAGAATCCTCTGTTGCGGATTCTTCCTCTGGGACTTTCTCAATGGCATAGACTTTTTTCTTTGCCTTTGGACAGTTATTGGCATAGTGGTCTGTTGAACCAAAATTGTGAAAAGAATTTCTCTTCTTTGCCACTTCTTCCACTCTTTCTTTGGGTTTGTCTTTAAGCTCTACCCTGAAAGGTTGTTTCTCTTTGAAATCACTGCTCTTATATGGGGTGAATTTCCCTATATTAGTCCTTTTCCTTATGTCTTGTAAGGTATTAGAAATTTCATCTAGAGTGCAATTTTGGTTGCATCTGCATTTTACTGCATGCTCTAGTTCTCCTGGAAGTTGTGTCAGAAGCTTGTGATTTCTCATTTGGATGTTCATCTGAGGATCAATGGCTTTAAGTCTTTTAGACTGTCTAAGACACCACTAATATAGATCTTTGTCCACTGAGTATTTGTCATTTTCAAATGACATGGTCTTCTGCCATATCCAAGTTCCATTACTGTACTTTTGGATGATTTGACTCTTCCACCATGGCCAGTTTCTTCTGCAATGGATTTCTTTCATTTCAGTGTACCATATGATAGCATAACCTTCAAATGCTTTATTTAATCTAGCAGTGATCCAGTAATCTGGTATGCTTGGTACATCAATAAAGAGTCCATCAATATAATTTATGAGTTACACATGATCATATTCTCCTGATCCAGAGAATTTGGGCCAGCTTGAGGCCTCAGGAAGCTGTTTCAAGGAGTCCTTCTCTGAATAAGACATGCCATCTCCATCCTGGTATTGTGATGGAGATCTTGCCTTATTCATCAACATGGCATCTGGTTTGATTTCATCTGGTTGATATGGATTATCCATAACTTGGCCTTGTGGATGGGGCTTCAAGTTATGGTAGACATTAAACAGTTTGTTTATGTCTTGATCCAGACAATCCCTGTCCCTTTTTCTGTGGTGTTGTTCTTCAAAGACTACATTCAGTCTTTTGTTGGTTTCTTCAGAGGCTTTGCGCAATTGAGCATATCCTTCTTGAAGATTATTCACTATCTGTTCCAAGGAGGCTTGTGTTTTTTATCCTCTCATGGCCAGCTTCAAGTTCTGGAAACTGCTTTGCAGATTGTTCAGCATATTGGGACATTTGTAACCACAGTGCATCACTGTTTAAGTTACTCTCAGGTGTGACAATGTTGTGTTCAATCTGAGTGGGGGTAATGTTTCTATTACTAGGACTACCAATTCTGGAGTGGTTTACAGCTACTTCTGGTTCTTGTGTACTTCTTTCACCAAATCTAACAGCTTCTGGATCATGGAGTCTGACTCTTTCCTCCTCTGGTTGAAAGAGGTTTTGTTCTTGCCCTTGTTTCCTTGCCTTCTTCTGGAAACTTACTGTGATTGTGAAGAATGGTGACTCTTGGCCACTGATCTGAGGGTTTCTGAATGGTGTGAAGCCAATGGAGAGCTGATTTGGCCTGCTCCTTGTGAGCCTGAAGGAATCTGAGTAGGCCCTGTCTGGGTTAAATGTTCTTCCATAGCTTGGATAGTGGCTTGATTCTCCCTCATCCTCTGTGCCCTTGCCTCCAGGAGTCTGAACTGCCCGGTAAGATTCCAACCTTTGGTGATTATCATAACGTCTTTGAAGTCTATCTCTTTGAGACAGATCTTCTGACAACTTGCTCCAAGTTCTGCCCAGTGACTTGCCAGGTTGAACCTTTTGTTGTCCATTCTCCATTGAAATAAATCTTTGAGGAGTTGGTGGAGCTGAAGAACTTGATCCATATCATTCCAGTCCTCTGGTTTGAGGTTCCTTTTGAATTGGAGTGTGAATGGCAAGGTTCATATTATCTCCCTCATTTTTTTGCCATCCACCACTGTGTCCAAGGTGTCCTCTTCCAGGTCTTCTGGTTCTGGAAAAGCCTTCTCTGTCCTCTGGCTTGTTCCTTTGGAAGCCAAGGTCTCTGAGGTATACAGGGGACATATCAGTGTTTGCAAGCAGTAAAAAACTTTATGTTCTTAGGGTATATGCCTTTGACTGTGCCTTGTACAAATTTGTTATCTGCTGAGTTGGGCAATTTGCCTTTGGAGGTTACAACTGGGATAATAATTGTAATTTTTCCTGTACAAGCGGTTAAGGTTGGTTTACCTTGTATTGATTCAGAGTTTTGTGGTTTTCTACTCCTCTGAGTGGCTATTGGAGTCCACTTCTTGGCTGTGATGAGACCTTCACTGTGCCTCTTTCCTTTTCCCTTGCTGACCTCTTGTTCTGAGGGTGTCACTGGTGTGTTGGCCTGTGATTGGGTCTCCAGTGGGATGTAATTTTCTTCCACTGAATCAAGGTAGTAAAAAGGGGGACTATGTCAGTTAGGATTTCTCAAAAATGCTGGTTTTGCACGTCTAAGATTGGCCTCTGGTCTTGTATGTTACTACAATATGCCCTGTATAATGACAGTGTAATTGAAGCAACAATTCCCCATCAGAATTACAGCTTTTGGTACCCTGTCACACTGTTTGTGTGCCAGTATCACACAGATATACTTGTGGTTTTCAAGTATAATCTGAATAAGTGGCTCTGTATAAGTGTAATTGAGTTAACAATACACTTAACCACGCCTCAGCTGATGATTTTTCAGTCAGAGGTGTTCTTATTCAATCAAGAATAAATGACTTATTGATGGCTTATGTGTTTTTATCTGTAAACACACCACAAAAAAGGTTTTTGTGGGTATTAACCACGTGGTAAGTACTCTTATAATATGAGTATTAAAGTAAAAATATAGATATAATATATATTTTCAAAAGAAAATACACCTAAAAAGATAAAACAATTGTCAGAAATAAGGAATAAGAGAGAAACCCTACTTATAAGGTCCAAAAAAGCTTAAAACACGGCCAGGCGCCCAAAATGTCAGGATGAACCTATGATAAAGGTGTAAATAGGCTAGTTACAGCTTTAACTGTGTTTGTGACATGGTAAAAATGGTTAAAAAATTTATAATAGTTAAAGATGATTTGATTTAAGATTAAAAGGGCTTTACTATATATAATATAGTGGTGGTGAGCGCTGTTGAAAGCCCTGGGTGCAGCTTTATCTGTTGGGTTACAATAATAAAAGACTACAATTATTAAGATTTATAATTATACCTGATTATTAACCAAGAGTAAAACTGTTTTTGACAGTTTACTACATAGGTTATTCAAGAGCAGGATGAGGAGACAATTCTGGCTGTGAAAAGCCTCCTTTTTATCCTGAAATGGGGTGGAAAGGGTGCTAGACTTTTCCACATAGAGGAAGTGAAGCTTTTTCACTCTCTAGTACTGCCTTGTGGTTTGCAAACAGGGTTTACAGCCTGTATTGGGCTCAGATGTGGTTTTGAAACGACAGCTGGGCAGTTCTCACCAATACAGGGTGAATATTTTCATCTGGGGACCTCACAGCCTGATTCTGACGTGTATGACATGTAGAATGCTGTACAGAATCTGTATGGGACCCCAGTGTTGACTGACATATGAGGTATTAAAGAAAAAACAAGCGTCTTCGTCTATTTGACACCTCATAATCATGGTTAAGGGATATTATCCCATGGTAAGGCTGCATTGGTCAGAATGTGGGATTTTGACCTTAAAAAAGCTATACATTTGTCAGTTCTTGTGATATCAACCTCAAGACTTGAACAGTGTGTAGCACTGTATGTGTTCCACACAATGGTACCTTATTTGATATGGTTATCATTAAACATAGCAAAGTTATGCCATGTACAAGATTTTTGTACATATGTGTGTTTTAGGCAAAAAGCTGTATTGAGCTTGTTTGCCCCATACCTTCTTCTGTAGTTGAGATATGGGGAAGTAGATGACACCATCAGATAGCCCTGATTTTTCTCTTTCTAAAAAGACCCCACTTCAAGTATTTCACAGTAAAACTGTAGAAGCTAGATGAGAGGTGAATGTTTTGTTCACCCTTATTTGGCCTGAAATTGACCATACCTCCAGTAATATTGGTGCTAGCTCAGTTTGGCTGGAACCATTGGATAGCCCTGGCTTAGAGCTTCATTTTGAGTACCCATTTGATGGGGTTAAGCCTCCCCTTCTAGATTTTAGATGAGAGGTGAAAATTAAGGTTTATGCTCAGTGATAACTTTGAGCAGGAATAACTTTGTTATTCTTTGTGCTATGGTGCTGGGACTTATATTTTCAGAAAGAGGTGAGTGTCCTCTTTCGTTTGATACTTTTCAAGCTGATTTGGCTCAGATCCATGTTTTGGTGGTATCTTGGCTATACCATTGGTTTATGGTATTTTGGCTGTCATGCTTGTGCTCTAGTTTTGAGTCACAGGCTGATAGCAAGATGGGTGGCTTTCATTAAGCTATTTCCCTTTTATTTGGTACACAAACAAGGGATAGCTTTCACTGTGCCATATGGGCTATCCAGAATACCAAAAAACTCAGAAGAAGAGGATGAAGATGAACCAGAATTTGATGAAGAAGAAGATTGGATCAAGGGACACCCTGAATTTTTGGCTAAGAATGAAAATTCACTCAACTTTTCAGGAATCCAAGTACAAAACAAACAAAAAGGATTTTGGAAGAGAATGAAAGAATATTTAAGTATAATGGAAAATCCACAATGAAGTAAAGATGAACAATTCAGAAGAATAAAAAGAAGGTCATCCAACTGTTTCTTAGAAGATGGCCAGCTCAAAAGAAGAAATAACTGTCAGTATGAAACTATGATAAAGGTGTACAATAGACAAATTACAACTTTAACTATATTTGTGACACAGAAAAAAGTTTAGAATAAAGATTTTAAAGAAAAGAGGGGTTTTAATAAAAGAAAAAAGGCTTTACTATCAAGAGATAATGGTGGTGAGCACTACTGAAAGCCCTGGGACCAGTTTTACCAGTTTGATTACTATAATAAGAGCTACAATACTAAGATTTATTGTATAACCTGATTTTTTTAAGAGTAAAACTGTTTTTGACACTTTAGTATGTAGGAATTCAAGAGCAGGATGAGGAAAGCTTGTCTGGTTGTGAAAAGGTTGCTAGACCTTTCCATGTAGAGGAAGTGAAATTTTTCCACTCTCTAGGACAGGCTTGTGGTTTACAAAAGGCGTGTATAGCCTGTATTGGGCCCAGATGTGGCTTTGAAACCACATCTTGGCAGTTTTCACCAATACAGGGTGAACATTTTCATCTGGGGACCACAGGCTGATTCTGACGTGTATAACGCCTAGTATGCTGTACAGAACCTGTATGGGACCCCAGTATTGAATGAACTATTAGGTATTGAAGTAAAAACAAGCTTCTTTGTCAGTATGACACCTCATAATCATGGTTATGGGATATTATCCCATGGTAAGGTGTCACAGGGGCTCTTCAAAGTGAAGAGGGCCTGGCACTCAGTAAACTGGGACTCACTTATGGAGGGCTCAAAGATAAGACAAGAATGGATACACTTAAGAGTGTGAATAATGAATTACTAAAAGAATAAAAATAAGAAAGCAGCAACAAAGAATAAGATTAAGAAAAAAGAAGAGCCAACCACAAACAAGTCCAAGTCCACTGCTTCAACCTGTCAGAATGGAAAGAGAAGGGTTAATAAGGATATGGCCACCCAACTCATACTGTACAGGCGAAGAAAGAAAAGGGGCAAAGACTAACTTAAGATTAAATAAATATAATACCCAAAATATAAGGATAAGAATATTCAGATAATAATAAATCAACTAAATTAATTAACTGGGGAAAAGTCCCCAGGGGGGAGGAAGAGGGGCTGGTATATGTGAGAATCACCAGCCCTGATCCAGAGGCAGAGTTTTCATGAGAATAATTGATGATTGAATTGAGTCTGGCCAATACAGGTCCTGTACAGCTGTACAGAACCTGTACAAGAGGTGTGGTGTATTTGAGTGATCATACAGTTCCATATTGGTGTATTGAAACTGTATTGGGTGAATCCAGCCTGTACAGGTATTGACAGGCTGTATTGAGGTACCAAGCTGTATGCATGTTTCAGAATGAAGATTGCTGAAACTGCATGCTGATGCAGATACTGGATTTGCTGATTTGGGGTGTTTGAGTGGGTGTATGAATGAATACCCTTACCCCTGATGGATGGTTGTTACAGTATCCCCCTCTTGAAACTGGTGGGCTCCTGAACACCATAATACCCTGCCACTGTTGAGTGGCATCTCAATATCCCCACATTTTTTCAAAAAATTTTCTTTTTAATTTTCTTTCCTCTTGACCATTATCCTTAAAATCCTTCATTACTTCTTCCCTGCCAAATTCAATTGATTCCCCCCTTTTTTTTCAAGTTTGAGTGAGTATTCCTTCCAGAGTATGCAATTCTTTTCTTTTGATTCAATCAGCCATGTCTTGGGATGTGGCCTTGGGATATATCCCAGAATAAAGGTCATTGAGCACTTGTGCTCAAAAATTGGTGCCCAAGGAGTATATGACTTGTACTCATTGGCCCAGACTTAATCCATTGAATGAACCTCCAAGGGGTCTTGTCCCCATGATCCAAGGAATTGGCCTCAGGCAGCCCTCCCAGTGGTTTTTGGACTGTGGCCTCCATCTTGAGTGATCTTGATGTATCTTGCTTTTTATGGCCTTTTTGGCCTTGCTGGGTGATTTGGTGATTAGGGCCATTTTTTTGATTTTTCTGGTTTTTTGGCCATAATAGGCCTTTTTTGATGTTTTGGGGTCCTACGGTCCGTGGGCCGTGGTCTGCGGTCCGTGGGGGCTATTGGAGGCCCCCAGGACCAAAATGGAGCCCCTGGGCCCAAATTTGCTGGGGACCCAGGGTGACCAAGGGGCCCAAAAATGGCCCAATTCCAAAATTCACCACATATGGCCTGGATCCATTGAAGGGGTCCAGGGCCATCAAGATCTTGGCCTCCCCCAAAGTTGCAGGGGAGGCCCTGGGTGATGAGTTCAGCCCCAAAGGGGTGTGAACCTTCACCTTAGGGGCTTTGAGGTGGGGCATAATTGAGTTATGGCCCCAGTTCCTTGAGTCAATTTTTTTTTCTTGATGTGGAGTGGATTGATTCTGACGTCTTGAATCTTCTGCTTGCACTTTCTTCAGTTATGAGTTCCAAACTGACTGAGCTCACTGAATCTTACCCTTCTGCACCGCCACCGTCTGTTCTTCATGGTTCTGGCGTCTTCAGTTGATTGTCTTCTCCCTCCATGGCGTCTTCTGGCCATTTTGACCCCTCCCAAACATATGAGGGGTTCAGAGCAGTTGAAGTTCTTGATCCTGCCTGTACTGAGTGTTTGGCCAGGGGGAAGGATTGCTTTCAACATTACAATCCTCGATCGTCAAAATGCCATTTCTGCTTTATTGGGAAGAAGCCATGCCGCCGTACTGGATCAACTTTGTCCCAGGTGAGGAGGCACTTATGGAGTAGGAAGGATGGGCCTTATGGGCAGGAATTCCCCATTCTTGAGGAACCTACCCCTGATGCCACTTCTGGATTTTCTCAATGTGAGTGATTTGCTTTTCTTGGTTGAATTGATGCTGATATTTTGATGTAGTGACTGGTTCCAGGCAGAGGGATGTGGCCAGATGGACTAATGTTGGAGGGCCCATTCTGATTGGTGGTAGGCCCATCCACTACAGCTCAGAAATTCCCATTTCAAGGACCAATGCTGATGGAGTGGTGAAAGTAGTGAAGAAGCTAAGAAGAATTGTTGATTCCCCATCAGATCCAGATGCTGAAGGAAGTGATGAGTTGGATGGTGAAGAAGTTCAAGTTATTCCTCATTCAAGTGGCCATCCATCCAGCAATTCCTCTTCTCAACCTCTTGCCAACCACAGATTCCAAAGCCAAGTGATTCCCAGCACTCCAAGAACCTTCCAACCAATGCTTGCTTCAATTCCTACAACCCTTCCTCCTCCATCACCAACTACTTCCCACACCACCAGGCCTGCCTTGAATCCAGCAGTAAGACCATCTCCAGTTCAACAGCCCAGAAACTCACCCATAAACACCTCCCGTCAACTCCAACCTGTGGCCAGCTCCAGCAGAAGAAGAGATGGATTGTCTCCTTTGCCTTTTCCTGCCGCTCAAGTATTCCAAAGAAGAGAACGTTGGCCTATCCGGGTTACCAGAGAAGATCCCAACGCGGCTAGTGAAAATCAAGATGCTGTGGCCAGATTGTTCAGGAGAGTTGATAGAAATAGCAGAGAGGTGATTATGTATGCCAATGACAGGACGATTCCAGGTACTGCTTCTGAAGAAATGGCTGCAAAATTTGCCTGGTATGAAGATGAGTTGATAAATGATTTCCAGAGAACTTTTGATGACTTGGGTAGAGATAACTAGTTTCCTTTTCCTTGTTTGTGTTTGGCTTGCCTTCTATCCCCACTCTTATAAAAACTAAAAAATGAAAAAATAATGGAACCTCCCAATACATGATTTGGGGAGGGGATGCTGCTGCTTAAAAGAAATAAAAGAAAGAAAATTATACAAGTAAAGAAAGAAAGAAAAATAAAAGAATAAGAGAAAATGAGAGTAAAGAAAGAAATAAAGAAAAAAAAATCCTGATGGTTGGTCCTTCTTGTGGTGAGTTGCTTGATTTTGGCCCATAAGTCTGAAAAAATGAAAACCAAGCATTTTGATGCTCACAGAGTGGCCAAGGTAATGTTTTACAAGAAGTAGAACCCTCAGGGATGCATACCAGGAGATGGAACTTACTTTCATAACTTCCACTCCCCACCAAGCACCATAAAACTGAAAAGAATTGCCAGAAATGACTTCTGGGATGAATTGCCATAAATGACTTGAAGTAATGAATGTCTTGAATTATGATGATTGGCATAAAATGAAATGATAATAAAGAAAGAAATGAAAAATAAATAGAGAAAACATTGGGCCATATCTTGATAAGGTCCAAATGGAGGGTATTGATGTTGTATGCTTCCTGAACCTGTCCAAAGAAATGACAAGTGCTCACAAAGTGGCCAAGGTGATGCTTACAACAAAATATGGGTAGAATACCCCCTTAAAGGTGCATGCCAGGAGAGGAACTTACTTTCATAACTTCTTCTCCCCACCAAGCACCATAAATCAAACTCTTGAGGTATTTGGACCAGGCTTGTCTGGATACAATGAATGGAAATCCTTGACAAGGTCTGGTGAGTTGGTAAGGTTGGAAGATGGTTCCCAAGTGGTTCTTTCTGGGTCTTCACTGAATCCTTTCCACTCTACAAGGTACCATAATTTACCTCTCTTGAGTTTTGAGTCCAGAACCTGAGCCACTTCCCATTCTTCTTGCTCCTCCACTAGAACTGGTGGTGGCGGCAATTGATGACGATTTGGGATAGTTGAATGCTTGACTGGTTCTAATAAGGACACATGGAATACAGGGTGAACTGTCTTCCATTGCTGAGGCAACTTGAGGTGATATGCATGGCTGCCAATCTTCTTCAGAACTTCAAAGGGTCCCAACCATCTTTCTGATAATTTCTTGGTGGGTCTTGTTGTCTTGATGTTCTTGGAAGCTAGCCATACTTTGTCCCCAGGTTGGAAATCAGGTGGAATTGCCCTATTTCTATCTGCATACTTCTTGAATCTCCTTATTGCTGACTCTAATTCCTCTTTGACAACTTGCTGTACTGATTGGAGTTTTGTTGATAACTTTTCAGCAGGTGAGTCTTGAGAAATATGGATTGAGTCAAAGCTGGGATTTCTTCCATAAATGGTGAAAAAAGGTGATTGCTTGGTTGATGAATGTTCTGCATTATTATAGGCAAATTCAGCCAGAGGGAGCCAGGTGTGCCAGTCATCTTGATGATAGCTGACATACATCCAAAGGTACTGTTCTAGTATCTGATTTACCCTCTCTGTCTGTCCATCTGTTTCAGGGTGAAATGCAGTTGACAGGTCTCTTGATATCTTGAGCTGCTGACATAACTGGGTCCAGAATGATGAAACAAATAAGGAACCTCTATCACTAACAATACTTACTGGGAGGCCATGTTTGGAAAATACATGACTAATGAAGATTTGAGCTAAGTCCAGTGCAGTGATTGTGCCATAAGTTGGAATGAATATTGCCATTTTTGAGAATCTGTCTACAATTACTAAGATTGAGTCAAAGTTGTTTGACAGAGGCAATTGAGTGATGAAGTCCATTGATAATGAATTCCAAGGACCAGATGGAATTTGAAGAGGCTTGAGTAATCCAAACTTCTTATGGTGGATGTTCTTGTTTCTTGAACATTGCTGACATGAGGACACATAGTCCTTGATGATTTTATTCATGCCAGCCCAATAAAAATCCCTCTTGATGAGCTTGAGGGTCTTCTCCTGGCCAGGATGGCCAGCCAATGGTGAATCATGACGCCTTTGAAGAATGTCCAATTGAACTTCATGATTGCTTGGAATAACTACTCTATCTTTGAACAATAATAATCTTGCTTGAGGTTCAAGAGAGTAGTCTGGGACTGATTCTCCTCTTGCTAATTTCTTGAGGATCTCCTTATAGTCTTTGTCTTGCCATACTTGTCTTTGAATCTGATCAACTAAATCTGAGAACATTTCAACTTTTATGGAAAAGAATCTTGACTCTTGAATTTCATTTTTCTTGAGAACTTGATGAAAGTTTTGAGGATTCTTGCTGATGAAATCCACCCCCCTCTCTGGGTACACGTCGTCCCGACGTGACAAGGCATCTGGTAAAGTGGCCAGCCTGCCTGGGCGGTAAGTGATAACAAAGTGAAATTCAGACAAAAATTCAGCCCAACGGGCTTGACAACGAGTAAGGAATTTAGAAGACATAAAATATTGGAGAGAACAATGGTCTGTCAAGACCTCAAAGGAATCAGAAAGAGAAAGGAGAAAGGCTCACCAGCGCTTGAGAGCCCAAACTATGCCAAGGAGTTCCTTGTCATGAATTTCATAGTTGAGCTCAGCTGGTAAGAGCTTGCGACTATCAAATGCAATGGGATGCTTTCCTGAGTCATTCACCTGACTCAGTACAGCACCCAAGGCATAATCAGAGGCATCAGTCTCTACAATGGTTGGAAGAGAAGGATTAAAGTGAGAAAGGATAGGAGCAGAGGTGAAAGCTTCTTTGAGTGCTTGAAACTGACTAAGAGCTTCCTCATTGAAGATGAAAGGAGAATCTTTTTTGAGAAGGGAAGTGAGAGAAGTGATTTTTTTGGAATAATTTTTAATGAAACGACGATAAAAATTGGCAAAGCCAAGAAAAGATTGAAGAGCCTTGATGTTTTTGGGCTGAGGCCAATTGAGGACTTGCTGAACTTTTGAAGAATCCATCTTGAGGCCATCACTTGAAACAACATAGCCCAAGTATTCCACACTTGAGGCATGGAATACACACTTGGAGGCTTTGGCAAACAGATTATTGTCCCTCAGTCTTTGGAGGACAGAGGCCACATGTTTGACATGTTCCTCCTCAGAACTGGAAAAGACCATAATATCATCTAAATAAACCACAACAAACACATCCAAAAAATCTGCAAAGATATCATTTACCAGATTTTGGAAAGAAGCAGGAGCATTGGTCAAACCAAATGGCATGACCAAATACTCATAACTGCCATACTTGGTTCTAAAGGCAGTTAAGTGCTCATCCCCCTCTTTGATTCTCAGAAGGTTATATGCACCACGCAAATCTATCTGGGAGAAGATAGTGGAACCGTTGAATATGGTAAGAAGCTGGTTCATAGGAGGAACAGGGTATCTGTTCTTCCTAGTGACAGCATTGAGTTTGCGGTAGTCAACACACAAACGAAGACTTCCATCCTTTTTCTTGACAAAAAGGACAGGTGCTCCTGTTGAAGAGGAGCTTGGTCTAATGAAACCTTTCTCTACATTCTCTGAAATGTAGGCCCGCAGTGTTTCTGACTCTTGATTTGATAATGAGTAGATAACACCAATTGGAGGTAGAAGACCCTCCAATTCGATATGGTGATCACAGGCGCGGTGTGGAGGAAGTTTCTCTGCTTTCACCTTGGAGAATACATCCAAATATTGGTGATAAGCAGGAGGAACAACCTTCAGCACAGTTTTGATTTCTTCTGGCTCTTACTCCTCATCCCACTGCTCCTCCAGGGATGCATGAAAAGATAAGGGAGGAAGGTCCATATCCCCTTGAAAGAGATGAAGTGAAGATATGGCAACATCTTCTCCAACATCCTTTATCTCTTTGAAGACTTCATCTCTTAATGGAAGTAATGACTGAGAGGGATTAATGGAAGGGATATGGACAGAAGAAGGAAGGGAAGGTGTCTTAAGTTCACCAACCAGAGCAACACTGTTGACAGCAGTGGCAAAGTCATTACTAGTAGAAGGAATAATACCACTAGAATCCTTATGATTAGAATCATAGGTGATCAATCCATTTTTCCAATCAATAATGGGATTAAAATGGTAAAGGAAATCATAGCCCAATATCAGGTCTTCTCCCTTGGGTGAATCTATGACAAAGAAGTCCCATTCAAAGCTTGGGAAGGAAGGCAAGTCAACTACCCACTTGATATAATGGGTGATGAACAAGGAAGTGGATTCACTGGAATCCAGGATGAAAAGAGGAATCTTTTCAGGGAGCTCTGACAAAGTCAATGAGTACTTGAGAACAAAATTCTTTGCAATAAAAGAGTTTGTAGCACCAGAATCAATGAGAATACTATAAAAAATATCAGAGACAGAAGAGAAAATAAGACATTTTAAAGATTTCTTGACACTATTATTCAGAGTGCACAATTGTGCTCTTGAAGGAAATAAGTGAGAACCATTGAACACATCATGATTCCCACTCAGGCTTTTCCCTGCTTGCTAGGGAAGCCTCTTGATGATGACCCAGGCTTGTTCTGAGGTCTCTTGAAGAATTTTTCAATTGGGTGCTTGCCACCACAATAAGTACACAACCCCTCTTGAATCCTCCTCTCCTTTTCAGAACCGATTAATTTATTGTCCTTATTGAGGAGAGCAGCATGGGGCTTGTCCTTTGAAGATTGGAATTGCTTGCCCTTCTTATTCTTCTTCTGGTGAGGCCTCTTTGAAGATGAGTTTTGAGGAGGCCTAGACTGATTGGATCCAATGACTGGAGGCTTCTTCTCTTGATTGCCACCCTTTTCTTTTTGCCTCTCATGATATCTTGTGTCTAATTCTAAGGTGACATCCATAAGTTCCTGAAGAGTATCGAAAGTTCCAGGGTGAGAAGCCAACTGATCCAATAATCTTGATGCCAATCCTCTTCTGTACACATGAATGTAAGCTCTTTCCCCCCAATCTCCAATTCTTGACATTAAGCTTATGAAATCTGCTATGTACAAGGAAACATGACCACTTTCCTTCATCCTCAAATTGTCCAACTCTTGTTCAGCTTTCCTGACTTCATTGGGATCACCAAACAGAGTGAATAATTGAGATTCAAACAATGGCCAATTATTGAGGAGGTAGGAAGGGTCTTCATTGGAAATATTTGAGAGGTAAGGTTCAATACATTTGCCAGCTCTACCAGTGAGAAAAGGAGTTGAGTAGAGAACTTTCTTCCTGTCAGAGAAGAAATTTGCTGGATCATTATGGAAAATTAGTTGACAGGATTGGATAAATCCTCTCCACTTATGAGCTTGAGTACCATCAAAAGAATCAGGTGCCTTCATGGATGGAGTCTTGAAAGCAGGGGCTTTGGAATTGTCCCTGGGAGCAACTGCTTGAGTGAGTTGCCCCATGAATTGAGTCATCTGCTCCATCATCTTGAGGAGACTTGGATCAGTTTGAGAGACAAGAGGTTGACTAGAAAGGGCTAGATTAGAACCCTGAGGCACCTCTGGAACATTTGCCAAGGCATCTGCCACTTCAGTTTCCCCAGAATCTTCCTCTTCCACAGACTCTTCCCCCTCTTCATCTTCAACTTCCCCTTGTCTTGCTCTTGCACCTTCAGACATGCCAGGGTAGCCACCCAAAAGGCCAGAGAAAGATCTTGATCTTCTAGATTTCATTCCACCTCTTCTTGAGGGTGCTTCTCCTTCCATTGGTGGTCCTCTGTCTAAATTTACACTCAGTTGATGAACTGATGGTGTGCGGTCAAGAGGAGCCCTTGCTGTAGGAGTGAGAACAGCTTGAATTCTTTGGGATCTAGTATTTTTGGCTGGGGGGCTATGCTGAACTGGCATTTTGAAATAATGAAATAAAACTTGATGGTATTAAGAAGAATAATCAAATTTGGCCAAATCAATCACAATAAAATCTTGATGAATCTTGAGGAATCAATTCAAATCTTGAGGAATCAAATTCAATCAACAGTCAAATAAATTCAATCAATCAACAATCAAATCAAATCAAATATCAATAGTCTTGAGGAAATCAATAATCAATCAATATTCAATCAATAATCAATCAATAAGTGTCTTCAATATGAAATCAAGTCTTGAGGAATCAATCAATCAGTTCAAAATCTTCAGAAATCAATTCAATATCTTGAGAGTTCAAAGTCAATAAATCCAATAAATCCTGAATCAATAACCCAAATGAATCCCAATGAATAATCCAATCAATTAAACCAATCAATAATTCCTAGATAAAACCTGAATAAGAACACAGAAAAAATTTGATTGATAAAATAAAATGAGGTGATGAAATGGTCAGCAATGATTAAGAAAAGAAAAGGAATCAATTTTCATAAGAATGAAATGAGTGAGATGAAAAATTGATAAGAGAGAAAAATCATGATCATTAAGAATCATAAAGTCATTAAGAGATGATAATTTGATGAATGAAAGGAAATGAATATAAATGAATGAAAAGAAAGAATCAAATATGAGTTAATTAATTTAATGTCACAGGGGCTCTTCGAAGTGAAGAGGGCCTGGCACTCAGTAAACTGGGACTCACTTATGGAGGGCTCAAAGATAAGACAAGAATGGATACACTTACGAGTGTGAATAATGAATTACTAAAAGAATAAAAATAAGAAAGCAGCAACAAAGAATAAGAGTAAGAAAAAAGAAGAGCCAACCACAAACAAGTCCAAGTCCACTGTTTCAACCTGTCAGAATGGAAAGAGAAGGGTTAATAAGGATATGGCCACCCAACTCATACTGTACAGGCGAAGAAAGAAAAGGGGCAAAGACTAACTTAAGATTAAATAAATATAATACCCAAAATATAAGGATAAGAATATTCAGATAATAATAAATCAACTAAATTAATTAACTGGGGAAAAGTCCCCAGGGGGGAGGAAGAGGGGCTGGTATATGTGAGAATCACCAGCCCTGATCCAGAGGCAGAGTTTTCATGAGAATAATTGATTATTGAATTGAGTCTGGCCAATACAGGTCCTGTACAGCTGTACAGAACCTGTACAAGAGGTGTGGTGTATTTGAGTGATCATACAGTTCCATATTGGTGTATTGAAACTGTATTGGGTGAATCCAGCCTGTACAGGTATTGACAGGCTGTATTAAGGTACCAAGCTGTATGCATGTTTCAGAATGAAGATTGCTGAAACTGCATGCTGATGCAGATACTGGATTTGCTGATTTGGGGTGTTTGAGTGGGTGTATGAATGAATACCCTTACCCCTGATGGATGGTTGTTACATAAGGCTTCATTGGTCAAAGTGTGGGAATTTCACCTTACAGCACATAAGCCTTTGTTGGTTCTTGAGATATCAACCTCAAAATTGAATCAGTGTGTAGCCAAGGATTTTTTCTACACAATGGTACCTTGTGTGATGTGATTACCATTAAATATGGCAAAGTTATCCCATGAACAGGTTTTTTGTACATATGCGTGTTTTAGGAAAAAAGCTGTATGGAGCTTATATCCCTCATAACTTCTGTTCTAGATGAGATATGGGGAAATGAATGGCACCATCAGATAGCCCTGATTGTTCTCTTTCCAAAAATACCCCACCTTAAGTGTCTCACACTAAAACTGTAGAAGCTAGATGAGAGGTGAATGTTTTGTTCACCCTTATTTGCCTGAATTCGACCATAACCTCTGTAATACTGGTGCTAGCTCAGTTTGGTTGGGACCATTAGATAGACCTGGCTTAGAGATCCATTTTGTATACCCATTTGATAAGGTAGGCCTCTTACTCTGCATTTCAGATTTGAAGTGAAAATTAAGGTTTATGCTCAGCAACAACTTTGAGCAGGAATAACTTTGTTATTCTTTGTCCTATGATGATGGGACTTGTATATTGAGAAATAGGTGGGTTTCCTCTTTCTTTTGATACCTTTTGAGATAATTTGGCTCAGCTCCAAGTTTTGGTGGTATTTTGGCTATACCATTGGTTTATGGTATTTGGCTGTCATGCTTGTGCTCTGGTTTTGAGTAACAGGGTGACATACCCTCCCTCTAAAAAAGGCTCATCATTTATGACACTGTTCAGTCTTCCTAGAGCCCCTGAATCTCCTTAAATGAAGGTTCTCATCTGGTATGCCACCTTCTGCCAACCACTTGTCTTTATCAGCTGTCTGGTTCTTGAATCTGACTAATTACTGTCCTGAGCCTCACCATTAAGTCTCATTTTCCTAGCCTTGATGATTCTCTTCACTGGTCCAGGGAAATCTTCCACTTCCAATATTTCTGGTCATGTGGGGTTATTCTTCCTTGAGGGGAATTTATCCTCCTCTGTCTGGAAGTATGGCTTGACCAAGCTCCCTGGAAAGACTGGGTGTTTCCTGGAAAATTTCTCTGTAAGTTTGACTTCCACTGCATTCTTTCCTAACAATTTAATGATGGTGAAGGGCCCTACAAAGGAGTCTCTCATCTTCTTGGGTCCTTTAAGATTATTACATTTTAGTGTAGACACTAGCACCTGGTCCCCTTCCTTCAAGTCAGGTTCCATGTGTTTCTTGTCTAAAACTGTAGAAGTTATATGAGATTTGAATGTTTTGGTCACCCTTATTTGGCCTTAATTTGGCCATAACTCAAGTAATACTGGTGCTAGCTCAGCTTGGCTGGTACCATTGGATAGCCCTGACTTGGGGCTTCATTCTGAATGACCATTTGATGGGGTTAAGCCTCTTACTCTGTATTTCAGATGAGAGGTGAAAATTAAGGTTTATGCTCTGCAACAACTTTGAGCAGGAATAACTTTGTCATTCTTTGTCCTATGATAATGGGACTTGTATTTTTAGAAAGGGGTGAGTTTCCTCTTCCTTTTGATACCCTTTGAGCTAATTTGGCTCAGCTCCATTTTTTGGTGGTATCTTTGCTATACCATTGGTTTATGGTATTTTGGCTATCATGCTGGTGCTCTGGTTTTGAATCACAGGCTGACATACCCTCCCTCTAAAAAAGACTCATCATTGATGAGACGGTTCAGTCCTCCTGGAGGCTCTTAATCATCTTAAATGAAGGTTCCCATCTGGTATGGCATCTTCTGCCAACCATTTGTCCTTATCAGCTGTTTGGTTGTTGAATCTCACTAAGTATTGTCTTTGACCCTTCCTATCAAGTCCGATCTTCCTGGCCCTGATGATTTTACTCACAGATCCAGGGGAATCCTCCACTTTCACTACCTCTGGTGGTGTGGGGTTCCTCCTCCTGGAGGGGAATTTGTCCTCTGTTTGGAAGTATGGCTTGACTAAACTTACTGCAAAGACTGGGTGCTTCCTGGAAAATTTCTCTTTAAGTTGGAGTTCCATTGCATTCTTTCCTATCAGCTTAATAATAGTGAAGGGCCCTACAAGGGAGTCTCTCATCTTCTTGGGTCCTTTAAGATTATTAAACTTTAGTGTAGAAACTAGCACCTGGTCCCCTTCCTTAAAGTCAGGTTCCATGTGTGTCTTGTCCCACCTCTGCTTATTATATTCTTTTGCCTCAGCTATGCATTTGACAGCTGTGTCACGAGCCCTCTCACACATGTCTTGAAAGTCCTTGGCTGTGGGGTGGATGGTCAGAAGATTCTTCTTCAAGTGATCCACAGGCAACAGGGGATACCACCCTTTCTCTACCAGTGCAGTTGTTTTTACTGTGGTAGAGTGCTGACTTGTATTATAAGCCAGTTGAACAGCTGGTAGAAGGGTAGCTCAGTCATGGGTTTATTCCTTATTCCCCTTTTATTCCATGCCATAGGCACAGCACCTTCTAAGGATGTCCTCCATTGTCTGGATCATCCTTTCAGCTAGGCCATCTGTTTGTGGATTGTAAGCTGTGGAAAATTCAAGCTTGATGCCAAGCATGTCATACAAGTTGGTCCAAAATTCAGATGTGAATTTTGGGTCCCTATCACTAATGGTGATTTTATGGACTCCACAGTTAGATATGATGTTATTGCTGTAAGATGTGACTATGAAACTGATGATAATATTACTATTAATCAACAGTAATATGTCTGTTCTTATGAAATATAATAATAAAATATTATTATAACCACAATTGAATAATTAAAGAATTATTTCTTTCATGTGTTAAGCACAACTAGTGTTTTTAACAGTGAGCAAGTAATTGTCTACAAGAATCAATTACAAGAAGAATTTAATAATAAAAACATCTTTTATTAAAATGATAGAACTATTTTAATATATAATTATCTTTTGCAAGAATAATTATAAAGGTAATCCTTGAAGAAAACTATTACTAGAGAAAAATTTTAAGAATTAAAGATAAATGACTCACTAATACTCCAAAGAACTTATTGATAGATAAAAGTAGAGAAATTTGATGTAGAAGTGTGGTTTTGAGAGATCAAAATGATTTATAGCAAGATTACAACAATATATAGTTGGATTCTATGATTTAATGTCTTTCTGAGTGATTCTGAAAGATTTAAAACACTTAAGAATAGCTTTAACTAATACTTACTTATTGGTAACAATGATATAAAATGAGAATAAGATGATGATACGGAAAAAATAGCAAGAGAAGGTATATTTTAAGTCAACAACACCTCACAGAGGCGTTTCATGGAGCAAACTGAAAAACCAGTGAGTGAGAAAGCATTAAACCCTTTTGGATTAGTACTTACATCATCTGTCGTCACATAAAATTGTCATAATTGCTTAATTGATGCTTTTACGTGACTACCAACCCCAATATGGTTAAGAATAAAAGGAGTAACATTTTTATTCCAAATTAATCATTGATTTCCCAAAGTTATCAATGTTATTGACAATTTCATCACAGGTTGTATTTACTGTGAATTTTTGAAGATTCAATGTTTCACTTAGAATAACCAAAAATGGACTGTAAGTAAAAGTTTTAATTTTACAAGTAAAACTGTAATTCTTTTTGGTTGTACCATAGATAATACATTTTTCAATTGGTCCCGAATGTTTCAGAAGGATTTATTGAGAATTGTATTTTTAATGAATTTTTTAAGTTTTTACCTCATTTCTACGTAGAATTGCAAATATCAGTGTTTGACTGGTTGCTATGAGGTAAATCAATGGATACAAGTCCAAAAAGGGTTTTACTTACTCTTTTGGGGTTTATCCATGGAAAGTCATTAGTAATTGACATGGTTACAGGAGTGTAACTAGCTCTTTACCTCCTTGGCACATCAAAATAGCAGGTTATTTGCTATTTTCTGGTGTTTTACAGTAGTTGTAACTTGGTAAGCAAGTTCACAAAGAGGTTGAGTTTACCAATTGGGTCAAGATCAGCCATGAAAACAAGCTTTGGAGCTATCCACGCCTCTGGGGCCTCAGAAGTTGGGTACCCTGGCTCTCTTTGACGTCTTTTGTCCCCCTTGCTTATGTCACAGGGGCTCTTCTAAATGAAGAGGGCCTGGCACTCAGTGAACAGACTTACTTATGGAGGGCTCAAAATGATATACTCAAATGATAAGAGTAATGAAATAAGATAATAATTTCCTAGTCATAAATTAATAAGACTTAAAAGATATGAGAGGAAAACAAAAGCAATAATAAAGAGCCAACCACAAATAATCCTGTACCACTGTTTCAACCTGTTCAGAAAAGAGAAAAGGATTAATAAAGGATATGGCCACCAGGACTCTACTGAACAGGTGAGGGAAGGCAAAGACTAACTTAATAAATAATAAAATAATATTTCTTAAATGAGAAATAAAATAATATTAATTAATAAATCCAATATTTTAATTAACTGGGGGAAAAAACCCCAGGTGGGTGAAGAGGGGCTGGTATATGTGAGAAATACCAGCCTTGGAGTTTGAGTGTTGAGATACTTGTCTGTATGCTGGAAGAAGTTGGATGTGGGATTGAATCCTGTATTGGTCAATCCAACACAGGTTATACAGTCAATACAGGTATTTGCGCCTGTATTGATTACAGGCCTGTATTTGGGTCTTGCCTGTATGAAACTGTATTGAGGTTTGAAACTGTATTTGGATCTTGCCTGTATGAAAACTGTATTTGGAGAATGTAGAATGAAACCCCCTTGCTGATTGGGTTTTGAATGGTATCCCTGACAGAATGATTGTTGCTGATCGGGTTTTGAAGGGTACCAATGAGGTCATGATTGTTGAAGATGATTGGTAATGCCCCTGCCTCTTTGGCTGTGACATTATCCCCCTCTTGAAAGTGGTGAGCTCTGAGCACCATGAGTATAGTGAGTCTTGATGAGCTTGCAATCAATCCATACAGTTCTTTCCCCAATTCCTTAAATGTATCCCATTAAACTTTCTTCTTCAATCAATACTCAAACAAAATCTTCATTTAATCACTTGTGGGTATCTTCCCCTTGATCTTGATTCTGAATTCCCTCTTTTCCTTCAAAATGCCTTCATTCTTCTAAAATAATGTTCATTCTTGTCTTGAGTGTCTTCACTAAACTTTTCTTGAGTCCTCATGGCTTTTGAAAAGGGGGTGACCTGGGTTTATGTCCCAAGAACACCTGATTTCATCATAATTTTAAAACTTGACAGTGTTGGTATGAAGTGGCCAATACTTGAGGTTTTGGACCATTTCAGAAGTCCTGGCCAAAATCCTTGATTTTGTGATTCAAGGGGATTTTGGCCAATTTGCGCAAAAATGTGCAAAATTTGCGCAAAGTGCGCAAATGCGCATATATGCCATAATGGCATATAATGGTGAAAAAATTGAAAAAACTTGATTTATGATGAAAAATTGGCCTTATTTGGTGTTTTCGCCATTTTGCGCATTTTTGCGCAAAGTGCGCAAATGCGCATATATGCCATAATGGCATATATATTGGTGAAAAAAAATGAAAAGGTTGATAAATGATGGAAAAATGGCCTCTAAGGTGTTCTTGCCATTTTGCGCATTTTTGCGCAAAATGCGCAAAGTGCTCAAATGCGCAATTATGATGAAAATGGCCAAAAAGGCCTTTTGAAGACTTTTGACAAGATAAACAGGCCTTTTGCGCAAAAGTGCGCAAATGCGCAAAAATGCGCAAATTTGCCAATATGCCTAATTAAGCATATTTTGATGAAAAATGATAAAACTGAGCTATTTTGAACTTTTGAGGTTTGATATGGCCATTTGTGCCAAAGTGCATAAATTCATGAAATTGGCCCATTGGGCCATTTGAAACAGGGTTTTCCTCTTGATCTTGATTTCTTCTTGAATGTCTTTTCTCTTATCCCCTTCTTGACTGGTCAATTGCCATAAATGCCTTGCTGACTTGCAATTGTCCATAAATCCCTTGGTCTTGAATTTGAAATTTTTACTTGAAGATGAGTTCAAGGCTGACTTGAAGCAGTTTTGATGAGGGTTATCTGTAGGTGGTCTTTACCATTACTAGTGTTTTTCTCTTTGATTATTGAATGAATTGACTCCCCAAACGTGATATGGGAGTGATGACTACTGCTTTTGAACTAAGAAATAAAAATAAAAATAAAAAATAAAAATAAAAAATAAAAATAAAAGATACAAGTAAAAGAAAATGAAAAAAAAAAAAAGAAAAGAATTGAGAGAAAAAGAGAGTAAGAAAGAAATAAGAAATGCCTGAGGGTTGTCCTTCTTGTCGTGAGTTTCTTGATTTTGGCCAAAATGTTCTGAAAGATAAAATCAAGCATTTGATGCTCACAGCGTGGCCAAGGTAATTTTTTACAGGAAGTAGACCCCTCAGAGATGCATACCCGGAGATGGAACTTACTTTCATAACTTCCACTCCCCACCAAGCACCATAAATGAAAAAGAAATTATGCCATAACATTAATTGTGGTAATGAATGTCTTGAAAGATAATTTATGGCATGATTAAAGAAAGAAAAAAAAATAAGAGAAATACTTGAGGTTTTGGACCATTTCAGAAGTCCTGGCCAAAATCCTTGATTTTGTGATTCAAGGGGATTTTGGCCAATTTGCGCAAAAATGTGCAAAATTTGCGCAAAGTGCGCAAATGCGCATATATGCCATAATGGCATATAATGGTGAAAAAATTGAAAAAACTTGATTTATGATGAAAAATTGGCCTTATTTGGTGTTTTCGCCATTTTGCGCATTTTTGCGCAAAGTGCGCAAATGCGCATATATGCCATAATGGCATATATATTGGTGAAAAAAAATGAAAAGGTTGATAAATGATGGAAAAATGGCCTCTAAGGTGTTCTTGCCATTTTGCGCATTTTTGCGCAAAATGCGCAAAGTGCTCAAATGCGCAATTATGATGAAAATGGCCAAAAAGGCCTTTTGAAGACTTTTGACAAGATAAACAGGCCTTTTGCGCAAAAGTGCGCAAATGCGCAAAAATGCGCAAATTTGCCAATATGCCTAATTAAGCATATTTTGATGAAAAATGATAAAACTGAGCTATTTTGAACTTTTGAGGTTTGATATGGCCATTTGTGCCAAAGTGCATAAATTCATGAAATTGGCCCATTGGGCCATTTGAAGCAGGGTTTTCCTCTTGATCTTGATTTCTTCTTGAATGTCTTTTCTCTTATCCCCTTCTTGACTGGTCAATTGCCATAAATGCCTTGCTGACTTGCAATTGTCCATAAATCCCTTGGTCTTGAATTTGAAATTTTTACTTGAAGATGAGTTCAAGGCTGACTTGAAGCAGTTTTGATGAGGGTTATCTGTAGGTGGTCTTTACCATTACTAGTGTTTTTCTCTTTGATTATTGAATGAATTGACTCCCCAAACGTGATATGGGAGTGATGACTACTGCTTTTGAACTAAGAAATAAAAATAAAAATAAAAAATAAAAATAAAAAATAAAAATAAAAGATACAAGTAAAAGAAAATGAAAAAAAAAAAAGAAAAGAATTGAGAGAAAAAGAGAGTAAGAAAGAAATAAGAAATGCCTGAGGGTTGTCCTTCTTGTCGTGAGTTTCTTGATTTTGGCCAAAATGTTCTGAAAGATAAAATCAAGCATTTGATGCTCACAGCGTGGCCAAGGTAATTTTTTACAGGAAGTAGACCCCTCAGAGATGCATACCCGGAGATGGAACTTACTTTCATAACTTCCACTCCCCACCAAGCACCATAAATGAAAAAGAAATTATGCCATAACATTAATTGTGGTAATGAATGTCTTGAAAGATAATTTATGGCATGATTAAAGAAAGAAAAAAAAATAAGAGAAAGATTGGGCCATATCTTGATGAAAGGTCCAAATCTTGAGGGTATGATGTTGCAAGTCCTTCTGAATCTGTCCAAAGAATTAAAAAGTGCTCACAAAGTGGCCAAGGTGATGCTTACAACAAATTTGGTAGAATACCCCCTTAAGGGTGCATGCCAGGAGAGGAACTTACTTTCATAAACTCCAATCCCCACCAAGCACCATAAATCAAACTCTTGAGGCATTTGGGCCAGGCTTGTCTGGATACAAAGTGTGAAAATCCTTGACAAGGTCTGGGGACTTGGTAAGGTTGGAAGCTGGTTCCCAAGTTGTTCTTTCTGGGTCTTCATCGAATCCTTTCCACTCCACTAAATACCATAATGAACCTATCTTGAGTTTTGAGTCCAGAACCTGAGCCACTTCCCATTCTTCCTGCTCTTCCACTATTACTGGAGGTGGTGGCAATTGGTGTTGATTTGGGATAGTTGATTGCTTTACTGGTTCTAATAAGGACACATGGAAAACAGGGTGAACTGACTTCCATTGTTGAGGCAACTTGAGGTGATATGCATGGCTACCAATCTTCTTGAGAACTTCAAAGGGTCCCAGCCATCTTTCTGAAAGCTTTTTGGTGGGTCTTGTTGTCTTGATGTTCTTGAAAGCTAGCCATACTTTGTCCCCAGGTTGGAAATCAGGTGGAATTGCTCTATTTTTATCTGCATACTTCTTAAAACGCTTTATTGCTGACTCTAATTCTTCTTTGACAACTTGCTGTACTGATTGGAGTTTTGATGATAATTTTCCAGCAGGTGTATCTTGAGAAATGTGAATTGAATCAAAGCTGGGATTTCTTCCATAAATAGTGAAAAATGGAGACTGTTTTGTTGATGAATGTTCTGCATTATTATAGGCAAATTCAGCCAGAGGGAGCCAGGTGTGCCAGTCATCTTGATGGTAACTGACATACATCCAAAGATACTGTTCTAGAATCTGATTTACCCTCTCTGTCTGTACATCTGTTTCAGGGTGAAAGGCAGTTGAAAGATCTCTTGATATCTTGAGCTGCTGACACAATTGGGTCCAGAATGATGAAACAAATAATGAACCTCTATCACTAACAATACTGATGGGAAGACCATGTTTGGAAAAGACATGATTAATGAATATTTGAGCTAAGTCCAAAGCAGTGATTGTTGAATAAGTTGGAATAAATATTGCCATTTTTGAAAATCTGTCTACAACTACTAAAATTGAATCAAAGTTGCTTGACAAGGGCAATTGGGTGATAAAGTCCATTGATAAAGAATTCCAAGGACCAGATGGAATTTGAAGAGGCTTGAGTAATCCAAACTTCTTATGGTGGATGTTCTTGTTTCTTGAACATTGCTGACATGAGGACACATAGTCCTTGATGATTTGATTCATGCCAGCCCAATAAAAATCCCTCTTGATGAGCTTGAGGGTCTTCTCCTGGCCAGGATGGCCAGCCAACGGTGAGTCATGACGCTTTTGAAGAATGTCCAATTGAATTTCATGATTGCTTGGAATGACTACTCTATCTTTGAACAATAATAATTTTGCTTGAGGTTCAAGAGAATAGTCTGGGACTGATTCTCCTCTTGCTAATTTCTTGAGGATTTCCTTATAATCTTTGTCTTGCCATACTTGTCTTTGAATTTGCTCAACTAAATCTGAAAAAATATCAACTTTTATTGAGAAGAATCTTGACTCTTGAATTTCATTTTACTTGAGAACTTGATGAAAATTTTGAGGATTCTTGCTGATGAAATCCACCCCCCTCTCTGGGTACACGTCGTCCCGACGTGACAAGGCATCTGGTAAAGTGGCCAGCCTGCCTGGGCGGTAAGTGATGATAAAGTGGAATTCAGATAGAAATTCTGCCCAACGGGCTTGACAACGGGTAAGGACTTTAGAGGACATAAAATACTGAAGGGAACAATGGTCTGTCAAGACCTCAAAAGAATCAGAAAGAGAAAGGAGAAAAGCTCTCCAGCGCTTGAGAGCCCAAAGTATGCCAAGGAGTTCCTTGTCATGAATTTCATAGTTGAGTTCAGCTGGCAAGAGCTTGCGACTATCAAATGCAATGGGATGCTTTCCTGAGTCATTCACCTGACTCAGTACAGCACCCAAGGCATAATCGGAAGCATCAGTCTCTACAATACTTGGTAGAGAAGGATTAAAATGAGAGAGAATAGGAGCAGTGGTGAAAGCTTCTTTGAGTATTTGAAACTGACTAAGAGCTTTCTCATTGAAGGTAAAGGGAGAATCTTTTTTAAGGAGGGAAGTGAGAGCAGAGACTTTTTTGGAATAATTTTTAATGAAACAACGATAAAAGTTAGCAAAGCCAAGAAAGGATTGAAGGGCCTTGATGTTCTTGGGCTGAGGCCAATTGAGGATTTGTTGAACCTTTGAAGTCTCCATCTTGAGGCCATCACTTGAAACAACATAGCCCAAGTATTCCACACTTGAGGCATGGAATACACACTTTGAGGCTTTAGCAAGCAAATTATTGTCTCTCAGTATTTGGAGAACAGAGGCCACATGTTTAACATGTTCATCCAAAGAGCTAGAGAAGACCATAATATCATCTAAGTACACCACAACAAAAACATCCAAATAATCTGCAAAGATATCATTCACAAGATTTTGGAATGAAGCTGGAGCATTGGTTAAGCCAAATGGCATGACCAAATATTCATAACTGCCATATTTGGTTCTAAAGGCAGTTAAGTGCTCACCCCACTCTTTGATTCTCAAGAGATTATAAGCACCACACAGATCTATCTTGGAGAAGATAGTAGCACCGTTGAATACGGTAAGAAGCTGATTCATTGGAGGAACAGGATACCTGTTCTTCCTAGTGACAGCATTAAGTTTGCGGTAGTCAACACACAAACGAAGACCACCATCCTTTTTCTTAACAAAAAGGACAAGTGCTCCTGTTGAGGAGGAGCTTGGTCTAATGAAACCTTTCTCTACATTCTCTGAAATGTAGGCCCGCAGTGTTTCTGACTCATTTCTTGATAAAGAGTAGATAACACCAACTGGAGGTAGAAAACCCTCCAGTTTGATATGATGATCACAGGCACGGTGTGGAGGAAGTTTCTCTGCTTTCACTTTGGAGAATACATCCAAATATTTGTGATAAACAGGAGGGACTACCTTCAGCACAGTTTTAATCTCTTCTGGCTCTTCCTCCTCATCCCACTGCTCCTCCAGGGAGGCATGAAAAGATAAAGGAGGAAGGTCCATATCCCCTTGAAAGAGATGAAGTGAAGATATAGCAACATCTTCTCCAACATCTTTTATCTCTTTGAAGACTTCATCTCTTAATGGAAGTAATGACTGAGAGGGAAAAATGGAGGGGTTATGGACAGAAGGAGGGAGGGAAGGTGTCTTAAGTTCACCAACCAGAGCAACACTGTTGACAGCAGTGGAAAAGTCATTACTAGTAGAAGAAATAATACCACTAGAATCCTTATGATTAGAATCATAGGTGATCAATCCATTTTTCCAATCAATAATGGGATTGAAATGGTAAAGAAAATCATAGCCCAATATTAGGTCCTCTCCCTTGGGTGAATCTATGATAAAAAAATCCCATTCAAAGCTTGGGAAGGAAGGTAAATCAACAACCCACTTGGTATAATGGGTGATGAACAAGGAAGTGGATTCACTGGAATCCAGGATGAAAAGAGGAATCTTTTCAGGGAGCTCTGACATGGTCAATGAGTACTTGAGAACAAAATTCTTTGCAATAAAGGAGTTTGTAGCATCAGAATCAATGAGAATACTATAAAAAATATCAGAGATTGAAGAAAAAATAAGAAATTTTCAAGATTTCTTGACACTAGTATTCAGAGTGCACAATTGTGCTCTTGAAGGAAATAAGTGAGAACCATTGAACACATCATGATTCCCACTCAGGCTTTTCCCTGCTTGCTAGGGAAGCCTTTTGATGACCCTTGCCTATTCTCAGGCCTCTTGAAGCATTTTTCAAATGGGTGTTTACCACCACAATAATTGCACAAGCCTTCTTTAATCCTCTTCTCCTTTTCAGAACCAATTTATTCATTGTCCTTATTGAGGAGAGCAGCATGAGGCCTGTCTTTGGAAACTTGAAAACTCTTCCCCTTCTTATTCTTCTTGTGATAAGGCTTCTTTGATGATGGACTTTGAGGGGGCTTGGAGGAGTTGGATTCATTGATTGGAGGCTTCTTCTCTTGATGACTACCCTTTTCCTTCTGCCTCTCATGGTACCTGGTATCTAATTCCAAGGTGATGTCCATGAGTTCTTGAAGACTATCAAAAGTTCCAGGGTGAGAAACCAATTGGTCCAACAACCTTGATGCCAAGCCTCTCCTATACACATGAATATAGGCTCTTTCCCCCCAGTCCCCAATTCTTGACATTAAACTTCTAAAATCAGCTATGTACAAGGAAACTTGACCACTTTCCCTCATCCTCAAATTGTCCAACTCTTGTTCAGCTTTTCTGACTTCATTGGGATCACCAAACAGAGTGAATAACTGGGTTTCAAATAACTGTCAGTTATTTAGGAGATAAGATGGGTCTTCATTGGAGATATTTGAGAGGTAAGGTTCAATCCATTTGCCAGCTCTACCAGTAAGAAAAGAAGTTGAATAAAGCACCTTCTTCCTATCAGAGAAGAAGTTTTCTGGGTCATTATGGAAAATTAATTGACAAGATTGAATAAATCCTCTCAATTTATAAGCTTTAGTACCATCAAAAGAATCAGGTGCCTTCATGGATGGAGTCTTGAATGCAGGGACTTTTGAAGTGTCCCTTGGGGCAACTGCTTGAGTGAGCTGTCCCATAAACTGAGTCATTTGCTCCATCATCTTGAGAAAATTGGGTTCAACTTGAGAGACAAGAGGTTGATTAGAAAAGGCTAGATTTGGAGCTTCAGAAGCCTCAGGAGCACCTGCCAAGGCAGCTGCAACTTCAGTCTCTTCAGACTCCTCCTCTTCCCCACACTCCTCCCCCTCTTCATCTTCAGCTTCCCCTAATCTGCTTCTAGGCCCTTGAGGAATGCTTGGATAGCCACCCAACAGTCCAGAGAATGATCTTGATCTTCTAGACTTCACACCTCCTCTTCTGGAGGGTGCTGCTCCTTCCATTGGTGGTCCTCTGTCCAAATTTGCACTCAGTTGATCAACTGATGGTGTGTGGTCAAGAGGAGCCCTTGCTGTAGGAGTGAGAACAGCTTGATGTCTTTGAGATCTTGTATTCTTGGCTGGAGGGCTATGCTGAACTGGCATTATGAAAGAAGAATGAATAAAACTTGATGATACTTTGGATAAAAGAAGGCTTGACCAAAAAAATCAAATGAAAATCTTGATGAACTTGAGAAATCAATCAATAATCTTGAAGTGAATCAATATGAATAAATCTTGAAGAGTGAAGATGACCAAGTCAAATTCTTATGAATAATCAATTTCAATCAATAAGTCAAATCAAGTAAATCAAATCAATTCAAAATCAAATCAATTAAGTCTTGAGGAATTCAATCAATATCTTCAAAAGTCAATTCAATTTTCTTGAGGAATCAAATTCAAATCAATAAATTAAATCAAATCTTGAGGATAAATCAGCTATCTTGAGGAGTCAAATCAAGTCAATCAAATCAATTCAATCAAAGTCAATTCAAAATCTTGAGGTGAAATCAATGTCTTGAGGAATCAATCAATCAATCAATAATCTTGAGAAATTTCAAAATCCAAAATCACTGAATACCCCAATCAATAAAATCCCTGAATGATTAATCAATTAACCCAAATAATTCCACTCAAATAACCTGATCAAAACCTGAATTCAGACAAAAAAGAGAAATGAGAATGATAAGGATAAAGTAAAATGGTCAGCAGAAATTTTTGAAATGAGAAAGAGAATCAATTTTCATTTGAATGAAAAGAATGAGACAAAAATTGATGAGAGAGAAAAAATCATACAAATCATAAAAATCATAAAATCATGAAAAGATCATAATTGAAGAATGAGAGAAATGAATATAATGAATGAAAGAAAAAGAAGCAATTATGAGTTAATTAAAATAATGTCACAGGGGCTCTTCTAAATGAAGAGTGCCTGGCACTCAGTGAACAGACTTACTTATGGAGGGCTCAAAATGATATACTCAAATGATAAGAGTAATGAAATAAGATAATAATTTCCTAGTCATAAATTAATAAGACTTAAAAGATATGAGAGGAAAACAAAAGCAATAATAAAGAGCCAACCACAAATAATCCTGTACCACTGTTTCAACCTGTTCAGAAAAGAGAAAAGGATTAATAAAGGATATGGCCACCAGGACTCTACTGAACAGGTGAGGGAAGGCAAAGACTAACTTAATAAATAATAAAATAATATTTCTTAAATGAGAAATAAAATAATATTAATTAATAAATCCAATATTTTAATTAACTGGGGGAAAAACCCCCAGGTGGGTGAAGAGGGGCTGGTATATGTGAGAAATACCAGCCTTGGAGTTTGAGTGTTGAGATACTTGTCTGTATGCTGGAAGAAGTTGGATGTGGGATTGAATCCTGTATTGGTCAATCCAACACAGGTTATACAGTCAATACAGGTATTTGCGCCTGTATTGATTACAGGCCTGTATTTGGGTCTTGCCTGTATGAAACTGTATTGAGGTTTGAAACTGTATTTGGATCTTGCCTGTATGAAAGCTGTATTTGGAGAATGTAGAATGAAACCCCCTTTCTGATTGAGTTTTGAAGGGTATCCCTGAAATAATGATTGTTGCTGATTGGGTTTTGAAGGGTACCAATGAGGTAATGATTGTTGAAGATGATTGGTAATGCCCCTGCCTCCTTGGCTGTGACAGCTTATTTTTCACGTCAAAATAGAAGTTTAAGCTTAGAGTGAGATATCCACTATGGGTGTACCAAAAGTGCATGTAAGAATACCATAATATTAAGTGCTCAAAACATGTATAACACTATTCTTAGTGTATATGTAACATGGGATTTCTCAGTTTCCCATTATTTTGGCGTAGAATCAAGGAAAGCAAAAATTTTCACGGATCTTTTATGTGGTATTAATGATGTGGTGTTGAAGTATTTTCCATATTACCACCTCAAAGAGTTAATTTGAGCTTATTCACTCTATGGAGCTACCCTACGTGAATTTTTGTGTAGAATCCAAATCTGGCCTTAAATCCATGGATTTACCTACTCAAGAAAAAGTTATTCATCTTTTCTGAAATCAAAAATGATTAATTTTGAATATATGAATGATTTATGAGTTATGTATAATTCAAAATTTCTTTTTTTAGATAATTGTGGCCTAATTGGGTATGTAAAATATACCTCAAGGCTCACAATTTTAGAATAATGGAGCAGCGTCCATGCCTTTGTCCTCTTTATGGCATGGTAGACACCTCATACTCTTGCTGAATCTATCAACCATGATTAAGCAGGAATTGTAGTTTTCTTTGGCCCCTGGCACAAGTCCTGTGACCCAGTCCATATTCATGGTTTCCCATGGGTGTTTGAGTTCCTCTTTATGTTGAAGTAACCCATACATCTTCCCATGTTTCCATTTGCCTTTTGGAATCTTTCACAAGTGTTGATTTATTCACTCAACTCTTGTTCGCACTTTGGCCGCCAAGCTGTGCTTGCTAGCCTCTCTTTGTTCCTGTCCTCACTCATGCGTCCCATATAGGGGCAGTAATGGAATTCCTGCAGGATCAGGGAGATGTACTCTCTGTCTACCACTGTGAGTGCACTTGTGTGCTTCTCTCTGTGGTAAAGCAGTACATTTACAAGGAAGAACTTGTTATTCTTATAGGCCCTCAACCAGGGTTCTTCCAGCTGGGATTCCAGTTCTTGACTCATGTATTTCTGTTGAAGCAGTTGTAGTAATATGCCACACTGTTTGTATTTGGCATAAGCCTTCAGTACTGCACTGAAAGCTTCATTTTGCAGTTCTGAGGAGCTTATTCCCAGTATGGGAGTTTCTCTTACTTCTGAATCCGTGTTTCTACTGTTGAGGGTACCACTTCCTGGTGCCCATTCAGAGAAGCTGAAGTTCTTCCTTCTATCTATTTCCATGAAATGGATAGGGATCTTGGCTGAAACTTCAGGGCCATAAGATGGATTGCTCCTGAAAGTATCCAGTGGCCATCTGCTAAGGCCATCTGCATTGGTATGACTTTTACCTTCTTTGTATATGATGGTCATATTCCCGCTATACTCCTGGATGGATATTTGCCATCTCAGCAAGTGTCTATTTGTGGTCTTCATGTTAAATAAACACTTCAAGGCGGTGCAGTCTGTGTAGACTTCAAAGAATGCACCCTCCAAAAACTAATGGAGTTTTTCCAGAGCCCAGACTAAGCATAGAGATTCAGTCTGGGTGGCCACATACCTGGCTTCTGAATCTTTCACTTGCCTAGAGATGTAACATATTACTGTCTCTCTTGGTTCACCATTTACAATTTGTCTTTGGTGAAGGGATGCTTGTAAGCCTTGGATACATGCTGCATCTTTATATATCTTGAAAGGTAGTTCAAAGTCAGGCAAGATGAGCACAGGTGCATTTGTGAGTTCATATTTGATCCTCTCATATGCATCCATCCTTTCCTTGGTAATTTCAAAAACTACATCTTTTGAACATAACCTGTATAAACTGATAGTTATGTGGGCAAAATTGGTGATGTGGCTTCTATATTAGCTAGCAAGCCCAAGGGAAGATTTCATCTTTTTGATGCTCTTTGGTACTGGCTTTTGCAGTGCTGCTGCAACTTTATTCTGGTCAATTGCCAGACCAAGAACTGAGACTTCATGACCTAGAGCTAGTAGCTGTTGTTGGCCAAAATTACACTTTTTCAGTGAAATTTAAAGATTTATGGGTGTACATTTACTTAGCACTCTGTCTATGTATTGTACATGGTCTTCCCATGTCTCTGAGTATATAATGATATCATTAATATAGACCACTATCCAGCCTTCTGATATTTCTTGAAATATTGTGTCCATCATCCTTTGGAAGTGTGCTGGTAGATTTTTGATGCCAAATGGAATTCTGGTATACTCATATATGCCCATATGGCATATTATTCTGAGCAATTTCATGGAGTTTTGGTTAACTCCATTTTGGTGGAAACCTTTCATACAATCCAATTTGGTTATGTATATGGCTTTTGCCAGTCTATCCAAGGCATGAGGTATCCTAGGTATAGGTTACCTGTGAGCCTTAGAGGTAATTTCATGTACCCAAAAGACCACAAATACAGAATTAACATATAAATATAAATAAAATAAATTTCTTTATATTATTATAATAAAAATCAAAATATAAATACAAAATTATATTCAAAATTAAAAATTCAAATTTGACAATAAAATTACATTAAATTTTGAAATGATAAAAATACATATATACTTGAAAAAATTAAGTAAAAATGAATTTTCAACAAAATTATAAAACATAAAATAAATTTGGAAAAAAAGTTAAATAAAAATTATTATAACTTTTTATCCAATTAATAAACATATAAAAACTATTTCACCATTGGATTCCTCATAAAAAATCAGGTTGGGTCACCTCTGAGTGAAATTTTTGTAACTCAACTCTAAATAAGCTTAAATTAAGTTTTTAGTATTTTCAATACAAAAATTGAAAATCCTCAAAACTTTAATTTAATTCACACCACACGGGGTGTTAACCATCAATTTTTGTGTTAAAATTGAGGTGTTGTGTTTAGTTTAGAAGTTATGAGGAATTGAAGTATTTTCAATTGAATTCAATTGAAATGTCAAAATGTGTGCGTGTATTACATAAGTGAACTTTGATTTACATATGAGTTATCAATTATTACTGTATTGAACTCTACCACTCAATTGTATTACATATTTAAATTATAAGTATAATACATGATGAGGAATTAAAGGAAAAATAAATTGGAAAGATTAAATTTGGGGGGGAAAGGAACTCCAGCTATAAGGGGGAGCTAGACCCCCAAAATCCTTGCTGACAGGCGTGGGATGTCAAAATTCACGCAAAAGCTCATCACTTTTGGCCTGGAATTGAGCTACAGGGCCTGTGGACTCAATTGATGATGAGGTTTTGATACCAACTGGGGTAGTTTTAGCTGTTGCAAAGAGGGTAAAACTACCCTTAAGATAAAACTGTAAGGTGTGGATATGAAACTTTGATTAAAAATCAAGTACTTTTCCTGTCGTCAAAATTTGTATAAGGTAAAAAATCAATTAAAAATAGTAAGAAATATTATTTTTAAGAGAAAACACGCCAATTTTATTGTTTATAAATTTATTAGTATAAAACAATAATATTATAAAAATTTATTGTTTTACCAACAATAAAAATTTATCCAAAAAATACTCTACAAGGGATTTTTTAATGCTACAAAAGAAATTTCTACAAGAGCAATTTCAATTGGAATTAATTGAGCCTGCATAGATTTTCGAAAATTCGTCAAATTTTAAGGGTCATCGAATATTCAATATCAAATTTCTGTAATGACCAAATATTCAGAATCAAACTTCACCTACCTTTGAATATTCAAAATCGAATATTCAGAAGTGAATGTTGAATTTTCATGGACACCTTCATTTATATATAATTAACCCTTTTGGGCCTTTGGTAAAGCCATAAAAACCCATTGGCCCTTAAGTCTTTTTTCCATAAATTATAAATACACATAAAAAAACACTATGGGCTCCTTGTTTATGAAATAAATGGAATTCTTATTCCATAACACAATTTATGGTATTTTTAATTCCCTTCAAGCCATTAATTTTATATAAGCATTTTTTATTCCATTAATTTCATTTATATTATTGATGATACCATTAATATTACTTATGAAATTGTTGAGGCTATTCATGTTACTTATGGAATTGCTGATGCTATTCATACCATTTTTATGGCATTTTTCATGAAATTCATGTGATTTATGGCATTTTAACAATCATTCAACCCAAGAAGTTTCAAAAAAATATAGGCTTCTTGTTTTTGATTCTTAAGATTGAATGTATTTTTTCAAAATAATGATGATTATTTATTTCAAAAATAGAATTCAAACAGAAAGGATCATTTATTTCAAAAATATAATTCAAACAGAAAGGATTTTTTAATTCAAAAATAGAATTGAATTCAAACAGGAAGTATTATTTATTTCAAAAATAGAATTGTGATTTTTGGTCAGAAAACACTTATATCACTTGAATTTTAATTAGAGAAATTGCTAAATAATAATGTTCTGATTAATAGATTGAATCTAAAAAAAATTAACTGATTTTCCCTCACCTCTCAATTTTCTCTCATTCATTTCTTTATTCTGAAAAATTGAAAGATGACCCAAATTTTATTTCCTGTTTATCTTTTCAATCTTAATCTCAATCATCAATCTCATTTTATCCTTCATTTCAGGCGTCTTGTCATTTTGATTTTCAGATTATTCATCAAATTATTCAGACACGTTCTTCATATCAGGATTCAATTTGATTTTCTCTTGAAGAATTTTGATTTCAGGAAGAATTCACTTGATAATTGATTTGATTGACTGATTTGGCATAATTGATATTGACTTCAAGATATTTGATTGACCTGAAGATTTTTCCATTGACTGCTGAATTTCACATCAAGATTTTGACATAAATTGATTTTTGACTCAAGAATTCATTTGACTGATTGATTTTCACTGCAAGATTTTGGTTTCATTGATTTTGATGGATTGATTTTATTGACCTCAAGACTTTCATTGATTTGGATTTTTTGACTTCAAGACTCATCTGATTTGATTGATTGACGTACCTGAAGACTTTAATTGATTCATTGATTTTCCCCTCAAGATTTGATTTGATTTCGATCCTCAAGACTATTTTGGTTTTGCCTCAAGTTTTTATTCAAGTTTTGATTCTTTTTATTTAAATTTTACTCTTATTCAATCATGCCACTCCAACACTCACCTCCTGCAAGACAGACCAGGTCCCAGGCTTGAAATCAAGCTGTTCTTACTCCTACTCCAAGAGTTCCTCTTGATGGCACCCCAGCAGTTCCTCAACTGAGGGCCCAATTAGACAGAGGACCCTGCATGGAAGGAGCAGCACCATCCAGGAAGGAAGGAAGAGTGCCAAGAAGATCAAATTCTTTTTCAGAAGTAGTTGGCAGTTTTCCAGGCATGTCAAGGACTAGTTTCAAAGGTCCAGGTGAAGATGGTGAAGAGGAGGAGGAGAATTCTGTGGAAGAGGAAGAGTCTGAAGGTACTGAAGGTGTTCCTGCTCCGGTGGGGGCATCCCAAGGTACTGGAAGACCAACTCTAGCCCAGTCTGATCAGCCTGTCTCTCACCAATCTGAACCATCTTTATTGGCCATTATGCAGCAAATGACTCAGATCATGGCCAATCTTCAAGCAGCTTCTTCTTCTGATTCATCAAGACCACAAGCCTTCAAGACTCCATCTATGAAGGCACCAGAATGCTTTGATGGGACTCAGCCCTTCAAAGTCAGAAGCTTTATTCAATCTTGTCAACTCATCTTTAATAATGATCCGGCAAACTTCTCTCAAGATAGAAAGAAGGTTCTTTATGCCACTTCATTCTTAGTTGGAAGGGCTGCAAAATGGATTGAGCCTTATCTTTCCAATCTAAATAATCAAGACTCAAGTTACCTTCTCAATTCCTGGCCACTGTTTGAATCACAATTGTTTACTTTATTTGGAGACCCAAATGAAGTTAGAAAAGCTGAAGCAGAATTTGATGGCCTTAGGATGAAAGAAGGTGGGCATGTTGCTTTATATATTGCCGATTTCAGAAGTTTGGTTTCAAGAATCGGGGATTGGGGTGAAAGGGCTCTTATTCATCATTTCAGGAAGGGCTTGGCCTCCAGAATTCTGGATCAATTAGCCTCCCATCCTTCAAATATTGATTCTCTTCAAGACTTAATGGACGTCAGCCTGGAACTTGATACCAGGTACCATGAGAGGCAAAAGGAGAAGAATCATCATCACGAGAAGAAGCCTGAAGCCTTGAAGTCTCACTCTTCTCATCATCAAGTTTCTTCAAGCTCACGGCATAAGAAGAAATTTCATTCTCAAAAGTGGGACAAGCCCCATTCTTCCTTATTGAATAAGGACTTTAAGTTGAAGGGTTCTGAAAAAGAGAGAAGAATCAAAGAGGGCTTGTGTACCTATTGTGGTGCGAAGCATAGTCTTGAGTCCTGTGTTAAAAGGCCTCAAAATAAGCTTACCCAACTGTCAGGCAGTTTTGCCAGCCAGGGAAAAGCCTGAGTGAAGATCATGTTGTGTTCAATGGTCTTCACAGTTTTCCTTCCAGAGCACAATTGTGCATTCTGAATACTGGTGTCAAAAATTCTCTTAAATTTTTTGTTTTTTCTTCTTTTTCTGATGTTTTTTACAGTATTCTCATTGATTCTTGTGCTACACACTCATTTATTGCAAAGCAGTTTGTTCACAAGTACTCATTGACTACGTCAGACCTTCCAGAGAAGATTCCTCTTGTCATTTTGGACTCCTCTGAGTCCCCTTCCTTATTTGTTACTCACCATACTAGATATATGGTTGAGCTCCCTACCTTCCCAAGCTTTGAATGGGACTTTTTAGTCATTGATACTCCCAAGGGAGAAGACCTCATATTGGGCTTTGACTTTCTCAATCATTTTAATCCTTCTATTGATTGGAGGCAAGGGCTGATCACCTTTAATCCTGATCATTTGGACTATTCTGATCCTTCTAATTCTGTCCGTAATGACTTTTCTTCTGCCAAATCTTGTGCAGCTCTGGTTGGTGATTCTAGAACACCATCATTTCCGTCTTCTGTCCATATTCCTTCCCTTAATTCCCCACAGTCATTACTATCTCCTAGAGCTGAAGTCTTCAAAGAGATTGAAGATGTTGGAGAAGATAATTCTGTATCTTCACTTCACCTCTTATTTGGGAATATGGACCTTCCTCCTTCATGTCATCATGACTCCCTGGAGGAGTTGTGGGATGAAGAGGAAGAGCCAGAAGAAGTAGAAACCGTGATGAAGGTTGTTCCTCCTGTCTATCACCAATACTTGGATGTATTCTCCAAGGTGAAAGCAGAGAAACTTCCTCCTCAGCGCCCCTGTGATCATCATATCGAACTGGAGGGGTCTCTACCTCCAGTTGGGGTGATCTACTCTTTATCCAAACAAGAGTCAGATACACTCAGAGCCTACATTTCAGAGAATGTAGAGAAAGGTTTCATCCGGCCAAGCTCCTCTTCAACAGGAGCACCTGTCCTCTTTGTCAAAAAGAAAGATGGTGGCCTCCGTTTGTGTGTTGATTACTGAAAACTCAATGCTGTTACTAGGAAGAACAAGTATCCTGTTCCTCCTATGAATCAGCTGCTCAATGTCTTTAATGGTTGTTCTATCTTCTCCAAGATTGATCTGCGTGGTGCATATAACCTGCTCAGAATCAAGGAGGGTGATGAACACTTGACTTGTTTTAGAACTAAATATGGCAGTTATGAATACTTGGTTATGCCATTTGGGCTCAACAATGCTCCTGCTTCTTTTCAAAATCTTGTCAATGATATCTTTCAAGATCTTCTCAATGTTTATGTTGTGGTTTATTTGGATGACATTATGGTCTTTTCCAAATCTGAGAAAGAACATGTCACTCATGTGTCCACTGTTCTTTCCAGACTCAGAGCCAATAACCTTTTTGCTAAGGCGTCCAAATTCCTGTTTCATGTTTCAAGCGTGGAATATCTTGGTTATGTAGTTTCTTCTGAAGGCCTCAAGATCGACCAAGCAAAAGTCCAGCAGATTCTCAATTGGCCGCCTCCAAGAAACCTCAAGGCTCTTCAATCCTTCCTTGGCTTTGCCAACTTCTACCGCCGTTTCATCAGGAATTATTCAAAGAAGATCAGTTCACTCACCAGTTTCCTCAAGAAAGATTCCTGTTTTCCCCTCAATGAGGAAGCTCTTAGTCAGTTTCACCAACTCAAAGAGGCTTTCACCACTGCTCCAATCCTTCTCTACCCACCATTGTTGAGACCCATGCATCAGATTATGCTTTGGGTGCTGTGCTGAGTCAAGTCTCTGACTCAGGAAAACATCCCATTGCATTTGACAGCCGCAAGCTTATCCCAGCAGAGCTCACTTACTAAATTCATGACAAGGAACTCCTTGGTATTGTTTGGGCGCTCAAGCACTGGAGGGCTTTTCCTCTTTCACTGTCTTCCCCTTTTGAAGTTCTTACTGATCATTCTTCCCTTCAATACTTCATGACCTCCAAAGTACTCACTCGCTGTCAATCCCGTTTGGCTGAATTCCTTTCTGAATTTCATTTCTCAATCACTTACCGCCCTGGCCGCCTAGCTACTCTTCCGGATGCCTTATCAAGTCGCGACGACGTTTATCCGGAGAGGGGGGAGGATTTCATCAGCAAGAATCCAATGAATTTTCAGCAAATCATTAAGCAAGATGAAGTTCAACCCTCAAAGTTTTTTGCAGTCAAAGTGGAATCTTTTTCAAATTTGATTGATTCAATTCAGAAGAAATTATGGCAAGATCCCCAGTACAGAAGTATCCTTGAAGATTTGGGTAAAGGTAAATCTGTCCAAGATTATTCTCTTGATTCCTCCTCCCAACTTCTTCTTTTCAAAGATTGGGTGGTAGTCCCAAATGACTCCACAATTCAACTTAGTATTCTTCAAAAGCGTCACGATTCTCCTCTAGCTGGCCACCCTGGCCAAGAGAAGACTCTCAAACATTTCAAGCGGGATTTCCACTGGTCCGGCATGACTCAATTTGTCAAGGATTATGTTTCATCCTGTCAACAGTGCTCAAGGAACAAGAATATTCACCACAAGAAGTTTGGATTCCTCAAACCTCTTCCAATTCCAAATGGTCCTTGGATTTGTCTTTCAATGGACTTCATCACTCAACTGCCGCTGTCCAATTCCTTTGATTCAATTCTGGTCATAGTGGACAGATTCTCAAAAATGGCGGTTCTTATTCCAACAATGTCTTCAATCACTTCCCTGGAGTTGGCCCATTTATTTATTCATCAAGAATATCTTTGCTAAGCATGGCCTTCTGTTAAGCATCGTCAGTGATAGAAGTTCACTCTTTGTTTCTTCCTTTTGGACCAATCTTTGTCAGCAGCTCAAGATTTCAAGAGACTTGTCAACTGCTTACCATCCAGAAACTGATGGACAGACAGAGAGGGTAAATCAGATACTAGAACAGTATCTTTGGATGTATGTCAGTTATCATCAAGATGATTGGAACACCTGGCTCCCTCTGGCTGAATTTGCCTACAATAATTCTGATCATTCTTCAACCAAGCAATCCCTGTTTTTCACTGTTTATGGAAGAGATCCACATTTTGATTCAGTTCATATCACTCAAGACACTCCTGCTGGAAATTTATCAACAAAAATCCAATCAGTACAGCAAGATGTCAAGAGAGAACTTGAAGCTTACATAAACCGGTTTAAGAGGTATGCAGATAAAGGTAGAGCAAGTCCACCTGTTTTCAATCCTAGTGACATGGTACGGCTTTCCTCCAAGAATATCAAATCAACCAGACCCACCAAAAAACTATCCGAAAGATGGTTGGGTCCCTTTCCAATCTTGAAGAAAGTCAGTTCTCATGCTTATCACCTCAAGCTTCCATCCCAATGGAAATCTGTCCACCCAGTCTTCCATATCTCCCTTCTGGAACCAGTCAAGACATCAACAATCCCAAATCGGCATCAAGAACCTCCTTCTCCAATTACCATTGAAGAAGAAGAGGAATGGGAAGTCTCTCAAGTACTGGATTCAAAGCTCAAGAGGAGAAAGTTATGGTATCTGGTGGAATGGAAAGGTTTCAGCCAAGACCCAGAAAGATCCACTTGGGAAACAGCCAAAAACCTCAATAATTGTCCTGATCTTGTCAAGGATTTCCATTCTTTGTATCCTGACAAGCCAGGACCCAATTCTTCAGAAGCTTGATCTTTTATGGTGCTTGGTGGGGAGAGGAGTTACCAAAAGTAAGTCCCACTCCTGGTATGCACCTCTAGGGGTATTCTACTCCTCTTTTGTTGTAAGCAGCACCTTGGCCACTCTGTGAGCACTTTGCAATTTGGACACAGATTTGTTGGCCTGGCTTTCAACATCAAGTCCAAAATTCTGGCCACTTTTCACTTGGGGAAATGGACCATTCATTTTCATTGTTCTTTCCAAGTTTTCCAATTCAAGACACTCCTTAATCAAATTGATATCATTATTTATGGCACTGGCGGGATTGGTAACTTCCAAAAGTAAGTTCCTCTCCTGGTGTGCACTTCCCTGAGGGGTCTACAATCTGTCAAAACATCACCTTGGCCACTCTGTGAGCACCTGGCATCAAATTCTTTTATCCAGGTCCTTGGCCACTTTCAAAAATCAACGGTCGTAATCTGTGATGAAGATTGGATTCCTCCTCAAAATTCACTTTCTCTTTTATTTTTATTTTTCTTTCTTTATATCTGTTTCTTTTCTCTTTTATTCATTATATTTTCTTATAACTCTTCAATGCCAAATCTTCATGTCAAATCATGTTTTCAACATTGTCAAAGCCAAATGTCAAGAGAAGACCAAGTCAACCTCAGTTCATATGCCAACAAGTTTATCAGTTCAATTTTTCCTTTCAAGATTCAATGCCTCTGGAATCCCTACGTCAAATCCATCTCAATAGCCTCAACAGGCTTCTACCTTACCTTTGTGCTCAGGAGCTCACCATTCAAGGTAGGGGGGTACTGTCACAACCACAAGTTTGACCCTCCTCCTTGGTGGTTGTGGCAATCCAACCTGGAGCCAAATTGGGGCCAATTGGCCACGTCATATCATTATGGCCCATTGGCCCCCTTTGGGTGTCCAATGGCTCTTACGCCACAGCCCATCCCAATGGCCATTTATGGCCTCAGGCCATATCCTGCGGTCATTGGCCCTCTTGGCCAATTCACACCTCACCAACCCCCAGGCCTTCATCATTTACTTTGGGCCTGGGGGGTCCTTTTTGTCTTCTAGGGGTCTCCACGCCCCCTAGCCACCACCATTGGATCCAGGCATCCCCTTTTCATTAGGGGGTCTTGGGCCATTTAGGCCCCCTACGGTCCGTAGGCCATGTACCGCGGTCCGCAGGCCTTTTAGGCCCCTTTTGGCCTAATCCAATGAGGCCAAAAGGGGCCAAAGGGGGCAACCACCTAGCCCCCAAGGTCAGGTGGGTCTCAAACCACATCTGGGCCCACCTGAGCCAAAATTGGCCATATTTTCCTTGGAATCAGAATTGGCCAAAAATGCCTTGGACACCTTTTTGGCCATAAACCACGTAGGACCCATTTTTGGCCATGGACCACTATGGATTAATATCTCTGTCATGGCCTCTGGCAACCACCAGGGGCCACCAAATCAGTTCATCAAGCTTTTCCCTCAACTTAAGGGAAATTCTTCCATACCTCCATGCACCCCGCACTCAAGGTTGCAGGAGTGGTGCATATATGGTGTTATATACCATTATGCACCATTTTTGCTCAGCAATTCAATGATTACGTTTTCAGTACTCAATTCCATCTTCTCAACTCAAGACACCAAAATCCAGCGCCCATTTCGAAGGAGGACTTTTGGAGTCATCAGTTGGGTAATCCATGGCGGCAAGCAGAAGACCATTCAAGGACTCCAACCACCTGGCTTTGCAGGAGTTTGATTGGTACTCTCATTCAGGATTCTTCCAAGGTTCATTCTCAGAGGTATTCCATCATTTCAATCAGTTGTCAAGGCATCAAGTATTTCAATACTCCTTGGACAACTCAATTGGTTCATACAGGCGGCAATCAATCAACCTGTATGTACTTGGCCCAATTGGGCCAATTCATATTCCACTGTGGGAATTCAATCACACAGTTCAATTCCAAGATGGCCAGAACTTTATTGGCCTGATTTGGACAATACAGCCGGTGATCCACCTTCAGGATCAATCTTTCAGTTTTTCACATATACTGGACACCTTTCAGCACCTGTGGAGTTTTTCCCCAGTTAATTAATATATTGGATTTATTTTTATCCTTATTTTCTTTTACATTATTAAAGTTAATACTGATAATCTTAAGTCAGTCATTAGCACCCTTTTCTCTTTTCTTTCTTTGCCTGTCAGTGGATATTGGTGGTCATATCCTTTACTAATTCCATTGTTCTTTCTGGCAGGTTGAAACAGTGAATTGAGGATTCACTTGGTTGGCTTCTTGGCTTTTGGCTTCCTTTTATCTTTTGCCTCTGGCTTCATCCTTATTATTCTTTTTTATCTTTGGCATATTTGTCCTTTCTCTTGTTCTGCTTAAGAAATATATTCCGTAGTATTTCTTATCATCTTTGGAGCCCTCCAAGTGAGTTCTTGATTCCTGAGTGCCAGGCCCTCTTGGTTCCATTAGAGCCCCTGTGACAAAAAATAATAAATGGAATTATTGAACATTATCATACCAAGCATACATACTTTCATAAATTCCATTATTTAACCAAGAATTTAAACACATATTTGCCTCCACAGAAGCACAGGAAAGTGATGTGCGTTTGTTAGTAATCAAGCTTCCAGCTTCTGAAAATACACGCTCACTAGGTGCTGAGGTTGCAGGTATTCCAAGGTAGTCCCTTGCAATTTTGGATAATATCAGAAACCTATTTTCGTGGCTCTTACACCAATCAAGAATACATATTGAATAATGTGGTGAATCAGTTTGTAAATATTCAAGAATTTCATTAGTTTTATTTTTTTGTTGGAACATTCTTTCTGAAAAAGGATGCAATTGCTTCAGATTAGTTGGAACTGTTTCAGAAACCTGAGGTTCTTGTGGAAAGTTGATTGTGTATTCAGAAGAATATTCAGCATATACTTCTTTGAGATGTTTCAGTGCTTTGTCCTTATATCTTATTGGATTGGTATCACTGTTTCTTTCATCTTCTTGCAACAAATCATTCTGAGTAAACCATGTAAGCTTGAATCATGGGTCAAGAATCAAGCACATAGCACAGGAATTTGATCTAATATTGTAGTAACTTTCAAGCTTTGAATATGCTTGATCAGCTGCATCATAAAGTTGGGATTCCCTTGAGACTTCATTTTTTGTTTTTTGACATGTTTCAAGGAGTAGTTGGTACCAAGGCATTACTAACCCAAGTGAGGGATAAGAATCACCTTGAACTTCATTGGTTGCAGTGGCAAAGACCTTTAGAAATTCTGATATTTGTTGAAAAAATGTCCAGTCCTCTTCCAAAATTACATCCTGAATAGTTAGAAAGGAATGAAGTGAGATTTATTATGCAGAAAAATAATCAACTAGGCAGACGTACAAGGCATATATCATGATGAATGTCTGCTTTTTCTATTGCCTGGGAAATTGTTTTCTGTTTCTTGCTGCTCAATGTTTTTTGGCTTGAACTTTTAAAGTGATTTGTTTTTTGCTTTGATGTTTGAGACTTATTGTACTCATAAATAAAATCATCAAAAGAGCTCTTCTGCTTTAATGCTGAACAAAGCATTGAATATGTTGAGTTCCATCTGGTGGAATTCTCAGCCATTGGCCGGTTTGGTGGCGCTTTATTTTTTTCACAAATGCTTTTGAAGTGTTCCCATGAGGTGTTTGATTGACATATTAAGTGAACCACCTTCTTAACCTTATCAATTGATCCATCACGCTCCTTTAAAGAATCCTTTGCAGCTAAATTAAGAATATGTACAAAACATCGAATGTGTGAGTCAAAACCTTTCAGCAAATTATTTTTAACAGCAAGGTCCATAAATGTTGTATTTGAGGAAGCATTATCCAATGTTCTGGCCATGATTTGATTACCAATGGATGAGATATCCAAACTATAAAAATCATTTGACAAATTGGACAAATTGCTTTCAGTTTCTGAATATGAATCACTTGAGGTATCTATTTCAATTGCATCACGCTTTGATCCCCTTGGCTTTTGAGAGTGTTCAATAAAGAAATCATGAAGCATATCCACAATTTTTGTGTATATGTTTTTACCAGTATGAGCTTCTGTGAACTTGGAAAATCCAACGGTTGCAGTGAATGGTTTCCAATCAGATGATATGTAATGAGCTGTGAGAGTAATATACGACATTCCACCTGGACCAGACCAAATGTCAGTAGAAAATGAGAACCGTGGTGCTTGTGAATTGATAAAGGCAAACATATGTTCTTTATCATCCAGAAACTTTTGCTTGATCCGTTTGGAAATTGTGGTTTCAGAAATTAAGTTAATGTCCTTGTTGAGGGTGTGAAGAAACTTTTGAAATGATTTTGATTTAACTAATGCATATGATTGTTGATCTTGAATTATGAAGCTGACAAGATTATCAGTGAAATTATTCTGTAAGTGGACATTCATACTTTTTATTATGCTGCTTCCATGTGAGTTTGATAAGTTACTTTGTCCTTCAGTGTTCTTTTTGGAAATTGCTTCAGCCCATAGTTCCTTATGAAATGCTTTCAAATGAGATACCAGGTTTTGCTTGGTTCCTTCATGTTGCTTAATTTTCTTTGAGCATCCATTGACTAGGCATAACTGGTATCCATTCTTTGCTTGGGAAAAATGACATTGTGCAATCTGACTTTGGTTTACTTTGGAGTTTGAAGAGTGATTTTTTGTGCAAGACCGTGAAATTTGACTGGCTGATTCATTGGGATTTATTAGGGAGCTTATTTGACTCATATTAAGAATTAGATAAAGATGTATTAGGTAAAATGAATATTAATTTGAAGAGAGTGGATCAAAAACAAATTCAACATGCCCAAGCCATATAAAAGAATTAGGGTTAGGATTTATTTAATGTGGAAACATATTCATTATGCATAAATTTGCATGAAATTTAACAAATCACTATCAGACTTGATTAATTTCATAATGATTCACTCATTATTTATACTTTATTGTTTGATTACTTATTAATTTATATAAACAAAGCAAAAATACAAAACAAATGAATAAAAATCAAATGAAAGATCATAAAAATAATGAATGTCATTAATTGTCATTCATTATAATTAATCTCAATTCATTATCATTAATGGTCATTAATTATAATTAATTTTCATTAATTCTCATTAATTATATTTTAATTATTATTCATAATTAATGAAAAATGATGAAAATTAATTCAAATTAACTATAAATAATGGCAATTAATGATAATTAATTAAAATTGATTTAATGATAATATAATAATAATTAATTAAAATTAATTAAGATTAATTATAATTAATAATAGTTAATGAAAATTAATTATAATTAAAATATAATTAATAAAAATCAAATAAAATTAATTATAAAATGAGAATTAACTATAATATAATTAATGAAAATTAATGAAAATTAATTGAAATTACTGATAATGAATTAAAATTAATTATAACTGATGACATTTAATGATAATTAATTAAAATGAATTATATGTTCAGTAATTATCATTAATTTTCATTTTATAATTAATTTTGTTTAATTTTCATTAATTATACAATTAATAATAATTAATTTTATTTACTTATTATTAATTATAATTAATTTTAATTAATTTTAATTAATTATCATTAATTATAATTAATTTTAATTAATTTTAATTAACTATCATTAATTATAATTAATTTTAATTAATTTTAATTAATCTTAATTAATTATCATTAATCTCAATTAATTTTAATTAATTACCATTAAATCTCATGAATTATAATTAATTTGAATTAATTTTCATTATAAATTAATTATAATCAATTAAACTTAGTTATAATTAATTTTCATTAAATTGATTATAATTAAAATCAATTATAATCAATGACATTTAATGATAATTAAATAAAATTAATTAAAATTCATTATAATTATTTATAATTAATAATAATTATTATTAGTTTTAATTAAATATAATCAATTTTAATTAATAATTAATTTTAATTAATAATTAATTAATAATCAATTATAGTTAATTTTAATTAATTATAATTAATTAGAATTATAATTTCTTTTAAATTAATTTTAATTTTGATTATAATTAATTTTAATTAATTATAATTAATTTTAATTAATTATAATTAATTTTCTACATTTAATATTAATTATAATTAATGAAAATTATTCAAAATTAATTATAAATAATTATAATTAGTTTCAGTTAATTATAATTAATAATGAATTAATAAATAATTATAGTTAATTTTAATTAATTATATTTAATTATAATTACTTTTAATTATAATTAATTCTAATTATAATTTACTTTAATTAATTATATAATTAATTTTAATTAATTATAAATAATTTTCATCAAATAATATTAATTGTAATTAATTATAATTAATGAAAATTATATCAAATTAATTATAAATAATTATTATTAGTTTTAATTAATTATAATTAATAATTAATTAATAAATAATTATAGTTAATTTTAATTATTTATATTTAATTATAATTACTTTTAATTATAATTAATGCTAATTATAATTTACTTTAATTAATTATAAATAATTTTCATCAAATAATATTAATTATAATTAATTATAATTAATGAAAATTAGATCAAATTAATTATAAATAATTATTATTAGTTTTGATTAATTATAATTAATAATTGATTAATAAATAATTATAGTTAATTTTAATTGGTTATATTTAATCATAATTACTTTTAATTATAATTAATTCTAATTATAATTTACTTTAATTCATTATATAATTAATTTTAATTAATTATAAATAATTTTCATCAAATAATATTAATTATAATTAATTATAATTAATGAAAATTATATCAAATTAATTATAAACAATGATTATTAGTTTTAATTAATTATAATTAATAATTAATTAATAAATAATTATAGTTAATTATATTTAATTATAATTACTTTCAATTATAATCAATTCTAATTAAAATTTACTTTAATTAATTATATAATTAATTTTAATTAATTATGAATAATTTTCATCAAATAATATTAATTATAATTAATTATAATGAATTATAATTAATGAAAATTATATCAAATTAATTATAAATAATTATTTTTAGTTTTAATTAATTATAATTAATAATTAATTAATAAATAATTATAGTTAATTATATTTAATTATAATTACTTTTAATTATAATTAATTCTAATTATAATTTACTTTAATTAATTATAAATAATTTTCATGAAAATTATATCAAATTAATAATAAATAATTATTATTAGTTATAATTAATTATAATTAATTTTAATTAATAATTAATTAGTAATTAATTATAGTTAATTTTAATTAATTATAATTACCCCTTGATTCAAAATTCACCACACGTCTTTTGTATAAGATTACTAAATTCTTCATTTGGGTAATTTTTTTCAACAGTCTTTCTTTTTAAAACAGTTCCTCAAGTTTTGATTGATCAACTCATTTCAAAATTATTTTTTTTGGAAGCTGTAGGTGCCTACACTGCAACTGATCTTAACCTTCTTGCACTGATGTTATTTCATTCTGCACAGATAGTACTTTTGAAAAAAAAACGTGTTGGGGGGCTTTTTTTTTAATAGCAACGGTAAGCCCTTTCTTTTGTTGTATTTATGCAGTAGTCATTACAGTACTGACTACTGCTTACTGTCCCACCACCACCTCCATCGATCCAACACCACCACCACCACCACCACCACCACTGCCGACCGGCCACTACAACCACCACCGCCAGCCGACTACCACCACCACTACCGCCTCCCCCTCCACCCATCCACCATTCCCACCACCGATTGACCACCATCACCACCACGGCCAACCGGCCACTATCACCACCAACGCCGACCAACCACCCACTACCCTCACTGCGGATTGGCCACCACTACCACTACTGCCTACCGGCCACCTCCCCCCAACTTTTATTACTGACGCCACACCACCTCCTCCTCCACCGCTGCAACAATATATACCACTAATAATTTTTTTCTTTGAAATTTAGGGGAGGAATTAAAATTTTGGAATATATTATATCTGCAATAATGACATCACCTTCTAACAACCAACTCCCCCTTTCTTTAGCCATTTCTCATCAATCATCTGATCATTTGACTGTTGGGACTCAACCAAATGACCAGATGATTGTCAATGAGCTGAATGTGCCCAAACTCTCTTTAATTACTCATGATGTGAAGCCTGTTGGGACTCAACCTCACAATCAGAATGATATAACAGAAGAGAATTCTCTTAATCATAATCACTCAAATACCAGACAACAAAGAAGAATGCTTTCTTATATGAACCAAACAGCAGGCCAGCTTGGCCTTTACAATCCCAACTTCTCCATAATTACACTAGACAAGAAGAACAATGAGAATGCCTCCTGGTTAAAGCTTCCTCCACACAAACTTCTGCCCAGACCCTATGTGCTTATCAATAGACATAACAAGCCTTATTTACCTATCTTCATGTATCAAATTCACCCATTCAGCAGTCCAACACCAGTCTTCCATAAACTTCAAAAATTGATTATAACATTAAATAAGCTTGCAAAGAACCATCAAAATATCACCACTAACTCTGATATGCTTGGTGGCATTATGAAAGGAATAGGATTTCGTCAGGGTTCTGATTCTGGTAAATCTGCTGGGGTTTATGCAAGGAAAGCGGGCTTGACTAAAAAAACAATTGATGAAGATAATGAGCAATGGTCAACACCTCAAGAATTTTATGAATTCATTCACTCCCAAATTCAAGGTTTTTCACATAATGCACTTAAAGACAATCAAGAAATCATGAATGCAGCCAATTTGCCAAACTTCAGCCAACTTGAATGGCATTCCAACAAATCACCAAATTTCAAAACTTATTCAAATGTCATAGTTACTTTCAATGGCTTCCACAATAAACGACATACTGATAATAAGGACATCAATTCATGGACATATGGTATATTCTCTTTTATCAATAAAAACAATTTCATTGGAATTCCTACAGATTTCACACCCTCTGGGCATGGATTATCATTTCCCAACCACAAATTTTATTTGGATTTTTCCAAAAAAGAAGGCATTGTTGAAATACTCTGGAAAACGTCTGAACTTCTTCATCAAACAACCAAGCCAGCAAAAGAATTTCTTGAACACCAATCCATCACACACTTTGGTTGTTCTTTTCAAATAAACAAGCAATTATTTCTCACAGGACAAAAATTAAAACAACTCAGCTCTGAAGAAATTGAAACAAAAGTCAATGGTCAAATCATGCAGAATGAACAGGATAACAAAAGATTATGTAAAAATAAATTTTTTTAAATATTTTAGATTATATATATTTACACATTTGATAATTATGATTCAATTCCAGTCTTAACATTTACCATTCCATAGATATGGATTGAAAATGTATTACAAATATTAGTCTTCAGATAATTCTCTTTGAAAATAAACATGTTTTATTAATCTTAGAACATTGTCAGCACTTGTAATTCATCTATTCATTTATTCCTGAACCAATTTAAAGTGTAGGGCTTGACTATTTCATGCATATTCAAATGGCCATTTTCATCATCTTGTTGTGTGATATTTTGGAGCTCAGGGGGGTCATTATCCTCATATAAATCACACCATTGGTCACCTACTTGTGCTAAAAGATTATGCAATATAACACAGGTTACCACCCACTGTACAAATAATTGTACCTCTTTCACATTACACATTTGATTTTGCATAATAACCATTATTTCAAGCCTGGTTATTCAGTTTTATTGTCTTCAGTTGATTTCAATTACCTTAAATTTATTGAAATTCATTTGAATTAATTGAAATCATTTTTAAATACACATATTAATCTGGGTTATTGGTCAACCCATGTAAGTAATTTGGCAAAAACATTTAATCCCTTATGTGGATTTGCCATAAATTGCCAAAATTATGCAATTATTTAGTAACAAAAATAAGGTTTGTCTTCTAGTTGAAGTTAAGCTAAAGAATACAACAGTTGGTAAAAGCCCAATTTATGGCATTGTTGGTTCCATAAATGGCATAAATGGAATTATTTATGCCAGCAATAGGGTAAGTGCCATTGTTGATGCCATAAATATTTTTTGAATACCATTTATGGCATGGTTATCCTGTGGTTGATGCCATAAATATGATTTTTCACTTTTTTTAATTGATTGATTATAATCATAAAGATTTTTTTCAACAAAAAATTCAAGCTTTTTGTTTTGAATTGTGATTTTGAGGTTGAAATATTCAAATGGATCCTTTTTGCATAATTCTTTATTCAAATTTTTGGGTTTTCATTTTACAGTTCAAAAATTCGAATTCGAAGACAAATTTTTCGAATAGTGAAAATTGAATTTTTCAAATAGCTATGCATTGGCAATTAATTAAAGAACAAAGTCTTTAAAAGAGTATTAAAGAGAAAACACGCCCAAAAGTGACCAGAGTGAATTTGGAAACAAAGTGACAAAGTTTACAGTGATGAAAGATGCTTTAATTCACTTTTGGGGTCGTTCAGGGCTAAAAATGATTATAAGAGTTACAAAGAATGATTCTAATTATTTTTTCACGTGGTTAAAAGGCTCAAAATGATTGAAAAAAGGAGGTTGGAATCTTTTATTGATTGGTTTAACAGTGTTTAAACTAATAATAAAAGGAAAAGATTCTAACATGAAGAGAAAAGTGGGGCAAAGAAGACATTCTTTTATAGCCATCAATTTTCTTACTCCAAAAGTAAAATTTCCTCTTGTGAGTCGTTAAAAACAGTCTGACAACAGAAAAGCCAATTATGGCATCATTGAACCCTGGTTTGGACCAAAAAGGCCTGGTTTGAGCCATTTTTAGCCATTTTTAGCCATTTTAGACCCTTAAACCAGCCATTACTATAGCAATACCTGGTCTAGAGCCTTCAAAACACGTCAGAATGTGTGTAAGAGGCGTAGAAACCAGTTAAAACTGTTTTTACTATGATTGTTTTATCTTAAGGGTAGTTTTACCCTCTTGGCAACAGCTAAAACTACCTGAGTTGGTATCAAAACCTCATCATCAATTGAGTCCACAGACCCTGTAAATCAATTCCAAGCCAAAGGCCAAAAGTGATGAACTTTTGCGTGAATTTTGACATCCCACGCCTGTCAGCAAGGATTTTGGGGGTCTGGCTCCCCCTTAGAGCTAGAGTTCCTTTTCCCCCCCAATTTTGATCTTTCCAATTTATTTTTTCCTTTAATTCCTCATCATGTATTATACTTATAATTTACATATGTAATTCAATTGAATTGTATAGTACAATACAGTAATAATTGACACCTCATATGTAAATCAAAGTTCACTTATGTAATACACGCGCACATTTTGACATTTCAATTGAAGTCAATTGAAAATACTTCAATTCCTCATAACTTCTAAACTAAACACATCACCTCAATTTTAACACAAAAATTGATGGTTAGCACCACATGTGGTGTGAATTAAATTACAATTTTGAGGATTCTCAACTTTTGTATTGAAAATACTAAAAACTTAATTTAAGCTTATTTAGAGTTGAGTTACAAGGATTTCACTCAGAGGTGACCCCACCTAGTTTTTTATGAGGAATCAAATGGTAAAATAATCTTTATATGTTTATTTATTGGATGAAAAGCTATAATAATTCTCATTCAACTTTTTTCCAAATTTATTGAATTTTTTACAATTTTATTAAAAATTCTTTTTTACTTTAATTTTTTCAAGTATAAATGTAATTTTACAATTTCAAAATTTAATGTAATTTTATTTTTAAATTTTAATTAAATTTTTAATTTTATATTTATATTTTGATTTTTATTTTAATAATATAAATAAATTTATTTTATTTATATTTATATGTTAATTTTGTATTTTGTGGTCTTTTGGGTGTATGAAATTACCTCTAAGGCTCACATTCCCTCCCCCTAAAAAAGAATATTACTTTGTAATATTGGTATTTCTAGTTTGTCTGAATCTCCTTAGGAGTTTGGTAGCCTCTGGTATATTTTTCTCTTCTAACCATTCATCTTCACAAGTTGGGTCACTGTACCTAACAAGGTATTCCCTCACTTTCTTGGTTCTTAATTTTCTTTCTTTAAGAACTTTGCTAATTTTCTTAGTGCCAGATGTCTCAATAGGAGGTATAACTTGGGGAGCTTTATTCCTCAAGGGAAATTTCTCAGCATCATTAGATTTATATAGCTTCACCAAGCTCACTGGAAATGTAGGATACTTATTACTAAGTTCTTCAGATAATTCTACTTCAACAGCATTTTCCCGATGGAGGGCTTTAATGACAAAAGGTCCTGAAAAGGAGTCTTTGAGCTTTTTACATCCTTTGATGTTATTGAAGTTTGTAGTGGATACTAGTACTAAATCCCGTACCTTGAAATCTGGAGTGGCATGAGATTTGTCCCATTTATCTTTAGCATATGCAAATGAGTCTTCCATGCACCTTACTGCATGCTTTCTGGCTCTGTCTAGCATTCCTTTGAAGCTGGCAGCTGTAGGATGTATTTCAACCAAATCTTTCCTTAAAGAATCTTGGGGTAATTTGGGATTCCGTCCTTTTTCCAAAATAGCAGGAGTCTCATTGGTACTGGCATGAATAGAAGTTTTGTATGCCAGTTCCAGTGCGGGTAGAAGAATACACCAATAATGGGTAAATTTATCACTATCTTTAAATTCAAGGCCATATACAAAAAATCTTCTCACCATATCTTCTAAGGTTTGAATCATTCTTTCAGCCAGGCCATCAGTGTGTGGGTGGTAGGCTGTGGAAAAGGATAATTCTGTCCCAAATAGCTGATGGAGATTTGTCCACAGTGCTGAGGTGAATTTAGGATCTCTGTCACTAATGATATTTGTAAAGATTCCAGTCCATGATACTACTCTATTCAATATTAGAAGAGCTGTATCCATGGCTGTATCATCTTGGTGACATGGAAAAAAGATTGGAGTTTTACTAAATATGTCCACAATTACTAGGCAAGCATTGTAACTCCTGTCACCCCCTGGTAGTAGGCCAGTTACCCAATCCATATGAACAATTTTCCAAGGTCTGCTGGGTTCTTGGATTTTGATGATATTTCCAAGTCATTTTCCAGTGGATTTATTTTCTTTTTGACATCTGTCACAGGGTTTGCAATACTCTGCAACATCTTTTTGCCACATTGGCCACCATATGCAGGTCTTTACTTTCTCTCTTGTTCTGTCTTCAGACAGATGTACTGAAAAGGGGCTATCATTCCATTCATTCAGTACAAGATTGATTAATTACCTGTCTACAACTGTCATGACACATGTGTGCTCGGTTCTGTGGTAAATTATACCATCCAGTAGGTGAAATATTCCTTCATCATAAGATTTTTTCCATACTTCATCCAAGGCATGTATTATGGAGTTGTCTTTACAATCTTTGTTAAGTAATTGGAATAAGATGCTACAATTCTTATCTTAAGCTTAACTATTCCTGACTTCTTCAAAGAAGGTGGTGTTCAAGTCTGTAACACTTATTCCTTCAATTGGGATCTGTGGTGAAGCTTCTTCTGGCACATAAGAAGGATTATCAATGTTATTTGGTAATGGCCATCTGCTTAGTCCATCTGCATTCTTATGAATATTTCCATCCTTATAAACAATAGTCATATTGCCCCTGTATTCTTGTATGGCTATTTGCCATCTGAGCATATGTCTGTTGGATGTTTTCATGTTTAAAAGTGATTTGACAGCTGTACAATCTGTTATCACCTCAAAAACACATCCCTCAAAGAAGTAGTTCAATCTCTCCAAGGCCCAGACAAGGCATAGACATTCCATTTGACTTGCCCCATATCTGGCTTCAGGTGGTTTGATTTGCCTGGATATGAAACATATGGGCCCTTCTACAGGTTTGTCATTTATGATCTGAACTTGGTGAAGTGCAGCACCCAGCCCATCCCCTGATGCATCAATATACAATTTAAAAGGCAATTTAAAGTCTGGCATCAGTAAGAGTGGAGCAGTGGTCAAGGCTTCTCTCAGAGACTCAAAAGCTTTGACTCTGTCAACAGTCATTACAAATACTGTGTCTTTGTCACACAACTTATAAAGTGGTCTTGCTATGGATGCAAAATCTTTAATGTGTTGCCTATAATATCCTGCAAAACCTAAGAATCACTGAATTTCCTTCTTATTCTGATGCATGGGTTTTAGCAATACTGCTGCAACTTTGTTTTTGTCAACTCCAAGGGACAAATCAGATACAACATGTCCTAGTGCTTTAAGTTATTTAAATCCAAAATGACATTTCTTCAAGGAGATTTTCATGTTTACTGATTGAATATTTGTCAAAACTCTGGACAACCTGTACATGTGCTCCTCCCAAGTTTTGGAACAGACAATAATGTCATCAATGTCAATGATTAACCATCCCTCTGAGAGTTCTCCAGGGAAGATTTCATTTATCATTCTTTGGAAGTGTGAAGGTGCATTTTTGATACCAAAGGGCATCCTCAAGTATTCATATACTCCACAATGAATAATAATTCTCAAGTATCTTCTTGCTCTTGGTGTCACCACATTTTGTTGGAATTCGTTAAGGGCATCCATAGTGGTTCTATACACTGCTTGAGATATTTGAGTAAGGGCAATTTGGATTTGTGGTATTGGGTATCTGTCTGGAACAGTGTAAGTTTTCAGGGCTTTATAGTTCCCAACCATTCTGGATTTTCCATTATGCCATGCCACTATGACTGGTGTAGTTATTTCTACTTCTTCATTGTGGCCTACTTTTCTTATTACACCAAGGTCCAGAAGTTCTTTGATATGAATTTCTAGAGCTTCTCTTGATTTTGGACTTGCTGGGTATGCAGGTCTTCTTAAGAGTGGTGGATAAGGTCTCTCAATGTTAAGAATGATGTCAACTTCATGACCAATAATTGCTCCTTGGGGTTCTTTGTCTGAAGCAAATGCTCCTCTGTGGTCATACAAAAGGGAAGAAAGTTCATTTTCTTGTTTATCAGTCAGATGAAGGCTTATTTCAGCTTCATTTAATTGTTCAGACTTGAATTTTTCTAACTCTAAGTTGACTGGTGATACTTTGTTTACTGTAATTTGTCTTTTAAATGGTAAAAAGGCAAATTTTTGGCGCTTATTGTCTCCAATAGTAAGTTATCTGTTCTTGTTGTTATGTAAATCTATCCCATACATGATTAAATAGTCATTTCCCAGTATAAAATGGGTACTAGAGAAATTTTACATAACAAAAAATTCAACTGTGATTCTTAAATTTCCATTTATGTGTGGGAATATGACATTGGTCTCAAAAATTCCTAATGCTTTCATTGGATTACTTGCACTATTGAATTCTATACCATTAATTGGTAACAATTGGTCTTCAAAATTTGGTACACAAGTCTCAAGAAAAGATTTTCCAACACAAGAGCACAAGGCTCCTGGGTCAAGTAAACACTTGGTGGGCTTGTTGTCAATCACCACTTCTGTTATACAGGAGCTACCAGCATTATAACCTTTCCCTCTGTTTGGTTTTGCTTTCATAAGCTGTGCATCTTGAAATTTTGATAAATCATGTTGACCATTGCTCAATTGTGGAAAGTGGGAATAAGATTCCATGATGTAAAAAGTGGCATTTATATTTTCTATATCTTTTGAAGATTCGGAAAATATGGATTACTTATCATCTGAATTGTCTTCAATTATGTCTTGTTTTTCAATATCAGGTTCTTTTTCAATGTCAATTTCATTGATTTTCCCCCTTTTTGGACATGTATTGGCTAAATGGGTGGTACTTTGGCAAATATGGCACTTTATGACTGTATCTGCAGATTTATACTTAATATTACTAGAATTTTCTTTGGAGTTTTTGTCCACAGAATCTTTCCAAGGTGTATTAAACCTTGTTTTGAGATTCACCTTACTAGAACCAATTTTGGTTCTGGTGGTTACTTATTCTAATTGATTCATAATATCTTCTGCTGAAGACTGTTCAGTAGTCCTGCTTTTGACAGCATGCTCTAAGTCATCTCCACATTGTCGCAGAATATTTCTATGGATCTTAAATTCTGACATGTCTGGATATAATGCTGTTAATCTGTGTTTTTGTGGGCAAAACCATGGTAAAGCTTTGTCTTTATAAGCATTAAATTTGGCAGATTCAAAGGCTTTTTCAACTTTAAACCTCCAAGCATCATTTGCCCATTTGTTAATGATTTGGGTTTTCCACCAACTCCAACTCTGGTGTCCATGTGCTTGTCTTATTTTGATGTACCATCTGTGAGCTGATTTGGTAAACAAGGTGTTAAATCTTGCTGTTACCAATCTGTCTGGTAATTCAAAATCCTCTTTGATCATGTCAATACCTCTAATGAATTCCATATGGTCATACTCTCCTTCACCACTGAAGTGAGGCAATTCTTTAAGTTTTGGAACTTCTTTCAAGAGTGCTTGGCCCATTGATGGGTCCAAGTTATGAAAAGAAGTAGAAAATTCCTCTTTTAACTGTGAATTTTCAATATCCAATACTTGTGGATTAGGAATTCTTGCTCCCTCATTTTGGTTTAGAGGTGTAGACATTCTTGGCAAGGTGTTTAGCAGTTGTTCAATATCATTCATTTTACTGTTGTTACACCTTTGTGAATTTCTTAATTCATGTTGTAAGCTTTGTATAGAGTCTATGACATTCATTTTATGATCATCCTTTTTATATGTAAGCTCTTTCCATACTTCTATTTGTTTAGTATTATCAGATATAACTTCATTTAACTTTATTGTTAATTTGAATAATTCCTCTCTTGAGGTATCAAAATGCTTTTTCAAGGCAATTGTATTTTTCTTTACTTCAGCAAATGATTTTGAAATATCATCAAGAGCTTTTTTATTATCTTCTTTGATAGTGTTTATGGCTTGTTTTATTCTTGTTTCAATTATTTCATCAATATTGAATTTAGAATATTTGTCTGTTAATTCTTTAATAATGGAAGATTGTTCATTTATCTTAATGCCAGAGGAACTATCATTATTGGAAGTTTTGATTGTTCTTAAAACTCTTTCAAAGCATTTAAGTGTATCATTTATTTGGCTCAGACTTAAGTTATTTGTTTTAAGATTGTCACAAATTGATATATTTTTATCAGAAAGATGACGTTTTACGTCAGAAATAGCTTTATTCAACTCTGGAATACAATTAAAAGTATGAGAAATCATTTTTGATATTTTAATCTGGCTTCCTCCTTCTTCTGTAATTCCATCATGGTTCAGGCCATCTGAAATAAATTTTCCATGGCATCCTGTTGAATCTTTGGGATTCTGTAGCCCTTCCTGTAAGGTTTTGGGGCTGGTGGCTTCCCTTTGCCCTTGATTGGAGCTTGTGGCTGCTTTTGCACGTTGGAATTGCTGTTGCTGGCCACTGGGGCTGTTTTTGGCACTGGTTTGGGTTGTGGAGGGTTGTTTTTCCCCCATTCTAGTGTCAAAAGCATCATGTTTTTCTTCTCCCTCAATGGATGCCATCCATTGAGCAATTTTCAAGTATTGGGATGGCCCAGGAATTTTCTCAAAGTCAGGTAAGAATTCATGCGATTCTTCCACAGGTCTGCAAGGATCTGGTACTCCTTGAACTGAAGTGCATTGTTGTATGCACTGTGGCTGGCTTTGTATATGTCCACAGAGGCTTGTTGTGGCGGTGTCAGCTCTTTTTGAAGGTAAAATTGTATTATCAGCTTCAGAAAGACCCATTTTAGTTGTTTGGAAGTCATCAAATGACCCTTTTCCTTCTGTACCTGATTGGCCTCTGCCATAATCACGTCTATTACCTTTCTGGGAGCTGCTTGAGGGGTTATAGCTGGCTCCTGACCTGGTTGAAGGCATAATTATGGTTAAACAGGCTTAAAATAGTAATTTTACTTCAAAAAACTTACTATTCGCCAAATCTTTGGCTTTATAAAGAGTATTACTTATTTCCAAGCTCACTAATTAAGAAGAAATTGGCTCTGGTTGAATATTCTGAGTCACAATAATAGTACTATTATGATCAGAATTAACAGTACTGGCAGGAATAATGCTGGTTACTGTTGAGGCTGTTTCAATGTTTTCTTGTGTTACCATGTTGTCAGACACTAAAATTAATGAAAAGGCCAATTAATGAAGTAAAAAAAGGTTATTTCAAAAAACAAATAAAAATATAAGCCTCACTTATAATATGAAAAAAAATAATACTCTTCAGAAAGCCAAAGATTTGGCCAATAGTAAGTTTTTTGACATAAAATTACTATTTTAAGCCTTTTTAACCATAATTATGCCTTCAATCAGGTCAGGAGCCAGCTATAACCCCTCGAGCACCTCCCAGAAAGATAATAGACGTGATTATGGCAGAGGCCAATCAGGTACAGAAGGAAAAGGGTCAGTTGATGACTTCCAAATAACTAAAATGGGTCATTCTGAAGCTGATAATACCATTTTACCTCCAAAAAGAGCTGACACCACCACAACAAGCCTCTGTTGACATATACAAAGCCAGCCACGGTGCATACAACAATGCACTTCAGTTCAAGGAGTACCAGATCCTTGCATACCTGTGGAAGAATTGCATGAATTCTTACCTGACTGTGAGAAAATTCCTGGGCCATCCCAATACTTGAAAATTGCTCAATGGATGGCATCCATTGATGGAGAAGAAAAACATGATTCTTTTGAGACTAGAATGGAGGAAAAACAACCCTCCACCACCCAAACCAGTGCGAAACACAGCACCAGTGGCCAGCAACAGCAATTCCAACGTGAAAAAGCAGCCACAAACTCCAAACAAGGGCAAAGGGAAGGCACCAGCCCCAAAACCTTACAGCTAGGGCTACAGAATCCCAAAGATTCAACAGGATGACATGGAAAATGTATTTCAGATGGCCAGAACCATGATGGAATTACAAAGGAAGGAGGAATCCCAATTAAAATATCAAAAATAATTTCTGATACTTTTGAATGTATTCCAGAGTTTTATAAAGCTATTTCTGACGTCAAAAGTCATCTTTCTGATAAAAATATATCAATTGGTGACAATCTTAAAACAAATAACTTGAGTCTGAGCCAAATACATGATACACTTAAATGCTTTGAAAGAGTTTTAAGAACAATCAAAACTTCCAATAATGATAATTCCTCTGGCATTAAGATAAATGAACAATCTTCCATTATTAAAGAATTAACAGACAAATATTCTAAATTCAATATTGATGAAATAATTGAAACAAGAATGAAACAAGCCATAAACACTATCAAAGAAGATAATAAAAAAGCTCTTCATGATATTTCAAAATCATTTGCTGAAGTAAAGACAAATACAATTTCCTTGAAAAACCATTTTGATACCTCAAAGAGGAAATATCAAAATTAACAATAAAGCTAAATGAACTTATATCTGATAATACTAAACAAACAGAATTATGGAATGACCTTACATACAAAGAGGATGATCATAAAAAGAATGTCATAGACTCTATACAAAGCTTACAACATGAATTAAGAAATTCACAAAGGTGTAACAACAGTAAAATGAATGATATTGAACAACTGCTAAACACTTTACCAAGAATGTCTACAACTCTTAATCAAAATGAAGATGCAAGAATTCCCAATCTGCAAGTATTGGATATTGAAAATTCACAGTTAAAAAATGTATTTTCTACTTCTTTTAATAACTTGGAACCATCAATAGGCCAAGCACTCTTGGAAGAAGTTCCAAAACTTAAAGAATGGCCTCACTTCAGTGGTGAAGGAGAGTATGACCATATGGAATTCATTCGAGGTATTGACATGATTAAAGAGGATTTTGGATTACCAGACAGATTGGTAACAGCCATATTTAACACCTTGTTTACCAAATCAGCTCACAGATGGTACATCAAAATAAGACAAGCACATGGACACCAGAGTTGGAGTTGGTGGAAAACCCAAATCATTAACAAATGGGCAAATGATGGTTGGAGGTTCAAAGTTGAAACAGCCTTTGAATCTGCCAAGTTTAATTCTGATAAAGACAAAGCTTTACCATGGTTTTTCCAACAAAAGGACAGATTAACAGCAGTACATCCTGACATGTTGAAATTTATGATCAATAGAAAAATTCTGAGGAAATGTGGAGGTGACTTAGAGCATGCTATTAAAAGCAGGACTGCTGAACAATCTTCAGCAGAGGATATTATCAATATATTAGAAGAAGTAACCACCAGAACTAAAATTGGTTCTAGTAGGGTGAATCTCAAAACAAGGTTTAATACACCTTGGAAAGATTCTGTGGACAAACTCCCCAAAGAAAATTCTAATAATATTAAGTATAAATCTGCAGATACAATCAGAAAGTGCCATATTTGCCAAAGCACCACCCATTTAGCCAATAAATGTCCAAAGAAGGGAGAAATCAATGAAATTGATATCAAAAAGGAACCTGATGTTGAAAAAGATGACATAATTGAAGACCATTCAGATGATAAGTCATTAATATTTTCTGAATCTTCAAAAGATATAGAAAATATCAATGCCACTTTTGATATCATGGAATCTTATTCCCACTTGCCACAATTAAGCAATGGTCAACTTGATTTATCAAAAGTTAAAGATGCACAACTTAAGAAAACAAAACCAAACAGAGGGAAAGGATATACAGCTGGTAACTCCTGTATAACAGAAGTGGTGATTGACAAAAAACCCACCAAACTTTTGCTTGACCCAGGAGCCTTCTGCTCTTGTGTTGGAAAATCTTTTCTTAAAACTTGTGTGCCAAATTTTGAAGACCAATTTTTACCAATTGATGGTATAAAATTTAATAGTGCAAGTAATCCAGTGAAAGCATTAGGAATTTTTGAGACGAACGTCATATTCCCACACATAAATGGGAATTTAAGAATCACAGTTGAATTTGTTGTTATGGAAAATTTCCCTAGTACCCATTTTATACTGGAAAATGACTATTTAATCATGTATGGGATAGATTTGCATAAAGAAAAAGACAGATACCTTACTATTGGAGACAATAAGCGCCAAAAAATTTGCCTTTTTACCATTTAAAAGACAAATTACAGTAAACAAAGTATCACCAGTCAACTTAGAGTTAGAAGAATTCAAGTCTGAATGGTTAAATGAGGCTGAAATAAGCCTTCATCCGACTGATAAACAAGAAAATGAACTTTCTTCCCTTTTGTAAGACCACAGAGGAGCATTTGCTTCAGACAAAGAACCTCTAGGAGCAATTATTGGTCATGAATTTGACATCATTCTTAACATTGAGAGACCTTATCCACCACTCTCAAGAAGACCTGCATACCCAGAAAGTCCAAAATCAAGAGAAGCTCTAGAAATTCATATCAAAGACCTTCTGGACCTTGGTGTAATAAGAAAAGTAGGCCACAATGAAGAAGTAGAAACAACTACACCAGTCATAGTGGCATGGCATAATGGAAAATCCAGAATGGTTGGGAACTTTAAAGCCCTGAAAACTTACACTGTTCCAGACAGATACCCAATACCAAAAATCCCAATTGCCCTTACTCAAATATCTCAATTAGTGTATATAACCACTATGAATGCCCTTCACGGATTCCAACAAAATGTGGTGACACCAAGAGCAAGAAGATACTTGAGAATTATTATTCATTGTGGAGTATATGAATACTTGAGGATGCCCTTTGGTATCAAAAATGCACCTTCACACTTCCAAAGAATGATAAATGAAATCTTCCCTGAAGAACTCTCAGAGGGATGGTTAATCATTTACATTGATGAAATTATTTTCTGTTCCAAGACTTGGGAGGAGCACATATACAGATTGTCCAGAGTTTTGACAAAAATTCAATCAGTAAACATGAAAATCTCCTTGAAGAAATGTCATTTTGGAATTAAAGAACTCAAGGAACTAGGACATGTTGTATCTGGTTTATCCCTTTGAATTGACAAAAATAAATGTGCAGCAGTATTGCTGAAACCCATGCTTCAGAACAAAAAGGAAATTCAGTCATTCTTAGGTTTTGGAGGATATTACAGGCAACAGATTATAGATTTTGCATCCATAGCAAGACGACTTTATAAATTCTGTGACAAAGACACAGTATTTGAAATTACTGTTGACAGAGTCAAAGCATTTGAGGCTCTAAGAGAAGCCTTGACCACTGCTCCACTCTTACTGATGCCTGACTTTAAATTGCCTTTCAAAATGTATATTGATGCATCAGGGGATGGCCTCGGTGTTGCACTTCACCAAGTTCAGAACATAAATGATAAACCTGTAGAAGGACCCATATGTTTCATATCCAGGAAAATCAAACCAACTGAAGCCAGATATGGAGCAAGTCAAATGGAATGTCTGTGTCTTGTCTGGGCCTTGGAAAAATTGAACTACTTCTTGGAGGGATGTGTTTTTGAGGTGATAACAGCTTGTACAGCTTTCAAATCACTTTTAAACATGAATACACCCAACAGACATATGCTCAGATGGAAAATAGCCCTACAAGAATACAGAGGCAATATGAATATTGTTCATAAGGATGCGAATATTCATAAGCATGCAGATGGACTAAGCAGATGGCCATTACAAAATAATATTGATAATCCTGCTTATGTGCCAGAAGAAGCTTCACCACAAATTCCAATAGAAGGAATAAGTGTTACAGACTTGAACACCACCTTCTTTGAAGAAGTCAGAAGTAGTTACACTCAAGATAAGAATTGTAGCATTTTATGCCAATTACTTAACAAATACTTTAAAGACAACTCTCTAATACATGCCTTGGATGAAGTGTGGAAAAAGTCTTATGATGAAGGAATATTTCACCTACTGGATGGTATAATTTACCACAGAACCAAGCACACATGTGTCATGACAGTTGTAGACAGGTCATTAATCAATCTTGTACTGAAAGAATGCCATGATAGCCCCTTTTCAGGACATCGGTCTGAAGACAGAACAAGAGAGAAAATAAAGACCTGCATATGGTGGCCAATGTAGCAGAAAGATTTTGCAGAGTATTGCAAGACCTGTGACAGATGCCAAAAGGCAAATAAATCACTGGCAAGAGACTTGGAAATATGATAAAAATCCAAGAACCAAGCAGACCTTGGGCAATTGTCCATATGGATTGGGTAACTGGCCTACCACCAGGAGGTGACAGAAGCTATAATGCTTGCCTAGTAATTGTGGACAGGTTTAGTAAAACTCCAATCTTTTTACCATGTCACAAGGATGATATAGCCATGGATACAGCTCTTCTGATATGGAATAGAGTAGTGTCATGGACTGGGATATTTACAAATATCATTAGTGATAGGGATCCCAAATTCACTTTAGCACTATGAACAAATCTTCACCAATTATTTGGCACTAAACTGTCTTTATCTACAGCCTACCACCCACAAACTGATGGCCTGGCGGAAAGGATGATCCAAACCTTAGAGGACATGGTGAGAAGATTTTGTGCATATGGCCTTGAATTCAAAGATTTTGATGGATTTACCCGTGAAGGGTGTACTCTGTTTCCAGCACTAGAATTAGCATATAAAACATCAATCCATGCCAGTACCAATCAGATCCTGCTATTCTAGAAAAAGGATGGAACCCCAAGTTACCCCAAGATTCCTTGAGGAAAGATTTAATTGAAATACATTACACAGCTGCTAGCTTCAAAGGAATGCTAGGCAAAGCTAGAAAGCATGCAGTAAGGTGCATGGAGGACTCTTTTGCATATGCTAAAGACAAATGGGATAAATCACATGCAACTCCAGATTTCAAAGCGGGGGACCTAGTTCTTGTATCTACCACTAAATTCAATAACATCAAAGGATGCACAAAGTTGAAAGACTCCTTTGCAGGACCTTTTGTGATTAAGGCCCTCCATGGAGAAAATGCTGTTGAAGTAGAGTTATCTGAAGAACTTAGCAATAAGCATCCTACATTTCCAGTGAGCTTGATAAAGCCATATAAATCTAGTGATGCTGAGAAATTTCCCTTGAGGAATAAGATTCCCCAATTTATACCTCCTATTGAGACATCTGGTACTAAGAAAATTACGAAAGTTCTTAAAGAAAGAAAGATAAGATCCAAAAAAGTAAGGGAATACCTTGTTAGGTACAGTGACCCAACTTGTGAAGATGAATGGTTAGAAGAAAAGGATATACCAGAAGCTACCAAACTCCTCAGGAGGTTCAGACACACTAGAAATACCAATATTTCAAAGTAATATTCCTTTTTAGGGGGAGGGAATGTGAGCCTTAGAGTAATTTCATATACCCAAAAGACCTGTGAGCCTGTGAGGTATGTATAACGTACCCATAAGGCCACAAATGACTTTATAAACAGTCAATTTTGTCTTAAACAGACTTTTTAGTTGAAATTAAAATAAAAAATAACAAAAAATAAGTATAACTTTTTTTTGGATAAACAAAGTTATAAATATTATGTTATTTTTGGATTCTACCCCAAAAATGCCCTAGGGTACATCCATAAGGTGTTATACCCAAAAACACTTATTTCTTGTGTTATTAGAAGATTTAAGAATCTCACAGTACTAATGTAACTTTTTTAACATTTTTTCAAAAATTGTTAAATTTAAGCTTAAATAAGCTTAAATTTAAAGTTGCATAAGGTTAATGCAAAGTTACCAAAATTTTAGTTAAAATTGAGGTGTGGTGTATATTTACTGAATTGGCTAAGGATCTGCCATACAGAATGTAAATCCTGCCTGACCTCAATTTAAAAGGGTTTAAATCCATGGTATGGCTTTAAATAAATAAAAGGGCAAAATCCACGCAAAAAGGTGGGACAAAGGAAAAAGACCAAATAGAGCTGGGGTATCCAACTTTTTGGATCTGCAATGATTCAATTATGGTTTTCCACCTGTATTGGAGGATTTTCAACCTAATTCAAACTCTAAGATTAAACTTTGATCCAACCTTAAGGTTTAAACTGGTCTTATCCCAATTTGGACAGGAATTCCAAGCTGCCAAAGGGTAAATCCCAATATGCTGGCTTGAAAATAAGGTTTTAAGAACTGTCAAAGTTTAATCAAGCTTAAAAACCTCAAATAAGCTTAAAACTTTAAAGTTACAAGCATCAAAACCTTATCAAAAGCCAAGGTTTGGTGTGTATTGCTATTTTACATGGAAAAATAGCAATAACTTCAAAAATTCATCAAAAATCCAAATCTTAATGGATTTGCTTGAAATTTCACACAACTTAGAATTTAATATCATCTATATATAAATTAAATTTCAAGTATCTTTTATAAATAAATTTCCTGGGTAATTAGCCTGGAAATTTACTTTTTTAAATAAGCCCAAAGAAAATTATGATTTCTTTAAAAATTAATTAAAAATTGAGTTTAAGAGGTTTCTGCTTGAAACTCTATTTTTAAATTGTTCATGTGATGAAATTTAATATAAATAAGTTTATTTATATTGAAAACTTAAAAAGAATCAGTTTAAATGAGGATTAAAGTTACATGGAGTTAAGAATAACACTGGTAACTTTAAATTGGAATTAAGAACAAGTTGCCTTAAGTTAAGAATTTTGTTTTTAAGTATGGTTTTTCAGTTTTGACCTGAGCACGCCCTCTACATTCATTATGAATCATGAGAGCTGCTCTGAAGACATAAAAAGAGTCTTTTCATCACTGTTTTTGTCCATCATCATTAATCAATCCAAATATATTAGAAATTTAAACAGGTAAAGTTTTCTTATTTATAAAATCTTATTATTAAAGTAATTCTTGAGTTATTTTATTCTTTATTAATTGTAAATTAAAACAATTGAAGTCATAGAATTCGGATTATTATTGTAATCATCAATAATATATTTTATATTTTAAAAAAATATCATCTTAAATATCTTTTTAAAATCCACAAATTCCTCTTAAAACTCTTTAATCTTAAATTTTATCAGAAAAAGTTGTTTTATCTTTAAAATTATTGATTTTAGGCGTGTTTTTAACCTATAATCATTTTTTAATATAATAACTGTTGTTGTTTGACTTGTTGTATGAAATAAATATTATTATAAGTAAGTTTTCTCTGAAAGTTCTATATCTTTTTTATCTAGTATTAGTTTTTTTATATAGAATTTTATTCTATAAGAGACATTTCTGCACAGTGTGTGCTATAATTCTTTTATAAATAATATTTACATTATTTATAAATGGTTAATATTCATATTTCCACGTGTAATTGTCTCGTTAAGAGCTTTACAATTCTTATTGTTATAGCTGTCAGTGACTATAACAATAATAGAATAATTAAAATTAATAATAATAATTATTTTTTCATTATTTTATTTTTATAATAATAATTAAATTTATTTTTTATATAATTATTTTTAAGAATTATATTTAAATTTGTGGTTATAATATTTTGTTATATTATATATTTCTACTGAGGGCAGTCATAGTACTCTTGATATTGCTACTATTATCAAGAGTTTCATAGACAAACCTTACATTTGGGGGCCTGGCCATGATTTTAACCAATTTTTGGGACATAAATCATATTCTAGACCTTATTTTACTGTTTTTTGACGTAAAATTGCCATATTTATCTTAATATTGGCTTTTTTGGGACTCATCCCTTATAAATAATCTTTATAATATTAATAAAGTTATTTTTTTTAAGAATATTGTTTGAAACAATATACTATTGAGTGACTTGGAATAAACTCATTTTGTCTAACTAGTGGCTTTTTCACATCACAGACTTGAAATTTATTCTTTGAGTTATTCAAGTATAAAGTGAATAATAATACAATTTTGATTAATTAACTTGTTAATTTCATAATTATTATTTCTTTTAAGAAAATAATAAATCAAAAAAAAAATTAAAAAATTAAAAATCTTTACTAAAAACATTTTTCTTTTGTCTTAGACATTTTTCTTTATTTTTGATGTAATTTGCCATAAAATTACATTAAAACGTCTTTATTTAATAAGTTGAGTTTATAAGTTATTTTTATTATTTGATAAAATAACTTATATTTTTAATTTTCTCTAGTGTCTTCCATCAGAGAAAACTCTTCAGACTCTGAAACCTCAGAGTCCAGTATTGAAATTAAAACCAGCCCACCACCAAGGGGTTTGATAACCAAAGAGCCCTTTAAAGGTCCTTCAGGTGAATTCAATTCAATTTTACTCTATTTTTTATTGAAATTGACAGGAAATTACTCCTACTAGAAGTGGAACTAACTACTCCATCCAATCAAATGGATCTGGACCAGGAAATTCCAAGATTAGAGGAATGGCCAACCTTCAGTCGTGAAGGAGAATATAATGATATGGAATCTATGAAAACAATTGATATGTTCAAGGAAGACTTTAACATACAAGATGAATACATAAGTGCCAGATTACACTCATTATTTACCAAATCAGCAAATAAATGGTATTATAAAATGAGACAAGACCCTGGTAAACATTCTTGGCCTTGGTGGAAAGAACCAATTATTTCCAAATGGGCAAATGATTCCTGGAGATTTAGAATGGAAAATTCTTTTGAAGAAGCCATTTTTAATATTGAAAGGGACAGGCACATGACTTGGTTTCTTAAACAGAAGGACAGGTTAACTGCCCTTCATCCTGATATGTCTGAAACAATGGTACATAAAAGGATATTAAGAAAATGTGGTGGTGACCTTGAGCATGCCATAAGAAACAGATGTATTGAGCCCTGCTCTACAGAAGATTATATCAATGCTATGGAGGACATCACTACTAGAACAAAAATTGGAAGAAATTGGTCCAAAACCCCAATAGACAAGAAGACTAACGGGAAACCAATTTCAAAACCAAATAAACCACATGACAGACCTCCTTTGAGATGTCATAAATGTGGAAGCACAACTCATTTGGCAAACACTTGTCCAAAAAAGACAAGAGTCAATGAGATAAATGTTGAAAAAGTGGAAGACACAACAGAAACTGATTTCTCTTTACATGAAAGTGATTCTGAGCCTTCAGAAGAAGAAGTATCAGAAGAACTTGGTATAGAAAATATGTATGTCTCTTTTGAGGTCACTGAGGTACATACTCACTTACCACAGTACAGTGATGAATGTATGGATCTCATACATGTGCAAGATTCCAAAATGCAAAACACCAAACCTGCCAGAGGTAAAGGTTAGACAGCTGGGGCATCTTGTATCACTAATATTGTGATAAATAACACAGAAGCCAAGATACATCTTGACTCAGGTGCTTTTGCACTTGTGTTGGAAAAGATTATCTTGACAAAATTTATACCAATTGGCAAGACAAATTAATGCCAATTGAAGGTATAACATTCAGCAGTGCTAGCCAAAATATGCACCCCTTGGGCATATCTGAAGCAGCAATCATATTTCCTCATCCTGCAGGAAGTATGAGACTGAAAGTGCAAATTGTTGTTATGAATAATTGTACTTCACAACACTTTATACTTGGCAATGATTATCTCAATATTTATGGTATTGATATTAATAATCATAAAGACAGGTATTTCACTATAGGGGAAAACAAAAGACAAAAATTTGCTTTTCCTCTAGAAAAAAGAGAAATTCCTGTCATTAAACAAGTAAAAAATGTTAATAAGGAAAGATTTGTATCAAATCAATTGATTGAAGCACAAATTAGTCCTGAATTAACACTGGAAATGAAGGAAGAGCTTATTGAAATTTTATTTCAATACAGGGAAGCCTTTGCTTCAGATAATGAACCACTTGGGGCTATAAAAGGCCATAAGGTGGACATTATACTTAATGTGGAAAGGCCTTATCTGCCACTATTAAGAAGACGAGCTTACCCAGCTAGCCCTAGGGCTAGAGAAGCATTAAAAAATCATATTAATGAACTAATGAAACTGGGAGTTCTTAGAAAAGTTGGACACAATGAGGAGGTAGAAGTCGCAAATCCAGTAATCATTACTTGGCATAATGATAAGTAAAGGATGGTTGGTGATTTTAGAGCACTGAATACCTATACTATCCCAGACAGGTATCCAACACCTAGAATTCATGAGACTTTGACTCAGTTATCCAAAGCAAGATTCATTACTTCCATGGATGCTCTAAAAGGCTTTCACCAGAATGTTTTGACACCTCATGCTAGGAAATTATTGAGAATAATTGCTTATTGTGGGATTTATGAGTATTTGAGAATGCCTTTTGCAATTAAAAATGCACCCTCTCGTTACCAAAGAATGATGAATACTATCTTCCACATGAATTATCAGGGGGATGGTCAATCATTTATGTTGATTACATTATCATTTGTTCAGAAACCTGGCAATTACATTTACAGAGACTTTCATTAGTACTTAAGAAAACTCTACAAGTGAACACGAAAATTTCTTTTAAAAAATGTAATTTTGGGTTTCATGAGTTAAAAGCTCTAGGACATGTAGTCTCAGGACTAAACCTTGGTGTTGATAAGAAAAAAGTGGCTGCAGTTTTACTGAAACAAATGCCCAGAACAAAGAAGAAATGATGTCTTTCTTAGGGTTTGCCAGTTATTACAGGCAACACCTTAAAGATTTTGCAATCCATGCCAGATCATTATACAGAATTTGTGATCAACAAACTGTTTTTGAAATGACTCAGGAGAGAATTCAAGCATATGATGAAATCAAGTATGCCTTGACCAATGCACCATTATTACTGATGCCAGACTGGAAACTTCCTTTCAAGCTGTATATTGATGCATGTGGTGAAGGTCTAGGAGCTGCTCTTCATCAAGTTCAAACTGTCAATGACAAGCCTTATGAAGGTCCAATTTGTTTTAGTTCAAGACAAATTAAACCTACTGAGGCCAGATATGGAGCTAGCCAAATGAAGTGCCTTTTACTTGTTTGGGCTCTGGAAAAACTTCATTGCTATCTTGATGGAAGTGTGTTTGAAGTAATTACTGATTGTAATGCAGTAAAATCACTTCTTAACATGAAAACTCCAAACAGACACATGTTAAGATTGCAGATTGCTATACAGGAGTATAGAGGCAATATGACCATAGTACATAAAGCTGGAAATCTTCACAAGAATGCTGATGGCTTAAGTAGATGGGCATTACCCAATACACCTGAAACTCCTGCCTATGTTCCTACAAGTGCAGAACCTCAAATCGCAATTGAAGGAATTAACATCACAGATGTGGGAACAGATTTCTTTGAGGAAGTTAGAGAAAGCTATAAGCAAGATAAAAATTGCCATATACTTACTGCTCTACTTGACAAAGATTGCAAAGATGCAGCATTGGCTAATTCTCTGGATGATATTTGGAAAACATCTTATGATAATGGAAGATTCCATTTGTTTGATGGTATACTATATCATAGATCTAAACACACATGTGTCATGGTCCTATGTAGTAGAATGTTGATTAACACAATACTACTAGAATGCCATGATAACATTTATTCCGGACATCTGTCTGAAGACAGAACAATGGAAAGAATTAAGACATGTGCCTGGTGGCCATCTTGGAGAAAAGATGTCATTCAGTACTGTCATAGTTGTGATAGATGCCAGAAAGCCAATAAAGCTACTGGTAAAAGATTTGGTCTGATGATCCATATCCAAGAACCAAGTACCCCATGGGAAGTGGTTCACATGGATTGGGTGACTGCATTACCACCTGGAGGTGATAAACATTACAATGCATGTCTTGTTATTGTAGGCAGATATAGCAAAACACCAATCTTTTTACTATTTCACAAAGATGACACAGCTATGGATACAGCTCTCTTGATCTGGAATAGAGTAATATCCCATACTGGTCTCTTTAAAAACATCATTAGTGACAGAGACCCAAAATTTACATCAGCCTTATGGACTAATTTAAATAAGGTTTTGGATACAAAATTATCATTCTCAACAGCATATTATCCACAAAAAGATGGGTTAGCAGAAAGAATGATTCAAACCCTTGAGGACATGCTCAAAAGATTTTGTGCTTATGGCCTGGAGTTTAAAGATTCTGATGGCTTTGCCCATGATTGGTGTACTCATATTCCAGAATTGGAATTAGCCTACAAGACCTCCATCCATGCGTCAACAGGCAAGACCCCTGCAATGTTGTAAAAAGGATGGAACCCCAAACTTCCAATTGATACTTTGAAGAAAGATCTGGTTGACATTCATACAACTGCTTCAAGCTTTAAGCTATTCCTTGATAAAGTGAGACATCATGCAAATCAAAGCATTAATGATGCCTTTGAATATGCTAGGCAGAAATGGGATAAAAGTCATAAAACCCCAGAATTCAAAGTAGGGGACTTAATACTAGTTTCAACCTTGAACTTTAATAATATTAAAGGTCCAAAGAAATTGAAAGATTCCTTTGTAGGACCATTTATTATTAAAGCCCTCCATGGGACAAATGCAGTACAAGTAGAACTGTCAGGAGAACTAGAAAATAAACATCCAACTTTCCCTGTCAGTCTAGTAAAGCATTACACTTTGAGTTATAAGGAATTATTTCCTTTAAGAAATGAAACACCCTTAGAAGTACCCCTACTAGATCAAAGTGGGGAGAAAAAGGTACTAAAAGTCTTGAAAGAAAGAAGACTTAGGGGAAAAAATGAAAGAGAATACTTAGTCAGGTATTAAAATCCACAACAAGAAGATGAATGGATTGTAGAAAGCAAAATACCAGATTCCCAAAAGTTTCTCAGAAGATTCAGAGATGAGAGAAGACCAATTGCTCAATAAAAAGCTTGAATTGTGTGCTTTACATACTTAAAAGTAGAAGTAGAGAGGTTGGAAAGTGGATTATACCCCCCTCAAATAACTTGGGGGTATACTACAAAAGAAAAATTGTATACAATTTTTTTTTTGGTGGTAGGGAATGTGAGCCTGTGGGGTATGTATAACATACCCATAAGGCCACAAATGACTTTATAAACACTCAGTTTTGTCTTAAACAGACTTTTTAGTTGAAATTAAAATAAAAAATAACAAAAAATAAGTATAACTTTTTTTTGGATAAACAAAGTTATAAATATTATGTCATTTTTGGATTCTACCCCAAAAATGATCTAGGGTACATCCATAAGGTGTTATACCCAAAAACACTTATTTCTTGTGTTATTAAAAGATTTAAGAATCTCACAGTACTAATGTAACTTTTTTAACATTTTTTCCAAAATTGTTAAATTTAAGCTTAAATAAGCTTAAATTTAAAGTTGCATAAGGTTAATGCAAAGTTACCAAAATTTTAGTTAAAATTGAGGTGTGGTGTATATTTACTGAATTGGCTAAGGATCTGCCATACAGAATGTAAATCCTGCGTGAGCTCAATTTAAAAGGGTTTAAATCCATGGTATGGCTTTAAATAAATAAAAGGGCAAAATCCATGCAAAAAGGTGGGACAAAGGAAAAAGACCAAATAGAGCTGGGGTATCCAACTTTTTGGATCTGCAATGATTCAATTGAGGTTGTCCACCTGTATTGGAGGATTTTCAAACTTATTTAAACTTTAAGATTAGACTTTGATCCAACGTTAAGGTTTAAACTGGTCTTATCCCAATTTGGACAGGAATTTCAAGCTGCCAAAGGGTAAATCCCAATATGCTGGCTTGAAATCAAGATTTTAAGAACTGTCAAAGCTTAATCAAGCTTAGAAACCTTAAATAAGCTTAAAACTTTAAATTTAAAAGCATCAAAACCTTATCAAAAGCTAAGGTTTGGTGTGCATTTCTATTTTACATGGAAAAATAGCAATAACTTCAAAAATTCATTAAAAATCCAAATCTTAATGGATTTGCTTGAAATTTCACACAACTTAGAATTGAATATTAGAAATATATAAATTAAATTTTAAGTATCTTTTATAAATAAATTTCCTGGGTAATTAGCCTGGAAATTTGCTTTTTTAATTAAGCTCAAAGAAAATTATGATTTCTTTAAAAATTAATTGAAAATTGAGTTTAAGAGATTTCTTCTTGAAACTCTATTTTTAAGTTGTTCATGTGATGAACTTTAATATAAAGAATAACACTGGTAACTTTAAAATGGAATTAAAAACAAGTTGCCTTAAGTTAAGAATTTTGTTTTTAAGTATGGTTTTTCAGTTTTGACCTGAGCACGCCCTCTACATTCATTATGAATCATGAGAGCTGCTCTGAAGACATAAAAAGAGTCTTTTCATCACTGTTTTTGTCCATCATCATTAATCAATCCAAATATATTAGAAATTTAAACAGGTAAAGTTTTCTTATTTATAAAATCTTATTATTAAAGTAATTCTTGAGTTATTTTATTCTTTATTAATTGTAAATTAAAACAATTGAAGTCATAGAATTCGGATTATTATTGTAATCATCAATAATATATTTTATATTTTAAGAAAATATCATCTTAAATATCTTTTTAAAATCCACAAATTCCTCTTAAAACTCTTTAATCTTAAATTTTATCAGAAAAAGTTGTTTTATCTTTAAAATTATTGATTTTAGGCGTGTTTTTAACCTATAATCATTTTTTAATATAATAACTGTTGTTGTTTGACTTGTTGTATGAAATAAATATTATTATAAGTAAGTTTTCTCTGAAAGTTCTATATCTTTTTTATCTAGTATTAGTTTTTTTATATAAAATTTTATTCTATAAGAATTATTTCTGCACAGTGTGTGTTATAATTCTTTTATAAATAATATTTATATTATTTATACATGGTTAATATTCATATTTCCACGTGTAATTGTCTCGTTAAGAGCTTTACAATTCTTATTGTTATAGCTGTCAGTGACTATAACAATAATAGAATAATTATAATTTATTATAATTATTGTTTTTTTATTATTATATTTTTATAATAATAATTAAATTTATTTTTTATATAATTATTTTTAATAATTATATTTCAATTTGTGGTTATAATATTTTGTTATATTATATATTTCTACTGAGGACAGTCATAGTACTCTTGATATTGCTACTATTATCAAGAGTTTCATAGACAAACCTTACAAGACCACAAATACAGAATTGACATATGAATATAAATAAAATAAATTTATCTATATTATTATAATAAAAATCAAAATATAAATATAAAATTATATTCAAAATTGCAACTTTAACATTAAAAATAAAATTACATTAAATTTTGAAATGATAAAATTACATTTATACTTGAAAAAATTAAGTAAAAATGAATTTTTAACAAAATTATAAAAAATAAAATAAATTTGCAAAAAAAAGTTGAATAAAGATTATTATAAATTTTTATCCAATAAATAAACATACAAAAACTATTTCACCATTGGATTCCTCATAAAAAATCAGGTGGGGTCACCTCTGAGTGAAATTTTTGTAACTCAACTCTAAATTAGCTTAAATTAAGTTTTTAGTATTTTCAATACAAAAATTAAAGATCCTCAAAACTTTAATTTAATTCACACCACATGTGGTGTTAACCATCAATTTCTGTGTTAAAATTGAGGTGTTGTGTTTAGTTTAGAAGTTATGAGGAATTGAAGTATTTTCAATTGAATTTCATTGAAATGTCAAAATGTGCGCGTGTATTACATAAGTGAACTTTGATTTACATATGAGCTATCAATTATTACTGTATTGAACTTTACAACTCAATTGAATTACATATATAAATTATAAGTATAATACATGATGAGCAATTAAAGGAAAAATAAATTGGAAAGATTAAATTTGGGGTAGAAAGGGAACTCCAGCTCTAAGGGGGAGCTAGACCCCCAAATTCCTTGCTGACAGGCATGTGGCGTCAAAATTCACTCAAAAGCTTATCACTTTTGGCCTGGAATTGAGCTACAGGGCCTGTGGACTCAATTGATGATGAGGTTTTGATACCAACTGGGGTAGTTTTAGCTGTTGCCAAGAGGGTAAAACTACCCTTAAGATAAAACAATCATAGTACAAACAGCTTTAACTGGTTTCTACATCTCCTACACACATTCGGACGTGTTTTGAAGGCTGTAGACCAGGTATTGCTATAGTAATGGCTGGTTTAAGGGTCTAAAATGGCTAAAAATGGCTTAAACCAGCCCTTTTTTGCCCAAACCAGGGTTCAATGATTCCATAATTGGCCTTTCTGTTGTCAGAATTTTTTTCACGACTGACAAGAGTAAATTTCACTTTTGGAGTAAGAAAATTGATGGCTATAAAAGAATGTCTTCTTTGCCCCACTTTTCTCTTCATGTTAAAATCTTTTCCTTTTATAATGAGCTTAAACATTGTTAAACCAATCAATAGAAGATTCCAACCACCATTTTCAAATCATTTGAATCCTTTTAACCACGTGAAAAAATCATTATAATCATTGTTTGTAACTTTTATAATCATTTTTACCCCTGAGCCACCCCAAAAGTCAATTAAAGCATCTTTCATCACTGTAAACTTTGTCCATTTGTTTCCAAATTCACTCTGGTCACTTTTGGGCGTTTTTTCTCTTTAATATTCCCTTTAAGGACTTTGTTCTTTAATTAATTGCTTGAAGTTCTTTGCTCAATTAATTCAAATTGAAATTGCTCTTCAGGAAATTTCTTTTGTAGCCTTAAATATCTCTTGTAGAGTATTTTTGGATACATTTTTCTTGTTGGTAAAACAATAAATCTTTATAATATTACTTTTTTATACAAATAAAGTTATAAACAATAAAATTGGCGTGTTTTCTCTTAAAAATAATTTTTCTTGTAATTTTTAATTGATTTTTACCTTATACAAATTTTGGGGACAGGAAAAGTACTTGATTTTTAATCAAAGGTTCATATCCACACCTTACAGTACCTGTCTACTTTTGTGTAGTTGTTCAGAGCTCTGAAGTCTCCATAAAGTCTAGACTTGCCATCATGCCAGGTGATTAGGACAGGAGTGGTTATTTCCACTATTTCATTATGTCCTGGAGTTCATTGATATGTTTTTCAATTTCTTTCCTGGTTTCCAAGCTTTCTGGATAAGGAGGTCTCCTGAGAATTGGTGGATAAGGTCTTTCCAGACCCAGATATAGTTCTATATCATGGCCTTTGATCTTGACTAGTGGTTCTTTACCAATGGCAAATTCTGGTCTGTTCTTCCTCAGCATCTTCAGTAAACTTAGTTTATGTTTACTGGTGAGAGTAGTGTCACAACCACAAAGAATGACCCTCCTCTATTGGTGTTGCAGCAATTCCAACCTGAGACCAAGTTGGGGCCAATTTGCCACACCATATCTTTATGGCCAATTTGGCCCCCCCTGGTGGTCTATGGCCTTTTTCCCATATCACTCTTCCCTGGCCAATTATGGCCTCAGGCCATATCCTGCCATCATTGGCTTCCCTGGCCAATTCCCATATCCTCAACTCCCTGGCCTCTATCTTTGCTTTAGGCCTGGGGGGTCTCTCTGTCTGCTAGGGGGTTCTGGGTCCCCTAGCCCTCATCATTGGCTTTGGGACGACCATTTTCATTAGGGGGTCCTGGCCTAAATGGCCTTTTTGGCCATTTAGGCCCCCTATGGCCTCTATGGTCCGCAGTCCGTGGGCAAATTAGGCCCCTTTTGGCCCAATCCAATGACCCCAAAAGGGGCCAAAGGGGGCATCCCAGTAGCCCCCAAGGCCAGGTGGATCCTAAATCACAATTGGGCCCACCTGAGCCAAATATGGCCATAAACCACCATAGGACCCATTTTGGTCCAGGATCACCATGGACCACGTTTCAGCCCCTGGCCCCTGGTAGCACCCAGAGGCCACCAGATCAGCTCAGCTGGATCTTTCCCCTCACCTCAAGGCAAATTCTTCCATTCCTCTATGCACCGGTTACTCAAGGTTGCAGGAGTGGTGCATATATGGTATTATGTACCATTACGTACAATTTTGCTCAGGAATTCAATGGTGACTTTTTCAGGACCAAATTCCATATTTCCAAATCAAGGTCCCAGAATCCCACGCCCATTTATAAGGAGAATTATTTAACTCATCAGTCTGGCAATCTATGGCGGCATTCAGAAGACCATTCAAGGATCCCAATCACCTGGCCCTGCAGGGTTTGGGTTGGCAATTCATTCAGGATTATTCCAAGAGCCATTCTCTGAGGTTATACACTATTTCAATCAGTTTTCAAGGAATCAGGTATCTCAATATTCCTTGGACAACTCAATTGGTCCATACAGGCAGCAATCAATCAACCTGTATGTACTTGGCCCAATTGGGCAAATTCATATTCTACTGTGGGAATTCAGTCACACAGCTCAAATTTCAAGATGGCAAGATCTGTATTGACCCAATTAAGACAATACAGTTGGTGACTGACCTTCCAGGATCAGCCTTTCACTTTTTCACATATACTGGCCACCTTTCAGCACCTGGGTAATTTTTCCCCAGTCAATTAATATACTGGATTTATTTTTATCTTTATTTTCTTTTACTTTATTAAGGTTAATACTGATAATCTTAAGTCAGTTATTCAGCACCCTTTCTCTTTTTCTTGCTAGCCTGTCAGTGGATATTGGTGGGCATATCCTTTGCTAATTCCATTTCCTTTTCTGGAAGGTTGAAACAGTGAATTGAGGATTAACTTGGTTGGCTTGTTGGCCTTTGGCTTCTTCTCTTTTTCTTTTATCTTTGGCATAATTGTCTTTTCCCTTATTCTTCTTTGAAGAAATTTAAATCATTATTATTTCTTATATCCTTTGCAGCCCTCCAAGTGAGTTCTTGATTCCTGAGTGCCAGGCCACTATTGCTTCCATAAGAGCCCCTGTTACATTATACTAATTAACTCATACTTTTTCTTCTGTTCATTGATTCTTATATTTTAATTCATTCATTTCACTTCATCAAAATTTTGACTGTTTAACGTTTATGAGCTTATGATTTATTTGTCACCCCTCAAATTTCTCTCATTTTCACTTCTTTCTGAAATTTGAAAGCTGACCTATTTTTGTTTTATCTCATTTTCATCTTCATTCAGTTCATCAAACCTCTCATATTCAGGCCCCCATTATTGAAACGCAAATTGATCATTATTATCATTCAGACACATCTTCATTTCAAGATTCATATTTGATTTGTTCTTCAAGAGTTTTTATTTTTCAAGAAAATTTCACTTGATTTTGATTTTGACTGATTGTTTGACATAAATTGACATTTACTTCAAGAAAATTGATTGACCTGAAGATTTTATTGATTTTCCGACTTTCACATCAAGAAAATTGACTTACATTGATTATAAGCTCAAGAATTGATTGATTGATTGATATTTCTGCAATATTTGAGTTTTGATTTATCTGTCCTTTGATTTTGACTCATTGATTTATTGATTTTTCCCAAGATCTGATTTTGATTTGAACTTCAAGACTATTTTCGGTTTGTCCTCAAGTTGTTTATTCAATTATTGATTATTTTCATTTTAATTTGATCTTTATTCAATCATGCCACTCCAACACTCACCTCCTGCAAGACAGACAAGATCTCAGGCCCGAGCTCAGGCTGTTCTGACTCCTACTCCAAGAGCTGCTCTTGATGGGACCCCAGCAGTTCCACCACTGAAGGAACAATCAAGGAGGGAGCAGCACCATCCAGGAAGGAACAAAGAGTGCCAAGAGGATCCAATCATTTTTCAGGAGTAGTTGGCGGTTTTCCAGGAATGTCAAGGACTACATTTAGAGGTCCAGGTGAAGATGGTGAAGAGGACGAGGAGAATTCTGTGGAAGAAAAAGAGTCTTATGGAACTGAGGCTGCTCCTGCTCCTGTGGGAGCATCTGAAGGAATGAGAGGACTAACTCTATCCCAGTCTGATAAGACTGTATCTCACAAGACTGAACCATCCTTATTGGACATCATGCAGCAAATGACAAAAATTATGGCCAATCTTCAAGCTGGTGCATAATCTTGAGTTTCAAGACCACCAGCCTCCAAGACTCTATCTATGAAGGCACCAGAATTTTTTGATGGGACTGAACCCTTCAGAGTCAGAAGTTTTATTCAGTCTTGTCAACTTATTTTTCACAATGACCCGGCAAATTTTTCTCAAGAAAGAAAGAAAGTTCTTTATGACACTTCATTTTTAGTTGGTAGGGCTGCAAAATGGATTGAGCCTTATCTTTCCAATCTCACTAATCAAGACTCAAGTTATCTTCTCAATTCATGGCCATTGTTTGAATCCCAACTATTCACTGTATTTGGGGACCCAAATGAAGTTAGAAAAGCTGAAGCAGAGTTGGGTGGCTTTATAATGAAGGAAGATGGGCATGTTTCATTAAAAATTGCTGATTTCAGGAGTTTGGTTTCAATCATCAGGAATTGGGGTGAAAGGGCCCTTATTCATCATTTCAGGAAGGGTTTGGCCTCAAGGATTCTGGATCAATTGGCCTCCCATCCGTCAAACATTGATTCTCTTCAAGACTTAATGGACGTCAGCCTGGTACTTGATACCAGGTACCATGAGAGGCAAAAGGAGAAGAAGCCTGAAGCCTCAAAGTCAAACTATCATCATCATCAAAATTCTTCAAGATCAAGTCATAAGAAGAAGAATCTTCATTCTCAAAAGCGGGACAAGCCCCATTCTTCCTTGTTGAATAAGAACTTCAAGCCAAAAGGTTCTGAGAAAGAAAAAAGAATCAAGGAGGGCTTGTGTACTTTTTGTGGTGGGAAGCATAGTATTGAGTCTTGTTCCAAAAGGCCTCAAAACAAGCTTACCCAACTTTCAAGCAGTTCTCCCACTCAGGGAAAAGCCTGAGTGAAGATCATGTTGTGTTTAATGGTCTTCACTGTTTTCCATCCAGAGCACAATTGTGCATTCTGAATACTGGTGTCAAGAATTCTCTCAAATTCTTTGTTTTATCTTCTTTTTCTGATGTTTTTTACAGTATTCTCATTGATTCTGGTGCTACACACTCATTTATTGCAAAGCGGTTTGTTGACAAGTACTCATTGACTACATCATAATTTCCAGAAAAGATTCCTCTTATCATTTGGGACTCCTCTGAGTCCTCTTCCTTATTTTTGACTCACCATACCAGATATATGATTGAGCTCCCTTTCTTCCCAATCTTTGAATGGGACTTTTTAGTCATTGATACTCCCAGGGGAGAATACCTCATATTGGGCTTTGACTTTGTGAATCATTTTAATCCTTCTATTGATTGGAGGCAAGGGCTGATCACCTATAATGCTGATCATAAGGACTATTCTTATTCTTCTAAATCTTTCCGTAATGACTTTTCTTCTTCCAAATCATGTGCAGCTCTGGTTGGTGATTCTAGAACACCATCATTCCCATCTTCTGTCCATATTCATTGCAGAAATTCCCCTCAGTCATCACCATTATCTGAAGATGAAGTCTTCAAAGATATTCAAGATGTTGGAGAAGATATGTAAGGTGTGGATATGAAACTTTGATTAAAAATCAAGTACTTTTCCTGTCCTCAAAATTTGTATAGGGTAAAAATCAATTAAAAATGGTAAGAAATATTATTTTTAAGAGAAAACACGCCAAATTTACTGTTTATAACTTTGTTATTATAAAACAATAATATTATAAAGATTTATTGTTTTACCAACAATAAAAAATTTATCCAAAAATACTCTACAAGAGATATTAAAGGCTACAAAAGAAATTTCTTCAAGAGCAATTTCAATTGGAATTAATTGAGCAAAGAACTGCAAGCAATTAATTAAACAACTAAGTCTTTAAAGAGAATATTAAAGAGAAAACACGCCCAAAAGTGACCAGAGTGAATTTGGAAACAAAATGACAAAGTTTACAATGATGAAAGATGCCTTCATTCACTTTTGGGGTGGTTCAGGGGTAAAAATGTTTATAAAAGTTACAAACAATGATTATAATGATTTTTTCACGTGGTTAAAAGGATTCAAATGATTTGAAAATGGTGGTTGGAGTCTTTTATTGATTGGTTTAACAATGTTTAAACTAATTATAAAAGGAAAAGATTCTAACATGAAGAGAAAAGTGGGGCAAAGAAGACATTCTTTTATAGCCATCAATTTTCTTACTCCAAAAGTAAAATTTACTCTTGTCAGTTGTGAAAAACATTCTGAAAACAGAAAAGCCAATTATGGCATCATTTAACCCCGGTTTAGACCAAAAAGGGCTGGTTTAAGCCATTTTTAGCCATTTTAGACCCTTAAACCAGCCATTACTATAGCAATACCTGGTCTAGAGCCTTCAAAACACGTCCGAATGTGTGTAGGAGATGTAGAAACCAGTTAAAGCTGTTTTTACTATGATTGTTTTATCTTAAGGGTAGTTTTACCCTCCTGGCAACAGCTAAAACTACCCCAGTTGGTATCAAAACCTCATCATCAATTGAGTCCACAGACCCTGTAGCTCAATTCCAGGCCAAAAGTGATGAACTTTTGCATGAATTTTGACACCACATGCTTGTCAGCAAGGATTTTGGGGGTCTAGCTCCCCCTTAAGGCTGCAGTTCCTTTTCCCCCCCAAATTTAATATTTCCAATTTATTTTTCCTTTAATTCCTCATCATGTATTATACTTATAATTTACATATGTAATTCAATTTAGTTGTACAGTTCAATACAGTAATAATTGATACCTCATATGTAAATCAAAGTTCACTTATGTAATACACGCACACATTTTGACATTTCAATTGAATGCAATTGAATATACTTCAATTCCTCATAACTTCTAAACTAAACACAACACCTCAATTTTAACACAAAAATTGATGGTTAACACCACATGTGGTCTGAATTAAATTAAAGTTTTGAGGATTTTCAATTTTTGTATTGAAAATACTAAAAACTTAATTTAAGCTTATTTAGAGTTGAGTTACAAAAATTTCACTACAGGTGACCCCACCCGATTTTTTATGAGGAATCCAATGGTGAAATAATTTTTATATGTTTATTTATTGGATAAAAAGTTAGAATAGTTTTGATTTAATCTTTTTCCAAATTTATTTTATTTTTTATAATTTTGTTAAAAATTCATTTTTACTTAATTTTTTCAAGTATAAAGGTAATTTTATCATTTTAAAATTTAATGTAATTTTATTTTTAAATGGTAATTAAATTTTTAATTTTGAATATAATTTATATTTATATTTTGATTTTTATTCTAATAATATAAATAAATTCATTTTATTTCTATTTATATGTTAATTCTGTATTTGTGGTCTTTTGGGTATATGAAATTACCTCTAAGGCTCACAAGATAATTCTGTATCTTCAATTCATCTCTTCTTTGGGAATATGGACCTTCCTCCTTCATTTTATCATGACTCCCTGGAGGAGTTGTGGGATGAAGAGGAAGAGCCAGAAGATTTAGAAACCATGATGAAGGTTTTTCCTTCTGCTTATAACCAATATTTGGATGTATTATCCAAGGTGAAAGCAGAGAAACTTCTTCCTCACCACGCCTGTGATCATCATATCAAGCTGGAGGGGTCTTTACCTCCAGTTGGGGTGATCTACTCCTTATCCAAACAAGAGTCAGATACAATCACAGCCTACATTTCAGAGAATGTAGAGAAAGGTTTCATACTTCCAAGCTCCTCTTCAACAGGAGCACCTGTCCTCTTTGTCAAAAAGAAAGATGGTGGCCTCTGTTTGTGTGTTGATTACTGCAAACTCAATTCTGTTACTAGGAAGAAAAAGTATCCTGTTCCTCCTATGAATGAGCTTCTCAATGATTTTAATGGTTCTTCTATCTTCTGCAAGATTGATTTGTGTGGTGCATATAGCCTGCTCAGAATCAAGGAGGCTGATGAACATTCAACATGCTTCAGAACTAAATATGGCAGTGATGAGTACTTGGTTATGCCATTTGGGCTCACCAATGCTCCTGCCTCTTTCCAGAATCTTGTAAACAATATTTTCCAAGATCTTCTTGATGTTTATGTTGTGGTTTATTTGGATGAAATTATGGTCTTTTCCAAATATGAGTAAGAACATGTCATTCATGTGTCCACTGTTCTTTCCAGACTCAGAGCCAATGACCTCTTTGCTAAGGCTTAAAAGCGCCTATTTCATGTCTCTAGTGTAGAATACCTTGGTTATGTTGTTTCTTCTGAAGGCCTCAAGATGGACCAAGCAAAAGTCCAGCAAAATCTCAATTGGCCACCTCCAAGAAACCTCAAGGCTCTGCAATCATTCCTTGGCTTCGCCAACTTCTACGACGGTTTCATCAAGAATTATTCAAAGAAGATCAGTTCACTTGCCAGTTTCCTCAAGAAAGATTCCTGATTTCCCCTCAATGAGGAAGCTCTTAGTCAGTTTCACCAACTCAAAGAGGCCTTTACCATTGCTCCACTCCTATCCCACTTCAATCCTTCTCTACCCATGATTGTAGAGACAGATGCATCCAATTATGCTTTGGGTGCCATACTGAGTCAGGTCTTTGACTCAGGAAAACATCCCATTGCATTCGACATCCGCAAGCCTATCCCAGAAGAGCTCAACTAAGAGATTAATGACAAGGAATTCCTTGTCATAGTCTGGGATCTCAAGAGCTGGAGGCTTTTCTTCTTTCTCTCTCTTCCCCTTTTGAAGTTCTCACTGATCATTCTTCTCTTCAATACTTCATGTCTTCAAAAGTTCTTTATTGCCGTCAAGCCCTCTGGGCTGAATTCCTCTCTGAATTTCACTTCTTAATCACTTACTGCCCTGGCTGCCTAGCTACTCTTCCGGATGACTTATCATGTCAGGATGACGTTTATCCGGAGAGGGGGGAGGATTTCATCAGCAGGAATCCAATGAAGTTTCAACAGGTCATCAAGCTGGATGAAGTCCAACCTTCAAGATATTTTGCAGTCAAGGTGGAACCCTTTTCAAATTTTATTTATTCAATTCAAAAGGCCCTATGGCAAGATTCTCAGTACAGAAGTATCCTTCAAGAATTAGGCAAAGGTAAATCCATTCAGAATTATTCTCTTGATTCCTCTTCCCAACTTCTTTTCTTCAAAGATTGGGTGGTGGTCCCAAATGACCCCAAAATTCAACTAAGCATTCTTCAAAAGCATCATAACTCTCCTCTAGCTGGACACCCTGGCCAAGAGAAGACTCTCAAACTTGTCAAGCGGGATTTCCATTGGTCCGGTGTAAGGTGTGGATATGAAACTTTGATCAAAAATGAAGTACTTTTCCTGTCCTCAAAATTTGTATAAGGTAAAAATCAATTAAAAAATAGTAAGAAATATTATTTTTAAGAGAAAAAACGCCAATTTTATTGCTTATAGCTTTATTAGTATAAAACAATAATATTATAAAAATTTATCCAAAAAATACTCTACAAGAGATATTTTAAGGCTACAAAAAAAATTTCTTCAAGAGCAATTTCAATTGGAATTAATTGAGCAAAGAACTGCAAGCAATTAATTAAAGAACAAAATCTTTAAAAGTAATATTAAAGAGAAAACACGCCCAAAAGTGATCAGAGTGAATTTGGAAACAAAGTGACAAAGTTTACAGTGATGAAAGATGTTTTAATTCACTTTTGGGGTGGTTCAGGGGTAAAAATTATTATAAGAGTTACAAACAATGATTATAATGATTTTTTCACATGGTTAAAAGGATTCTAATTATTTAAAAATGGATGTTGGAATCTTTTATTGATTGGTTTAACAGTGTTTAAACTAATTAATAAAAGGAAAAGATTCTAACATAAAGAGAAAAGTGGGGCAAAGAAGAGGCGTAGAAACCAGTTAGAACTGTTTTTACTATGATTATTTTATCTTAAGGGTAGTTTTACCCTATTGGCAACAGCTAAAACTACCCCAGTTGGTATCAAAACCTCAGCATCCATTGAGTCCACAGACCCTGTAACTCAATTCCAGGCCAAAAGTGATGAACTTTTGTGTGAATTTTGACATCCCACGCCTGTCAGCAAGTATTTTGGGGGTCTGGCTCCCCCTTAGAGCTAGAGTTCCTTTTCCCCCCCAATTTTAATCTTTCCAATTTGATTTTTCCTTTAATTCCTCATCAAGTATTATACTTATAATTTACATATGTAATTCAATTGAATTGTACATTACAAAACAGTAATAATTGACACCTCATATTTAAATCAAAGTTCACTTGTGTAATACATGCGCACATTTTGACATTTCAATTGAATTCAATTGAAAATACTTCAATTCCTCATAACTTCTAAACTAAACACAACACCTCATTTTGGACACCAAAATTGATGGTTAACACCACATGTGGTGTGAATTAAATCAGAGTTTTGAGGATTTTCAACTTTTGTATTGAAAATACTAAAAACTTAATTTGAGCTTATTTAGAGTTGAGTTACAAACATTTCACTCAGAGGTGACCCCACCTAATGTTTTATGAGGAATCAAATGGTGAAATAATTTTTATATATTTATTTATTGGATAAAAAGTTTTAATAATTTTTATTTAACTTTTTTCCAAATTTATTTAATTTTTTACAATTTTATCAAAAATTCATTTTTACTTTAATTTTTGCAAGTATCAATGTAATTTTACAATTTCAAAATTTAATGTAATTTTATTTTTAAATTGTAATTATATTTTTAATTTTATATTTATATTTTGATTTTTATTTTAATAATATAAAGAAATTTATTTCATTCATATTTATATGTTAATTTTGTATTTTGTGGTCTTTTGGGTATATGAAATTACTTCTAAGGCTCACATTCCCTCCCCCTAAAAAAGAATATTACTTTGTAATATTGGTATTTCTAGTTTTTCTGAATCTCCTGAGGAGCTTGGTAGATTCTGGTATATTTTTCTCCTCTAACCATTCATCTTCTCAAGTTGGGTCACTGTACCTCACAAGGTATTCTCTCACTTTCTTGGTTTGTAATTTTCTTTCTTTAAGAACTTTGGTAATTTTCTTAGTGCCATATGTCTCAATAGGAAGTATAACTTGGGGAACTTTATTCCTCAAGGGAAATTTCTCAGCATCACTAGATCTATATAGATTCACCAAGCTCACTGGAAATGTAGGATGCTTATACTAAGTTCTTCAGATAATTCTACTTCAACAGAATTTTCCCCATGGAGGGCTTTAATGACAAAAGGTCCTGCAAAGGAGTCTTTGAGGTTTTTACATCCTTTGATTTTATTGAAGTTTGTAGTGGATACTAGTACTAAATCCCATACCTTGAAATCTGGAGTGGCATGAGAGTTGTCCCATTTATCTTTAGCATATGCAAATGAGTCTTCCATGCGCCTTACTGCATGCTTTCTGGCTCTGTCTAGCATTCCGTTTAAGCTGGCAGCTGTTGGATGTATTTCAACCAAATCTTTACTTAAAGAAGCTTGGGGTAATTTGGGATTCCATCCTTTTTTGAAAATAGCAGGAGTCTCATTGGTACGGGCATGAATGAAAGTTTTGTATGCCAGTTCCAGTGCGGGTAGAAGAGTACACCAATCATGGGTGAAACCATCACTATCTTTAAATTCAAGGCCATATGCAGAAAATCTTCTCACCATATTTTCTAAGGTTTGAATCATTCTTTCAGCCAGGCCATCAGTTTGTGGGTGGTAGGCTGTGGAGAAGGATAATTTTGTCCCAAATAGCTGGCGAAGAATTCTCCACAGTTCTGAGGTGAATTTAGGATCTCTATCACTAATGATATTTGTAAGTATTCCAGTCCATGATACTACTCTATTCCATATTAGAAGAGCTGTATCCATGGCTGTATCATCTTTGTGACATGGGAAAAAGATTGGAGTCTTACTAAATCTGTCCACAATCACTACGCAAGCATTGTAACTCCTGTCACCCCCTGGTGGTAGGCCAGTTACCCAATCCATATGGACAATTTCCCAAGGTCTGCTGGGTTCTTGGATTTTGATCATATTTCCAAGTCTTTTGCCAGTGGATTTATTTACTTTTTGACATCTGTGAGAGGTTTTGCAATACTCTGCAAAATCCTTTTGCCACATTGGCCACCATATGCAGGTCTTTACTTTCTCTCTTGTTCTGTCTCCAGACAGATGTCCTGAAAAGTGGCTATCATGGCATTATTTCAGTAAAAGATTGATTCATGACCTGTCTACAACTGTCATGACACATGTGTGCTTGGTTCTGTGGTAAATTATACCATCCAGTAGGTGAAATCTTCCTTCATCATAAGATTTTTTCCATACTTCATCCAAGGCATGTATTAGAGAGTTGTCTTTACAGTCTTTGTTAAGTAATTGGCACAAGATGCTACAATTCTTATCTTGAGTGTGACTATTCCTGACTTCTTCAAAGAAGGTGGTGTTCAAGTCTGTAACACTTATTCCTTCTATTGGGATTTGTGGTGAAGCTTCTTCTGGCACATAAGCAGGATTATCAATATTATTTGGTAATGGCCATCTGCTCAGTCCATCTGCATTCTTATGAATATTCCCATCCTTATGAAAAATAGTCATATTGCCTCTGTATTCCTGTATGGCTATTTGCCATCTGAGCATACGTCTGTTGGGTGTTTTCATGTTCAAAATTGACTTGACAGCTGTACAATCTGTTATCACCTCAAAAACACATCCCTCTAAGAAGTAGTTCAATTTCTCTAAGGCCCAGACAAGACATAGACATTCCATTTGACTTTCCCATATCTGGCTTCAGTTGGTTTGATCTACCTGTATATGAAACATATGGGTCCTTCTACAGGTTTATCATTTATGATAAGAACTTGGTGAAGTGCAGCACCCAGCCCATGCCCTGATGCATCAATATACAATTCAAAAGGCAATTTAAAGTCTGGCATCAGTAAGAGTGGAGCAGTGGTCAAGGCTTCTCTTAGAGCCTCAAATTCTTTGACTCTGTCAACAGTAATTTCAAATACTGTGTCTTTGTCACACAATTTATAAGGTGGTCTTGCTATTGATGCAAAATCTTTAAGGGACAAACCAGATACAACATGTCCTAGTGCTTTAAGTTCTTTAAATCCAAAATGACATTTCTTCAAGCAGATTTTCGTGTTTACTGATTAAATTTTTGTCAAAACTCTGGACAATCTGTACATGTTCTCCTCCCAAGTTTTGGAACAGAGAATAATGTCATCAATGTAAATGATTAACCATCCCTCTGAGAGTTCTTCCGGGAAGATTTCATTCATCATTCTTTGGAAGTGTGAAGGTGCCTTTTTGATACCAAAGGGCATCCTTAAGTATTCATACACTCCACAATGACCAATAATTCTCAAGTATTTTCTTGCTCTTGGTGTCACCATATTTTGATGTAATCCTTTAAGGGCATCCATAGTGCTTATATACACTGCTTGAGAGATTTGAGTAAGGGAAGTTTGGATTCTTGGTATTGGGTATCTGTCAGGCACAGTGTAAGTGTTCAGAGCTCTAAAGTCCCCAACCATTCTAGATTTTCAATTATGCCATGCCACTATGACTGGTGTAGTTATTTCTACTTCTTCATTGTGGCCTAGTTTTCTTATTACACCACGGTCCAGAAGTTCTTTGATATGAATTTCTACAGCTTCTCTTGATTTTGGATTTGCTGGATATGCAGGTATTCTTAAGAGTGGTGGATAAGGTCTCTCAATGTTAAGAATGATTTCAACTTCATGACCAATAATTGCTCCTAGAGGTTCTTTGTCTGAAGCAAATGCTCCTCTGTGGTCATACAAAAGGGAAGAAAGTTCATTCTCTTGTTCATCAGTCAGATGAAGGCTTATTTCAGCTTCATTCAATTGTTCAGAATTGAATTTCTCTAACTCTAAGTTGACTGGTGATACTTTATTTACTGTAATTTGTCTTTTCAATAATAAAAAGGCAAATATTTGGCGCTTATTGTCTCCAATAGTAAAGTATCGGTCTTTATTGTTATGCAAATCTATCCCATACATGATTAAATAGTCATCTCCCAATATAAAATGGGGAACAGAGCAATTTTCCACAACAACAAATTCAACTGTGATTCTTAAATTCCCATTTATGTGTGGGAATATGACATTGGTCTCAAAAAATTTTAATGCTTTCATTGGATTACTTGCACTATTGAATTTTATACCATCTATTGGTAACAATTGGTCTTCAAAATTTGGCACACAAGGTTTAAGAAAAGATTTTCCAACACAAGAGCAGAAGGCTCCTGGGTCAAGAAAAAGTTTGGTGGGTTTGTTGTCAATCACCACTTCTGTTATATAGGAGTTACCAGAATTATAACCTTTCCCTCTGTTTGGTTTTGTTTTCATAAGTTGTGCATCTTGAACTTTTGATAAATCAAGTTGACCATTGCTTAATTGTGGCAAGTGGGAATAAGATTCCATGATGTCAAAAGTGGCATTGATATTTTCTATATTTTTTAAAGATTCAGAAAATATGGATGACTTATCATCAGAATTGTCTTCAATTATGTCTTCTTTTTCAATATCAGGTTCTTTTTCAATGTCAATTTCATTGATTTTCCCTCTTTTTGGACATGTATTGGCTAAATGGGTGGTACTTTGGCAAATATGGCACTTTCTGACTGTATCTGCAGATTTATACTTAATATTACTAGAATTTTCTTTGGAGTTTTTGTCCACAGAATCTTTCCAAGGTGTATTAAACCTTGTTTTGAGATTCACCTTACTAGAACCAATTTTGGTTCTGGTGGTTACTTCTTCTAATATATTGATAATATCTTCTGCTGAAGACTGTTCAGTAGTCCTGCTTTTGAAAGCATTCTCTAAGTCACCTCCACATTGTCTCAGAATTTTTCTATGGATGATAAATTCTGACATTTCTGGATATAATGCTGTTAATTTGTCATTTTGTTGGCAAAACCATGGTAAAGCTTTGTCTTTATCAGCATTAAGTCTGGCAGATTGAAAGGCTGTTTCAACTTTAAACCTCCACGCATCATGTTCCCATTTGTTAACGATTTGGGTTTTCCACCAAGTCCAACTCTGGTGTCCATGTTCTTGTCTTATTTTGATGTACCATTGGTGAGCTGATTTGGTAAACAAGGTGTTAAATCTTGCTTTTACCAATCTGTCTGGTAATTCAAAATCCTCTTTGATCATGTCAATACCTCTCATGAATTCCATATGGTCATACTCTCCTTCACCACTGAAGTGAGGCCATTCTTCAAGTTTTGGAACTTCTTTCAAGAGTGCTTGGCCCATTAATGGTTCCAAGTTATAAAAAGAAGTAGAAAATTCCTCTTTTAACTGTGAATTTTCAATATCCAATACTTGTGGGTTAGGAATTCTTGCTCCCTCATTTTGGTTCAGTGGTGTGAACATTCTTGGGAAGGTGTTTAGCAGTTGTTCAATATGATTCATTTTACTGTTGTTACACCTTTGTGAATTTCTTAATTCATGTGGTAAGCTTTTTATAGAGTCTATGAAATTCTTTTTATGATCATCCTCTTTGTATGTAAGCTCATTCCATAATTCTGTTTGTTTAGTTTTATCAGATATAACTTCATTTAACTTTATTGTTAATTTTAATATTTCCTCTTTTGAGGTATCAAAATTGTTTTTCAAGGAAATTGTACTTGTCTTTACTTCAGCAAATTATTTTGAAATTTCATCAAGAGCTTTTATATTATCTTCTTTGATAGTGTTTATGCCTTTTTTTATTCTTGTTTCAATTATGTCATCAATATTGAATTTAGAATATTTATCTGTTAATTCTTTAATGATGGCAGATTGTTCATTTATTTTAATGCCAAAAGAATTATCATTATTGGAAGTTTTTTTTGTTCTTGTAACTCTTTCAAAGCATTCAAGTTATTCATCATTTTGGGCTCAGACTCAAGTTATTTGTTTTAAGATTGTCACAAATTGATGTATTTTTATCAGAAAGATGACTTTTTACGTCAGAAATAGCCTTATATAACTCTGGAATACAATTAAAAGTATCAGAAATCCTTTTTAATATTTTAATCTGGCTTCCTCCTTCTTCTGTAATTCCATCATGGTTCTGGAAATCTGAAATACATTTTCCATGGCATCCTGTTGAATCTTTGGGATTCTGTAGCCCTGGCTGTAAGGCTTTGGGGCTGGTGCCTTCCCTTTGCCCTTGTTTGGAGCTTGTGGCTGCTTTTGCACATTGGAATTGCTGTTGCTGGCCACTGGGGCTGTTTTTGGCACTGGTTTGGGTTGTGGAGGGTTGTTTTTCCTCCATTCTAGTGTCAACAGCATCATGTTTTTCTTCTCCATCAATGGATGCCATCCATTGAGCAATTTGCAAGTAGTGGGATGGCCCAGGAATTTTCTCACAGTCAGGTAAGAATTCATGCAATTCTTCCACAGGTCTGCAAGGATGTGGTACTCCTTGAACTGAAGTGCATTTTTTTATGCACTGTGGCTGGCTTTGTATATGTCCACAGAGGCTTGTTGTGGCAGTGTCAGCTCTTTTTGAAGGTAAAATGATATTATCAGCTTCAGAATGACCCATTTTAGTTATTTGGAAGTCATAAACTGACCCTTTTCCTTCTGTACCTGATTCGCCTCTTCCATAATCATGTCTATTACCTTTCAGGGATCTGCTTGAGGGGTTATAGCTGGCTCCTGACCTGATTGAAGGCATAATTATGGTTTAAAAAGGCTTAAAATAGTAATTTTATGTCAAAAAACTTACTATTGGCCAAATCTTTGGCTTTCTGAAGAGTATTACTTATTTCTAAGTTGACTAATTCAGAAGAAATTGGCTCTGGTTGAATATTCTGAGTCACAATAATAGTACTATTATGATCAGAATTAACAGTACTGGCAGGAATAATGCTGGTTACTGTTGAGGCTGTTTCAATGTTTTCTTGTCTTACCACGTTATCAGACACTTAAATTAATGAAAACTCCAATTAATGAAGTAAAAAAAGGTTATTTCAAAAAAGAAACAAAAATATAAGCCTCACTTACAATATGAAAAAAAAATATTATTTTTTATGGATTTTTTGATTATAAGTATTTTTTATATCTCTTTAAACTTCTCAATATAAGAAAAAAAGATTTAAAAAGAATAAAAAAGTATTTCACAGGTAAAATATCACGGGTGGGCCCCCAAATGTAAGGTGTGGATATGAAACTTTGATTAAAAATCAAGTACTTTTCCTGTCCTCAAAATTTGTATAAGGTAAAAATCAATTAAAAAATAGTAAGAAATATTATTTTTAAGAGAAAACACGCCAATTTTATTTTTTATAGCTTTATTAGTATAAAACAATAATATTATAAAAATTTATTGTTTTACCAACAATAAAAATTTATCCAAAAAATACTCTACAAGAGATATTTTAAGGCTACAAAAGAAATTTCTTCAAGAGCAATTTCAATTGGAATTAATTGAGCAAAGAAATGCAAGCAATTAATTAAAGAAGAAAGTCTTTCAAAAGAATATTAAAGAGAAAACATGCCCAAAAGTGACCAGAGTGAATTTGGAAATAAAGTGACAAGGTGTACCATGATGAAAGATGCTTTAATTCAGTTTTGGGGTGGTTCAGGGGTAAAAATGATTATAAGAGTTACAAACAATGATTATAATGATTTTTTAACGTGGTTAAAAGGATTAAAATGATTTAAAAATGGTGGTTGGAATCTTTTATTGATTTTTTTAACAGTGTTTAAACTAATTAATAAAAGGAAAAGATTCTAACACAAGGAGAAAAGTGGGGCAAAGAAAACATTCTTTTATAGCCATCAATTTTCTTACTCCAAAAGTAAAATTTACTCTTTTCTGTCGTGAAAAAAAGCCTCACAACAGAAAAGCCAATTATGGCATCATTGAACCATGGTTTGGACCAAAAAAGGGCTGGTTTAAGCCATTTTAGACCCTTAAATCAGCCATTACTATAGCAATACCTTGTCTAGAGCCTTCAAAACACATCAGAATGTGTGTAAGAGGGGTAGAAACGAGTTAAAACTGTTTTTACTATTATTGTTATATCTTAAGGGTAGTTTTACCCTCTTGGCAACAGCTAAAACTACCCCAATTGGTATCAAACCCACATCATCAATTGAGTCCACAGACCCTGTAACTCAATTCCAGGCCAAAAGTGATGAACCTTTGCGTGAATTTTGACATCCCACACCTGTCAGCAATTATTTTGGGGGTCTGGCTCCCCCTTAGAGCTAGAGTTCCTTTTCCCCCCCAATTTTAATCTTTCCAATTTGATTTTTCCTTTAATTCCTCATCAAGTATTATACTTATAATTTACATATGTAATTAAATTGAATTGTACAGTACAATACAGTAATAATTGACACCTCATATGTAAATCAAAGTTCACTTATGTAATACATGCGCACATTTTGACATTTCAATTGAATTCAATTGAAAATACTTCAATTCCTCATAACTTCTAAACTAAACACAACACCTCAATTTTGACACAAAAATTGATGGTTAACACCACATGTGGTGTGAATTAAATTAGAGTTTTGAGGATTTTCAATTTTTGTATTGAAAATACTAAAAACTCAAGTTAAGCTTATTTAGAGTTGAGTTACAAAAATTTCACTCAGAGGTGACCCACCTAATTTTTTATGAGGAATCAAATGGTGAAATAATTTTTATATGTTTATTTATTGGATGAAAAGTTATAATAATTTTTATTTAACTTTTTTCCAAATTTATTTAATTTTTTACAATTTTATTAAAAATTCATTTTTACTTGAATTTTTTCAAGTATAAATGTAATTTTACAATTTCAAAATTTAATGTAATTTTATTTTTAAATTTGAATTAATGTAATTTTATTTTTAAATTGTAATTAAATTGTTAATTTTATATTTATATTTTGATTTTTATTTTAATAATATAAATAAATTTCTTTCATTTATATTTATATGTTAATTTTGTATTTTGTGGTCTTTTGGGTATATGAAATTACCTCTAAGGCTCACATCCAGCATGACTCAATTCATCAAGGATTATGTCTCATCCTCTCAACAATGTTCAAGAAACAAGAATATTCACCACAAGAAGTTTGGACTCCTCAAACCTCTTCCAATTCCAAATGGTCCTTGGATTTGTCTTTCAATAGACTTCATCACTCAACTGCCACTGTCCAACTCATTTTACTCAATCCTTGTCATAGTGGACAGATTCTCAAAAATGGCAGTTTTCATTCCAAAAATGTCTTCAATCAGTTCACTAGATTTGGCCCATTGATTCATCAAGAATATCTTTAAAAAACATGGCCTTCCATCAAGCATCGTCAGTGATAGAGGTCCCTTTTTGTTTCTTCCTTTTGGACCAATCTTTGTCAGCAGCTCAAGATTTCAAGAGATCTTTCAACTGCTTACCATCCAGAAACTGATGAACATACAGAGAGGGTAAATCAGATACTAGAACAGTATCTTTGGATTTATGTCAGTTATCATCAAGATGATTGGGACACCTGGCTCCCTCTGGCTGAATTTGCCTACAATAATTCTGAGCACTCTTCAACCAAACAATTGCCGTTTTTCACTTTTTATGGAAGAGATCCACAATTTGACTCAGCTCACATCTGTAAGGTGTGGATATGAAACTTTGATTAAAAATCAAGTACTATTCCTGTCCTGAAAATTTGTATAAGGTAAAAATCAATTAAAAATAGTAAGAAATATTATTTTTAAAAGAAAACACACCAATTTTATCTTTTATAACTTCATTAGTATAAAATTTTAATATCATAAAAATTTATTATTTGACCAACAATAAATATTTATCCAAAAATACTCTACAAGAGATATTTAAGGCTACAAAAGAAATTTCTTCAAGCGCAATTTCAATTGGAATTAATTGAGCAAAGAACTTCAAGCAATTAATTAAAGAACAAAGTCTTTAAAAGGAATATTAAAGAGAAAACACTCTCAAAAGTGACCAGAGTGAATTTGGAAACAAATGGACAAAGTTTACAGTGATGAAAGATGCTTTAAATCACTTTTGGGGTGGTTCAGGGGTAAAAATGATTATAAGAGTTACAAATAATGATTATAATGATTTTTTCATGTGGTTAAAAGGTTTAAAATTATTCGATAAAGGTGGTTGGAATATCTTATTGATTGGTTTAACAGTGTTTAAACTAAGTATAAAAGGAAAAGATTTTAACATGAAGAGAAAAGTGGGGCATAGAAGACATTCTTTTATAGCCATCAATTTTCTTACTCCAAAAGTAACATTTACTCTTGTCAGTCGTGAAAAACATTCTGCCAACAGAAAAGCCAATTATGGCATCATTGAACCCTGGTTTAGACCAAAAAAGGGCTGGTTTAAGCCATTTTTAGCCATTTCAGACACTTAAATCAGCCATTACTATAGCAATACCTGGTATAGAGCCTTCAAAACACGTCAGAATGTGTGTAAGAGGCGTAGAAACCAGTTAAAAATGTTTTTACTAACATTGTTCCAACTTAAGGGTAGTTTTACCCTCTTGGCAGCAGTTAAAACCACCCTGGTTGGTATCAAAACCTCATCATCAATTGAGTCACAGACCCTGTTACTCACTTCCAGGCCAAAAGTAATGAAATTTTGCGTGGATTTTGACATCATATGCCAGTCAGCAAGGATTTTGAGGGTCTGGCTCCCCCCTAGAGCTAGAGTTCCTTTTCCCCCCCAATTTTAATCTTCCCAATTTATTTTTTCCTTTAATTCCTCATCAAGTATTATACTTGTGATTTACATATGTAATTCAATTTAATTGTACAGTCCAATACAGTAATAATTGATACCTCATATGTAAATCAAAGTTCACTTATGTAATACACGCGCACATTTTGACATTTCAATTGAATTTAATTGAAAATACTTCAATTCCTCATAACTTCTAAGCTAAACACAACAACTAAATTTTAACACAAAAATTGATGGTCAACACCACATGTTGTGTGAATTAAATTGAAGTTTTGAGGATTTTCAATTTTCTTAGTGAAAATACTAAAAACTTCATTTAAGCTTATTTAGAGTTGAGTTACAGAAATTTCATCCAGAGGTGACCCCACCTTATTTTTCATGAGGAATCAAATGGTGTGATAATTTCTTTATGTTTATTTATTGGATAAAAAGCTATAATATATTTTATATAGCTTTTTACAAAAAAATATTATAATTTCACAATTTTTATTAAAAATGCATTTTTACTTAATTTTTACAAGTAAAAATATAATTTCATAATTTCAAATTTGATTGTAATTTTGTTTTTAATTTATAATTGAATTTTGATTTTTGAATATAAATTTGTATTTATATTTAAATTTTTATTTTTATCATATAAATACATTTATTTTAGTTATATTTATATCTTAATTTATCATTTGTGGTCTTTTGGGTATATGAAAATACCCCCAAGGCTCACAACATCACTCAAGATACTCCTGCTGGAAATTTATCAACAAAAATACAATCAGTACAGCAAGATGTCAAGAGAGAACTTGAAGTTGCCATAAACTGGTTCAAGAGGTATGCAGATAAAAGTAGAGCAAGTCCACCTGTTTTCAATCCTGGTGACATGGTATGGCTTTCTTCCAAGAACATCAAATAAACCAGACCCACCAAAAAACTGTCTGAAAGATGGTTGGGTCCTTTTCCAATCTTGAAGAAAGTCAGCTCTCATCCTTACCACCTCAAGCTTCCATCTCAATGGAAATCCATCCACCCAGTCTTCCATATTTCACTTTTGGAACCAGTCAAGACATCAACAATCCCAAATTGGCATCAACAGCCTCTTCCTCCAATCATCATTGAAGAAGAAGAGGAATGGGGAGTCTCTCAAATACTGGATTCAAAGCTCAAGAGAAGAAAGTTATTGTATTTGGTGGAATGAAAAGGTTTCAGGAAAGTCTCAGAAAGATCCACATAGGAACCAGCTGAAAACCTCAAGAATTGTCCTGAACTTGTCAAAGATTTTCATTCTTTGTATCCTGACAAGCCAGAACCCAATTCTTCAAAAGCTTGAATTTTTTGGTGCTTGGTGGGGAGAGGAATTACAAAAAGTAAGTCCCACTCCTGGTATGCACCTTTAGGGGTATTCTACTCTTTTAGGTTGTAAGCATCACCTTGGCCACTCTATGAGCACTTTGAAATTCGGAAACAGATCTTTCAGCCTGGCTTTCAACATCAATTCCAATTTATTGCCATTTCCACTTGGGCAAATGGACCATTCTTTTCTTATTTTCCTTCCCAAGATATTATGCTTTCAACCCATTCATTTATCAAGAGGTTTCTTATTTATGGCACTGGGGGAGTGGTAACTACCAAAGGTAAGTTCCTCTCCTGGTGTGAACTTCCCTGAGGGGTCTACAATCTTTCAAAAAATAATCTTGGCCACTCTGTGAGCACCTGGCATCAAATTCTGTTATCCAGGTCCTAGGCCACCCTCAAAATCAACTGTCAAAAATTCTTGATGAAGATTGGACTCCCCCTCAAAATTCAATTTTCCCTTATATTTTTTTTGCTTTCTTTTACTTTTTTATTCTTTATATTTTCTTAAATTTCTTTTGTTATAACTCTTAAGGCCAAAGTCCTTACGCCAAAAAATCATTTCTTCAACATTTTCAAAGCGAAATGTCAAGAGAAGAGCAAGTCAACCTCAATTCATATGCCAACATCTTTATCAGCTCAAATTTTTTCTTTTCAAGATTCAAATACCTCTGGAAGCCCTATTTCCTATCTGTCTCAACAGCCTCAACAGGCTTCTACCTTATCTTGGTGCTCAGGAGCTCACCATTCAAGGTAGGGGGGTACTGTCACAACCACAAAGAATGACCCTCCTCTATTGGTGTTGTGGCAATTCCAACCTGAGACCAAGTTGAGACCAATTGGCCACACCATATCTTTCTGGAAAATTTGGCCCCCTCTGGTGCTCTATGGCCTTTTGGCCGTATCACTCTTCCCTGGCCAATTATGGCCCCAACCATGATTTATGGCCTCAGGCCATATCCTGCCATCATTGGCCTCCCTAGCCAATTCCCATATCCTCAACCCCCAGGCCTCTATCATTGTTTTGGGCCAGGGTGGTCTCTCTGTCTCCTAGCCCTCGTGATTGGCTTTGGGCCAACCCTTTTCATTAGGGGGTCCTGGCCTAAATGGCCTTTTTGGGCCATTTAGGCCCCCTACGGCCTCTACAGTTGGCGGTCCGTGGGCTAATGAGGCCAAAATGGGGCATCCCACTAGCCCCCAAGGCCAGGTGGATCCTAAATCACAATTGGGCCCACCTGAGCCAAATATGGCCATAAACCACCATAGGACCCATTTTGGTCCAGGATCACCATGGACCACGTTTCAGCCCCTGGCCCCTGGTAACACCCAGAGGCCACCAGATCAGCTCAGCTCAATCTTTCCCCTCACCTCAAGGCAAATTCTTCCATTCCTCCATGCACCCCGTACTCAAGGTTTCAGGAGTGGTTCATATATGTTATTATATACCATTATGCAACATTTTTGCTGAGGAATTCAATGGTGACTTTTTCAGGACCAAATTCCATCTTTCCAAATCAAGGTCCAAAAATCCATTGCCTATTTGGAAGGAGGATTCTTTAACTCATCAGTCTGGCAATCTATGGTGGAAATCAGAAGACCATTCAAGGATCCCAATCACCTGGCCCTGCAGGATTTGGGTTGGCAATTTCATTCAGGATTATTCCAAGGGAATTCTCACAGTTTATACATTCTTTCAACCAATTGTCAAGGCATCAAGTATTTCAATAATCCTTGGACAAATCAATTGGTCCATACAGGCGTCAATCAATCAACTTGTATGTCCTTGGCCCAATTGGGCCAATTCATATTCCACTGTGGGAATTGAGTCACACTGTTCAAATTTCAAGATGGCCAGATCTGTATTGAATCAATTCAGACAATGAATCTGGTGACTCACCTTCCAGGATCAGTCTTTCAACGTTTCACATATACTGGCCACCTTTCAGCACCTGGGGACTTTTTCCCCAGTTAATTAATATACTGGATTTATTCTTATCTTTATTCTCTTGTACTTTATTAAAGTTAATACTGATAATCGTAAGTCAGTTATTCAGCACCCTTTCTCTTTTTCTTCCTAGCCTGTCAGTGGATATTCTTTTCTGGCAGGTTGAAACAGTCAATTGAGGATTCACTTGGTTGGCTTCTTGGCGTTTGGCTTCTTATCTTTTTCTTTTATCTTTGGCATACTTTTCTTTTCCCTTATTCTTCTTTAAAGCAATTTAAATCATTATTATTTCTTATATCCTTTGGAGCCCTCCAAGTGATCTCTTGATTCCTGAGTGCCAGGCCACTCTTGCTTCCACAAGAGCCCCTGGAACAGGTAGTGCTAAACTGGCCCTCTCTGAATTCATTCAGTAACTCTTACAGTGGATCATGGGTAGAGATTTGGTATATATCAAGTGAAAGTTTCTTCTCCTTGTTGGTACCAATGGTAATGTGCCTGCTTTTACTATGGTAAATATCTATTCCATGCATCCTTTGGTAATCTGTTTGCAGTAAGAAGCCTTGGATGTGGGCATCATCAAGCACTACAAACTCTGGGTTGAGTCTGATAGTACTCTTCCTGGGGGGATAATTATCTCTTTGATAATTGACCCAATATAAGTCATCTTTCCTGAAGCACTTTTAAAGTTCTTTGCCTTGGTGGATAAGGGCTGTTTTTGTCAATTTGGGAAGTGGTTATCCAGATATTTTATGGCCACTAAGGAGCAGTGTTCCCCACTAACAATGATCAGTGGATGTTAAGCATTGTCAATACAGACAGTCACATTTGTGGCTGTTCCATTTATATATGCCATCCCTTTGTTTTGTGTAACCAGGAATGTTTGTGAATCTTGTGTATGTATTTGTCATTTTCAAATGACATGGTCTTTTGCCATATCCAAGTACCATTACTTTACTTTTGGATGATTTGAATCTTCCACCATGGCCAGTCTCTTCTGCCATGAATTTCTTTCATTTATGTGTACCATGTACTAGCATGACCTCTAAATTCTGTATTTAGTCTAGCAATAATCCAGTAATCTGGTATGGTTGGTACATCAATGAAGAATCCATCAATATAATCTATGAGCTCCATATGATCATATTCTCATGTTCCAGAGAATTTGGGCCAGCTTGAGGCCTCAAGAAGCTGTTTCAAGGCTTCCTTCTCAGAATAGGCATATTATCCCCATCCTGGTATTGTGATGGAGATCTTACCTTATTCACCAGCATGGAATCTGGTTTGATGTCATCTGGGTGATATGAATTATCCTTAACATGGCTTTGTGGTTGGAGCTTTATGTTATGGTAGACATTAAAAAATTTGTTTATATCTTGATCCAGACAATCCCTGTCCCTTCTGCTGTTGTTTTGTTCTTCAAAGACTATATTCCCTCTTTTTTTGGTTTCTTCAGAGGCTTTGCTCAATTGAGCATGTTCTTCTTGAAGAGTTTGGACAATTTTATCCATGGAGGCTTTTAATTTTTTCATCCTCTCATGGCTTGCCTCAAGTTCTGCAAACTGCTTTTGACTTTGCTCAGAATATTGGGACATTTTTAACCACAGTGCATCACTGTTTAAGTTACTCTCAGGGGTGAAAACATTATGTTCAATCTGAGTAGGGGTAATATTTCTATTAATGGGACTACTGATTCTAGATTTATTTACAACTACTTCTGGTTCTTGTGCACTTCTTTCACCAAACCCAACAGCTTCTGGATGATGGGGTCCGACTCTCTCTTCCTCTGGTGAAAGGGGGTCTTGTTTTTGCCCTTGTTTCCTTGTCTTCTCCAGAAAACTCCCTGGAATTGGGAAGAATGGTGACTCTTGGCCACTGATCTGCTGGTTTCTGAATGGTGTGAAGCCACTGAAGAGCTTATTTGGCCTGCTCCTTGCAATCCTGAGGGAATCTGAGTATGCCCTGTCTGGGTCAGCTGTTCTTCTATAGCTTGGATAGTGGCTTGATTCTCCCTTATCCTGGTTTCCCTTGCCTCCAGGAGTCTGAAATGCCTGGTAGGATTCCAACCTTTGGTGATGAACATAAGGCCCTTGAAGTCTATCTCTTTGAGACAGATATTCTGGCAACTTGATTGAAGTTCTTCCCAGTGAGATGCCAGCTTGAGCCTCTTGTTGTCCATGCTCCATTGAAATGAATCTTTGAGGAGTTGGTGGAGCTGAAGAACTTGATCCATGCCTTTCCAGTCCTCTGGTTTGAGGTTCCTGTTGAAATGGAGTGTGAATGGCAAGGGTGATATTATCTCCCTCATTTGTTTTCCATCCATCACTGTGTCCAAGGTGTCCTCTCCCAGGTCTTCTGGTTCTGGATAATCCTTTTCTGTCCTCTGGTTGGTTCCCTTGGAAGCCAAGGTCTCTGAGGTATACAGGTGACATTTCAGTGTTTGCAAGCAGTCAAAAACTTTATGTTCTCAGGGTATTTACCTTTGAATGTGCCTTTTATAAATTTTTTTTCTGCTGATTTGGGCAATTTACCTTTAGAGGTTACAACTGGGTTAATTATAATAATTTCCCTGTACAAGCTGTAAAGGTTGGTTTACCTTGTATTGAAGCAGAATTTCGTGGTTTTCCACTCTTTCAGGTGGCAATAGGTGTCCACGGTTTTGCTGTGATAAGGCTTTCAATGTGCCTCTTCCATTCCCTTTGTTACCCTCTGGTTCTGAGGGTATCACTGGTATGTTGGCCTGTGACTGGGTCTCAAGTGGTATGAAGTTATCTTTCAATGAATCAAACAGGAAAATGGGGCTTAATGTCAGTTAAAACTTCTTAATATGCTGTTTGCATGTCTAAGAATGTCCTCTGGGCTTGTGTATTACTACAATATGCCCTTGTATATGTCACAACCACGTATTTTGACCCTCCTCCTTGATGGCGGCGGTAATCCAACCTGGAGCCAAGTTGGGGCCAATTGGCCATGTCATATCATTTATGGCCAATTGACCCCTTTTGGGTGTTCCATGGCTCTTACGCCATAACCCATTCCATTGGCCACGTATGGCCACCATCATCTTTTATGGCCTCAGGCCATATCCTGCATCATTGGCCCTCTTGGCCAATTCCCGTCTCACCAACCCCCAGGCCTCCATCACTGTTTTTGGGCCTGGGGGGTCCTTTTGTCTTCTAGGGGCTTCCAGGCCCCATGGCCACCTTCATTGATTTCCTGGCCACCCCTTTCATTATGGGGGTTTTGGCCTAAATGGCCTTTTTGGGCCATTTAGGCCCCCCACGGCTTCTACGGTCCGCGGGCCGTAATACGCGGTCCGCGGTCCATAGGCCATGTACCCGGTCCGTAGGCAGATTAGGCCCCTTTTGGCCTAATCCAATGAGGCCGAAAGGGGCCAAAGGGGGCAGCCACCTAGCCCCCAAGGCCAGGTGGGTCCCAAACCACAATTGGGCCCACCTGAGCCATTTTTTGGCCACCAATCCCTTGGACCCAAATTGGACCAAAAACACCTTGGATCCATTTTTGGCCACAAATCCCGTAGGACCCATTTTTGGCCCTGGACCACCATGGACCAGCTTCACCGTCATGGCCTCTGGCAACCACCAGAGGCCACCAAATCATCTCAACAAGCATTTCCCTCAACTTAAGGGAAGATTGCTTCATTCCTCCATGAACCTCGTACTCAAGGTTGCAGGAGTGGTGCATATATGGTGTTATATACCATTATGCACCATTTTTGCTCAGCAATTCAATGGTGATGTTTTCAGGACCCAAATCAACCTTCTTAACTCAAGGTACCAAGATCCAACGCCCATTCCGAAGGAGGACCTTTGGACTCATCAGTTTAGTAATCCATGGCGGCAATCAGAAGACCATTCAAGGACTCCAACCACCTGGCTCAGCAGGAGTTGGGTTGGCAATTTCATTCAGGGTTATTCTAAGGGAAATTCTCAAAGGTATTACATCTTTTCATTCAGTTGTCAAGGTATCAAGTATTTCAATACTCCTTGGACAACCCAATTCATCCGTACAGGCCTTGTTCAATCAATCTGTATGGCCTTGGCCCAATTGGGCCATTTCTTATTCCACTGTGGGAATTCCATCACACAGTTCAAATTTCAAGATGGCCAGAACTGTATTTCCCGATTCGGACAATACAGTCATTGATCCACCTTCCAGGATCAATCTTTCAGTTTTTCACATATACCGGCCACCTTTCATCACCTGGGGACTTTTTCCCCAGTTAATTAATATACTGGATTTATTTTTATCCTTATTTTCTTTTACCTTATTAAAGTTAATACTGATAATCTTAAGTTAGTCATTCAGCACCCTTTTCTTTATTTCCTCGCCTGTCCAGTGGATATTGGTGGTCATATCCTTATACTAATTCCATTTCCTTTTCTGGCAGGTTGAAACAGTGAATTGAGGATTCACTTGGTTGGCTTCTTGGCTTTTGGCTTCTTTATTATCTTTGGCCATTGGCTTCATCTTTGGCATACTTGTTTTCTCCCATATTCTTTCTTAAAGAAATTCATTCTTATTATTCTTTATCTTTGGAGCCCTCCAAGTGAGTTCTTGATTCCTGAGTGCCAGGCCCTCTTCTTCCAAGAGCCCCTGTGACATTATATTAATTAACTCATAATTCTTCTTCATTCATTCATTCTTTTATTCTTATATTTTAAATTCATTCATTCATTTCATCAAAATTATGATTCTTTAACGTTTTATGATCTTATGATTCTTTGTCACCTCTCAATTTTCTCTCATTCATTCTTCATTCTGAAAATTGAAAGCTGACCCAGTTTCCATTTTTTGTTATCTTTTCAATCTCATTCTCAATCTTAATCAATCTATTTTTATCCATAATTCAGGCATTTTTATCTTTGGTTCTCAAGTTATTCATCAGGTTATTCAGACACATTCTTCATATCAGGATTCACTTTGACTTATTCCTCAAGAATTTTGATTTTTTGGAAGAATTCACTTGAAAATTGATTTGATTGACTAATTTGACATAATTGAAATTGACCTCAAGATAATTGATTGCCCTGAAGATTTTATTGATTTTGCTGATTATTCACATCAAGATTTTTGACATAAATTGATTTTGACTCAAGAATTCATTTTGATTGATTGAATTTTTCTGCAAGTTTTTGATTTGACTTGATTTTGATTGTTTGATTGATTGATTTATTGACTTCAAGATTCTCATTGATATTGATTTTTACTTCAAGACTCATTTGATTTGATTGATTGACGTATTTGAGGAATTTTGATTCATTGATTATCCGATTTCCTCAAGATTTGATTGTTGATTTCGTACTTCAAGAAAATTTTGATCTTATTTCATTTATTTTGGTTGACTATTCCTGAAATTATGCCAGTTCAACATTCACCTCCAGCAAGACAGACCAGATCTCAGGCCAGAGCTCAAGCTGTTCTGACTCCAACTCCAAGGGCTCCTCTCGACGGTACCCCAGCAGTTTCTCAACTGAGGGCCAGATTGGACAGAGGACCCATTATGGAAGGAGCAGCACCATCCAGGAAGGAAGGAAGAGGGCCAAGAAGATCAATGTCTTTATCAGGAGTGGCTGGCAGATTCCCAGGATTTTCAAGAACCAGTCCCAAGGTTCAAGGTGAAGATGGTGAAGAGGAGGATGAGAATTCTGTGGAAGAGGAAGAGTCTAATGGCACTGAGGCTGCTCCTGCTCCTGTGGGAGCATCTGAGGGCACCAGAGGACCAACTCTAGCCCAGTCCGATCAGCCTGCCTCTCATCAGTCTGAACCGTCTTTATTGGCCATTATGCAGCAAATGACTCAGATTATGGCCAATCTTCAAGCAGCTTCTTCTTCTGAATCATCAAGACCACCAGCGTTCAAGACTCCCTCTATGAAGGCTCCAGAATGCTTTGATGGGACTCAGCCCTTCAAAGTCAGAAGTTTTATTCAATCTTGTCAACTCATCTTTCATAATGATCCGGCAAACTTCTCTCAAGACAGAAAGAAGGTTCTTTATGCCACTTCATTCTTAGTTGGCAGGGCTGCAAAATGGATTGAGCCTTATCTTTCCAACCTCAATAATCAAGACTCAAATTATCTCCTCAATTCCTGGCCATTATTTGAATCCCAATTGTTCACTTTATTTGGTGACCCAAATGAAGTTAGAAAAGCAGAAGCTGAATTGGATGGCCTTAGGATGAAAGAAGGTGGGCATGTTGCTTTGTATATTGCCGATTTCAGGAGTTTGGTTTCAAGAATTGGGGATTGGGGTGAAAGGGCTCTTATTCATCATTTCAGGAAGGGCTTGGCCTCCCATCCTTCTAACATTGATTCTCTTCAAGACTTAATGGACGTCATCCTGGAACTTGATACCAGGTACCATGAGAGGCAGAAGGAAAAGAATCATCACCAAGAGAAGAAGCCTGAAGCCTCAAAGTCTCACTCTTCTCATCATCAAGTTTCTTCAAGTTCAAGACCAAAGAAGAAATTTCATTCTCAAAAGCGGGACAAGCCCCATTCTTCATTGTTGAATAAGGACTTCAAGTTGAAAGGTTCTGAAAAATAAAGAAGAATCAAGGAGGGCTTGTGTACTTATTGTGGTGGGAAGCATAGTCTTGAGTCCTGTGTCAAAAGGCCTCAAAACAAGCTTACCCAACCGTCAGGCAGTTTTCCCAGCCAGGGAAAAGCCTGAGTGAAGATCATGTTGTGTTCAATGGTCTTCACCGTTTTCCTTCCAGAGCACAATTGTGCATTCTGAATACTGGTGTCAAAAATTCTCTGAAATTTTTTGTTTTCTCTTCTCTTTCTGATGTTTTTTACAGTATTCTCATTGATTCTGGTGCTACACACTCATTTATTGCAAAGCAGTTTGTTCACAAGTACTCATTGACTACGTCAGAACTTCCAGAGAAGATTCCTCTTATCATTTTGGACTCCTCTGAGTCCCCTTCCTTATTTGTGACTCACCATACTAAATATATGGTTGAGCTCCCTTCCTTCCCAAGCTTTGAATGGGACTTTTTAGTCATTGACACTCCCAAGGGAGAAGACCTCATATTGGGCTTTGACTTTCTTAATCATTTTAATCCTTCTATTGATTGGAGGCAAGGGCTGATCACCTTTAATACTGATCAAAAGGACTATTCTGATCTTTCCAATTCCTTCCGTAATGACTCTTCTACTGCCAAATCATGTGCAGCTCTGGTTGGTGATTCTAGAACACCATCAGTTCCATCTTCTGTCCATATTCCTTCCCTTAATTCCCATCTGTCATTACCATCATCTGGAGATGAAGTCTTCAAAGAGATTCAAGATTTTGGGGAAGATAATTCTGTATCTTCACTTCATCTCTTCTTTGGGAATATGGACCTTCCTCCTTCATCTTATCATGACTCCCTGGAGGAGTTGTGGGATGAAGAGGAAGAGCCAGAAGAAGTAGAAACCGTGATGAAGGTTGTTCCGTCTGTTTATCACCAATACTTGGATGTATTCTCCAAGGTGAAGGCAGAGAAACTTCCTCCTCACCGTTCCTGTGATCATCATATCGAACTGGAGGGGTCTCTCCCTCCAGTTGGGGTGATCTACTCTTTATCCAAACAAGAGTCAGATACACTCAGGGCCTACATTTCAGAGAATGTAGAGAAAGGTTTCATCCGGCCAAGCTCCTCCTCAACAGGAGCACCTGTCCTCTTTGTTAAAAAGAAAGATGGTGGGCTCCGTTTGTGTGTTGATTACCGCAAACTCAATTCTGTCACTAGGAAGAACAAATATCCTGTTCCTCCTATGAACCAGCTTCTTAATGTCTTTAATGGTTCTTCTATCTTCTCCAAGATTGATTTGCGTGGTGCATATAACCTGCTCAGAATCAAGGAGGGTGATGAACATTTGACATGCTTCAGAACTAAATATGGCAGTTTTGAGTACTTGGTTATGCCATTTGGGCTCACCAATGCTCCTGCCTCTTTTCAGAATCTTGTCAATGATATATTCCAAGATCTTCTTGATGTTTTTGTTGTGGTTTATTTGGATGACATTATGGTCTTTTCCAAATCTGAGGAAGAACATGTCACTCATGTGTCCACTGTTCTTTCCAGACTCAGAGCCAATAACCTTTTTGCCAAGGCTTCTAAATGCCTTTTTCATGTTTCTAGTGTAGAATATCTTGGTTATGTTGTTTCTTCTGAAGGCCTCAAGATGGACCAAGCAAAAGTCCAGCAGATCCTTAATTGGCCTCCTCCAAGAAGCCTCAAGGCTCTTCAATCCTTCCTTGGCTTTGCCAACTTCTACCGCCGTTTCATCAAGAATTATTCAAAGAAAATCAGTTCACTCACCAGTTTCCTCAAGAAAGATTCCTGTTTCCCCCTCAATGAGGAAGCTCTTAGCCAGTTTCATCAACTCAAAGAGGCCTTCACTACCGCTCCAATCCTTTCCCACTTCAATCCGTCTCTACCCACCATTGTAGAGACCAATGCATCCGATTATGCTTTGGGTGCTGTACTGAGTCAGGTCTCTGACTCAGGAAAACATCCCATTGCATTTGACAGCCGCAAGCATATTCCAGCAGAACTCAACTATGAAATTCATGACAAGGAACTCCTTGGTATAGTCTGGGCTCTCAAGCGCTGGAGGGCTTTTCTTCTTTCTCTGTCCTCTCCTTTTGAAGTTCTCACCGATCACAGTTCCCTTCAATACTTCATGTCCTCAAAAGTACTCACTCGCCGTCAAGCCTGCTGGGCTGAATTCTTGTCTGAATTTCATTTTTCAATCACTTACCGCCCTGGCCGCCTAGCAACTCTTCCAGATGCCTTATCACGTCGGGACAACGTCTATCCGGAGAGGGGGGAGGATTTCATCAGCAAGAATCCAATGAATCTTCAACAACTCATTAAGCAAGATGAAGTTCAACCCTCAAAGTTTTTTGCAGTCAAGGTGGATTCTTTTTAAAATTTGATTGATTCAATTCAGAAGGAAGTATGGCAAGATCCTCAGTACAGAAGTATCCTTGAAGATTTGGGTAAAGGTAAATCTGTCCAAGATTATTCTCTTGATTCCTCCTCCCAACTTCTTCTCTTCAAAGATCGGGTGGTAGTCCCAAATGACTCCACAATTCAGCTCAGCATTCTTCAAAAGCGTCACGATTCTCCTCTAGCTGGACACCCTGGCCAAGAGAAGACTCTCAAACTTGTCAAGCGGGATTTCCACTGGTCCAGCATGACTCAATTCATCAAGGATTATGTTTCATCCTGTCAACAGTGCTCAAGAAACAAGAATATTCACCATAAGAAGTTTGGATTCCTCAAACCTCTTCCAATTCCAAATGGTCCTTGGATTTGTCTCTCGATGGATTTCATCACTCAACTGCCACTGTCCAATTCCTTTGACTCAATCCTTGTCATAGTGGACAGATTCTCAAAAATGGCGGTTTTTATTCCAACAATGTCTTCAATCACTTCACTGGATCTGGCCCATTTATTCATCAAGAATATTTTCTCAAAGCATGGCCTCCCATCAAGCATTGTCAGTGATAGAGGTTCACTCTTCGTTTCTTCCTTTTGGACCAATCTTTGTCAGCAGCTCAAGATTTCAAGAGACTTGTCAACTGCTTACCATCCAGAAACTGATGGACAGACAGAGAGGGTAAATCAGATACTAGAACAGTATCTTCGGATGTATGTCGGTTATCATCAAGATGATTGGAACACCTGGCTCCCTCTGGCTGAATTTTCTTACAATAACTCTGACCACTCTTCAACCAAGCAATCACCATTTTTCACTGTTTATGGAAGAGATCCTCAATTTGATTCAGTTCACATCACTCAAGATACTCCTGCTGGAACGTTATCAACAAAAATCCAATCAGTACAGCAAGATGTCAAGAGAGAACTTGAAGCTGCCATAAACCGGTTTAAGAGGTATGCAGATAAAAGTAGAGCAAGTCCACCTGTTTTTAATCCTGGTGACATGGTATGGCTTTCTTCCAAGAATATCAAATCAACTAGACCCACCAAGAAACTGTCTGAAAGATGGTTGGGTCCCTTTCCAATCTTGAAGAAAGTCAGTACTCATGCTTACCACCTCAAGCTTCCACCTCAATGGAAATCCATCCACCCAGTCTTCCATATCTCACTCTTGGAACCAGTCAAGACATCAACAATCCCAAATCGGCATCAAGAGCCTCCTCCTCCAATCATTATTGAAGAAGAAGAGGAATGGGAAGTCTCTCAAGTACTGGATTCAAAGCTCAAGAGAAGAAAATTATGGTATCTGGTGGAATGGAAAGGTTTCAGTCAAGATTCAGAAAGATCCACATGGGAACCAGCTGAAAACCTCAAGAATTGTCCTGAACTTGTCAAAGATTTTCATTCGTTATATCCTGACAAGCCAGGACCCAATTCTTCAATGGCTTGAATTTTTATGGTGCCTTGTGGGGAGAGGAATTACCAAAAGTAAGTCCCACTCCTGGTATGCACCTTTAGGGGTATTCTACTCTTCTTTGTTGTAAGCATCACCTTGGCCACTCTGTGAGCACTTTTCAATTTGGACACAGACTTCTTGGCCCGGCTTTCAACACCCGAATTCCAAATTTATGGCCATTTACACTTGGGCAAATGGACCATTCCTTTTTTTTATTCTCCTTCCCAAGACTTTATTCTTTCAACACATTCATTTATCAAGATCTTTCTTATTTATGGCACTGGCGGGAGTGGCAACTACTAAAAGTAAGTTCCTCTCCTGGTGTGCACTTCCCTGAGGGGTCTACAATCTGTCAAAACATCACCTTGGCCACTCTGTGAGCACCTGGCATCAAATTCTTTTATCCAGGTCCTTGGTCACTTTCAAAATCAATTGTCGTAATCCGTGATGAAGATTGGATTCCTCCTCAAATTTCATTTTCTTTATTTTTCTGTTTCTCTCTTTATATCTGTTTTCTTTTCTCTTTACTCTTTATATTCTTTTAAAATTTCTTTTCTTATAACTCTTTAACGCCAAAATCTTTACGTCAAATCATGTCTTCAACTTTGTCAAAGCCAAATGTCAAGAGAAGATCAAGTCAACCTCAATTCATATGCCAACAAGCTTATCAGTTCAATTCGTCTTTTCAAGATTCAATACCTCTGGAATCCTTACGTCAAATCTGTCTCATTAGCCTCAACAGGCCTCTACCTTATCTTGGTGCTCAGGAGCTCACCATTCAAGGTAGGGGGGTACTGTCACAACCACGTATTTTGACCCTCCTCCTTGATGGCGGCGGTAATCCAACCTGGAGCCAAGTTGGGGCCAATTGGCCATGTCATATCATTTATGGCCAATTGACCCCTTTTGGGTGTTCCATGGCTCTTACGCCATAACCCATTCCATTGGCCACGTATGGCCACCATCATCTTTTATGGCCTCAGGCCATATCCTGCGTCATTGGCCCTCTTGGCCAATTCCCGTCTCACCAACCCCCAGGCCTCCATCACTGTTTTTGGGCCTGGGGGGTCCTTTTGTCTTCTAGGGGCTTCCAGGCCCCATGGCCACCCCTTTCATTATGGGGGTTTTGGCCTAAATGGCCTTTTTGGGCCATTTAGGCCCCCCACGGCTTCTACGGTCCGCGGGCCGTAATACGTGGTCCGTGGGCCGCGGTCCGCGGTCCGTAGGCAGATTAGGCCCCTTTTGGCCTAATCCAATGAGGCCAAAAGGGGCCAAAGGGGGCAGCCACCTAGCCCCCAAGGCCAGGTGGGTCCCAAACAACAATTGGGCCCATCTGAGCCATTTTTTGGCCACCAATCCCTTGGACCCAAATTGGACCAAAAACACCTTGGATCCATTTTTGCCCATAAATGCCGTAGGACCCATTTTTGGCCCTGGACCACCATGGACCAGCTTCACCGTCATGGCCTCTGGCAACCACCAGAGGCCACCAAATCATCTCAACAAGCATTTCCCTCAACTTAAGGGAAGATTGCTTCATTCCTCCATGAACCTCGTACTCAAGGTTGCAGGAGTGGTGCATATATGGTGTTATATACCATTATACACCATTTTTGCTCAGCAATTCAATGGTGATGTTTTCAGGACCCAAATCAACCTTCTTAACTCAAGGTACCAAGATCCAACGCCCATTCCGAAGGAGGACCTTTGGACTCATCAGTTTAGTAATCCATGGCGGCAATCAGAAGACCATTCAAGGACTCCAACCACCTGGCTCAGCAGGAGTTGGGTTGGCAATTTCATTCAGGGTTATTCTAAGGGAAATTCTCAAAGGTATTACATCTTTTCAATCAGTTGTCAAGGTATCAAGTATTTCAATACTCCTTGGACAACCCAATTCATCCGTACAGGCCTTGTTCAATCAATCTGTATGGCCTTGGCCCAATTGGGCCATTTCTTATTCCACTGTGGGAATTCCATCACACAGTTCAAATTTCAAGATGGCCAGAACTGTATTTCCCAATTCGGACAATACAGTCATTGATCCACCTTCCAGGATCAATCTTTCAGTTTTTCACATATACCGGCCACCTTTCATCACCTGGGGACTTTTTCCCCAGTTAATTAATATACTGGATTTATTTTTATCCTTATTTTCTTTTACCTTATTAAAGTTAATACTGATAATCTTAAGTTAGTCATTCAGCACCCTTTTCTTTATTTCCTCGCCTGTCCAGTGGATATTGGTGGTCATATCCTTATACTAATTCCATTTCCTTTTCTGGCAGGTTGAAACAGTGAATTGAGGATTCACTTGGTTGGCTTCTTGGCTTTTGGCTTCTTTATTATCTTTGGCCATTGGCTTCATCTTTTTCTTATCTCATCTTTGGCATACTTGTTTTCTCCCATATTCTTTCTTAAAGAAATTCATTCTTATTATTCTTTATCTTTGGAGCCCTCCAAGTGAGTTCTTGATTCCTGAGTGCCAGGCCCTCTTCTTCCAAGAGCCCCTGTGACAGTATAATGACAGTGTAATTGAATTAAAAATTTTGCGTCAGAAATAAAGTTTACACATATGTGGTATACTGTTTGTATACCGATATCTTGCAGATTACGTGTAACTAGCAAGTACAATCGGGTAAAAGGTGGTGTATAAGAAGCTGATTGAATTAACAATATTTCCAACCACGCCTCAACTGTTGGGTTTACAGTAAGAGGTGTCTTTATTTAATTGAAAAAAGACTGTATTAGTGGGTTAAAGTGTTTTTATTTGTAACACAGGCCAAAAATAAAGGTTCTGTGGTTATTAGCCACGTGACAGTTACCTTTATAACATGAGTATAAAATGGTGTGTACACCAATTAATCCAGAAAAATATATGATATAAATATATTTTCAAGAAAAAATACACCTAAAAACATAAAACAAAATCTCAGAAATAGAGAGAATAAGATAAAAAATTCACTGTTAAGGTCAAAAAAGGTTGAAACACGGCCAGGCCCCCAAAATGTCAGGTTGAGTCTATGTAGAAGTAGTAATTAGGCTATTTACAACTTTAACTGTGACTGTGACACATGATAAAAGATTTAAAATAAAGGTGTTGATAGAGAATAAGGATTTTATGATAAAATTTAAAAGGCTTTACTATCATAAAGTAGTGTTGGTGAGCACTGTTGAAAGCCCTGGGTTCAGCTTTACCTGTTGGATGACAATAATAAAGACTACAATAATTAAGATTATAGTTATACCTGGTTATTTTCCAAGAGTATAACTGTTTTTGACAGTTTTACTATGTAGGAATTTAAGAGCAGGATGTGGAAAGCTTTTCTGGCTGTTAAAAGCCCTCCTTTTATGCTGAAATGGGGTGGAAAGGCTACTAGACCTTTCCGCGTAGAGGAAGTGAGGATTTTTCACTCTCTGAGAAAGGCTTGTGGTTTGCAAAAGGCCCTTATAGCCTGTATTGAGCTCAGATGTGGTTTTGAAAGCACATCTGGGCAGGTTTCACCAATACAGGGTAAAACGTTCATTTGGGGACCACATAGCCTTCTTTTGATGTGTATGACGCGTAGAATGCTGTACAGAAACTTTATGGGACCCCAGTATTGACTGACGTATGAGGTATTAAAGTATAAACATGCTTCTTCATGTGTTTGACACCTCATAATCGTGGTTATGGGATATTATCCCATGGTAAGGCTGTATTGGCCAAAACAGCCATAAATTTGTCAGTTCTTGAGATATCAACCTCAAAATGAGTTCAATGTGTAGCCCTGTCTGTTTTCTACAAAATGGTACCTTATTTGACATGGTTATCATTAAATATGGCAAAGTTATCCCACGTACGAGATATTTTGTACATATGCCTGTTTTAGGCAAAAGTTGTATTGGGTTTGTTTGCCCCATAACTTTTGTTCTGGTTGGAATATGAGGAAATGGATGAAACCATCAGATAGCCCTGATTTTGCTCTTTCCAAACAGGCCCCCCTTTAGGTATCTCACCTTGATACTGTAGAAGTTAGATGAGAGGTGAATGTTTTGTTCACCCTTATTTGGCCTGAATTTTGTCATAATTTCAGTAATACTGGTGCTAGCTCAGTTTGACTGGTACCATTGGATAGCCCTGACTTAGAGCTTCATTTTGAATACACATTTGATGGGGTTAAGCCTCTTACTCTATATTTCAGATAGGAGGTGAAAATTAAGGTTTATTCTCAGCAACAACTTTGAGCAGGAATAACTTTGTTATTCTTTGTCCTATGATGATGGGACTTGTATATTTGGAAAGGGGTGAGTTTCCCCCTTTTTTTGATACCTTTCGAGCTAATTTGGCTCAGCTCCATGTTTTGGTGGTATCTTGGCTATACCATTGGTTTATGGTATTTTGGCTATCCTGCTTGTGCTCTGGTTTTGAGTCACAGGCTGACAGTTCACCATCCACAATTTGTCTTTGGTTAAGGGCTGCTCCTAAGCCTTGGCTACATGCTGCATCTATGTATAACTTGAATGGTAGTTCAAAGTCAGGAAGATGAGCACAGATGAATTTGTGGGTTCATGCTGGATCCTCTTATATGCATCCCTCCTTTCCTTGGTAATTTCAAAAACTACATCTTTTTAACATAACTTTTATAAACTACTAGTTATGTGGGCAAACATTTTGAGTTGGTTTCTATAGTAACTAGCATACCCAAGGAAGGATTGAATCTCTTTGATACTCTTTTGCACTGACTTTTGTAGTACTTCTGCTACTTTCTTCTGGTCAATTGCCAGACTAGGATCTGAGAGTTTATGTACTAGAGATAATAGCTCTTGTTGTTCAAAGTTACACTTTTTCAGTGAAATCTGCAGATTTATGGGTGTACATTTACTTAGCACTATGTCTATGTATTGTACATGGTCTTCCCATGTCTCTGAGTATATAATGATATCATCAATATATACCGCCATCCATCCTTTCAATATTGCTTTTGAAATATTGTGTCCATCATCCTTTGGAAGTGGGCTGGAGCATTTTTGATGCCAAATGGCATCCTGGTGTACTCATATATGCCCATATGGCATATTAGTCTGAGTAATTTCATGGAGTTTGGTTTTACCACATTTTGGTGGAAGCCTTTCATACAATCCATTTTGGTTATTTATTTGGCTTTTGCCAGTTTATTCAAGGCATGAGGTATCCTGGGTATAGGGTAACTGTCTGCTTTTGTGTAGTTATATTGAGCTCTGAAGTCTCCCCACAGTCTAGACTTACAATAATTCCAGGTGATTAGGTCAGGAGTTTGAAGATTTGACTATGAAACTGATGATAATATTACTATTAATCAGCAGTACTATGTCTGTTCTTATGAAATATAATAGTAAAATATTATTATAACCACAATTAAATAATTAAAGAATTATTTCTTTCACGCGTCATACATTACTAGTGATTATAACAGTGAGCAGTAATTGTCTACAAGAATCAATTACAAGAAAAATTCAATAAGAAAGACTTCTTTTATCAAAATAATAAAATTATTTTAATATATAATTATCTTTTACAAGAATAATTATAAAGATAATTCTTGAAGAAAACGAATTTTGGAGAAAAAAACTTTAAGAATTCACAATAAATGACTCACTTATACTCCAAAGAACCTATTGAAAGATATAAGTAGAGAAATTTGATGTAGAATTGTGGATTTAAGGGATCAAAAGGATTTATAGCAGGATTAAAACAATATATAGTTGGATTATATGATTTGAAGTCTTTCTGATTTACTCTGAAAGATTTAAAACACTTAAGAATAGTTTAACTAATACTGACTTGTTGGTAACAATGATATAAATGAATAATAAGATGATTTGAAATGGAAAAAACAGCAAGAGAATGCCACTTTTAAGTCAACAACAGCTCACAGAGGCGTGCTATGGAGAAAACTGAAAAACCAGTGAGTGAGAAAACAATACACCCTTTTGGATTATTGATTGCATCATCTTTTGTGATGTAAGAGTATCATAATTAGTTAATTGATGTTTTTACGTGACTACCAACCCCAATATGGTTAAGAATAAAAGGAGTAACAGCTGTAAATCTTCTTCTATTCCAAAAAAATCATTGATTTCTCAAAGTTATCAATGTTATTTGCAATTTCATCACAGGTTGTAGTTACTGTGAATTTTTGAAGATTCAGTGTTTCATGTAGAATAGTCAAAAATGGACTGTAAGTAAAATGTTTAATTTTACTAGTAAAACCATAATTCTTTTTGGTTGTTTCCATCCTTTTTCTGAAATTGCACAAGTTTGACCTGTAGCAGAATGGACTGATGTATTATATGCCAATTTTAATCCAGGTATTGGAGTACTCCAGTCATTGGTAAAGACATCTGAGTCTTTTAACTATAGTCAATAAGCACAGAATCCCCTGATCATGTATTATAATGTTTGAATCATTCTTTCTGCCAGCCCATCAGTTTCAGGTTAATATGTTGTAGAAAATGATAAATTGGTCCCAAACAATCTCTTCATATTGGTTCAAAGTTCATATGTGAATTTGGGATATCTGTCACCTATGATATTTTCAAGTAACACTGTATGGGAAATAACTCTACTCCATAAAAGAAGAGCTGTATCCCTAGCAGTGTCATCTTTATGAAACAGTATGAATATTGGAGTTTTACTATATCAGTCCACAATGCCTAAACAAGAATTATAACTTCTGTAACCACTTGGAGGAAGTGCTGTGACCAAATCCATGTGAGCAACTTCAAAAAGGGATCTTGCTTCTTTAATATAGATCATTAATCCAATTTTCTTGACTGTACTCCTGTTTTCTTTTGGCATCTCTCACAGGTATGGCAATATTGTAAGATGTGACTATGAAAATGATGATAATATTACTATTAATCAAAAGTACTATGCCTGTTGTTATGAAGTATAATAATAAAATATTATTATGACCACAATTAACTAAATAAAAGAATTACTTCTTTCACGTGTTAAACAATATTAGTGATTGTAACAGTGAGCAGTAATTGTCTACAGGAATCAATTACAAGAAGAATTTAATAATAAAAACTTCTTTTATTAAAATAATAAAATTATTTTGATATATAATTATCTTTTGCAAGATTAATTATAAAGATAATTCTTGAATAAAACTAACTTTAGAGAAAAACTTTAAGAATCAAAGTTAATTACTCACTTATACTGCAAAGAACTTATTGAAAGATATAAGTAGAGAAATTTGACGTAGAATTGTGGATTCAAAGGATCAAAATGATTTGTAGCAGGATTACAGCTATATATAGTTGCATTCTATGACTTCAGGTCTTTCTGATTGATTCTGTAAGAATTAAAACACTTAAGAATAGTTTAACTAATACTTATTTGTTGGTAACAATGATATAAATGGATAATAAGATGATTCTTGGAAAAAACAGGAAGAGGAGGCCTCTTTTGAGTCTACGACAGCTCACAGAGGCGTGCCATGGAGCAAACTTAAAAACCAGTGAGTGATGGGGCAATAAATCCGTTTGGATTATTAATTGCATCATCTTTTGTCACATAAGATTATCATAATTACTTAATTGATGCTTTTATGTGACTACCAACCCCAATACGGTTCAGATTCAAAGGATTAGCATCTGTAAATGTTCTTTTATTTCAAAATAATAATTGATTTCTCAAATTTATCAATGTTATTGGAAATTTCATCACAGGTTGTAATTACTGTCAATTTTTGAAGAGTCAGTGTTTCAATTAGAATAGTCAAAAATGGACTGTAAGTAAACCTTTTAGTTTTACTAGTAAAACTATATTTATTTTTGGATTTACCATAGATAATACAGCTCTGTATTGGTCTCAAAAGGTTCAGAGATATTCATTAAGAATTGTAATCTTAAGAATTTTTGAAGTTTTTACCTCATTTCTACGTAGAATTGGAAATATCAGTGTTTAACTGGTTGCTATGAGGTAAATCAATGGATACACGTCCAAAAAGGTTTTTAATTACTCTTTTGGGGTTTATCAATTGAAAGTCATTCAGAATTGACATGGTTACAGGAGTCTAAGTAGCTCTTTACCTCCTTGGCACGTCAAAATAGCAGGTTATTTGGTATTTTCTCAAGATTTACTGTAGTTGTAACATCGTAACCAAGTTCCCAAAGTGTTTTAGTTTACTAATTGGGCCAGGATCAGCCATGGATCTAAGCTTTGGAGCTGTCCAGGCCTCTGAGGCCTTGGAAGTTGGGTATCCTGGCTCTCCTTGATGTCTTTTGTCCCCCTGCCTATTTTTCACATCAAAATAGAAATTTAAGCTTCAAGTGAGATATCCACTATGGATGTACCAAAGGTCCATGTACTAAAACCATGATATTAAGTGCCCAAAACATGAACAACACTATTCTTAGTGTATATGCAACATGGGATTTCTCACATTCCCATTATTTTGGCGTGAAATCAAGAAAAACAAAAAAATTTCATGTATCTTTTATGTGGTATTGAAGTATTTTCCATATTACCACCTCAAAGAGTTAATTTGAGCTTATTCACTCTATGGAGCTAACCTAGGAGAATTTTTGTGTAGAATCCAAATCTGACCTTAAATCCATGGATTTACTTACTCAATAAAACGTTATTCATCTTTTCTGAAATCAAAAATGATGAATTTTGGATATATGCATGACTTATTCATTATGCATAACTCAAGATTTATTTTTGAGATAATTGTTGCCTATTTGGGTATGTAAAATATACCTCAAGGACCACAGGAGTGGTATTTCCACTATTTCATTATGTCCAATCTTCCTGATTACATCCATTTCCAGGAGTTCATTGATGTTTTTTAATTTCTTTCCTGGGTTCCAGATTTTCTGGACAAGGAGGTCTCCTGAGCATGGGTGGATAAGGTCTTTCCACATCCAGATATAGTTCTATATCCTGGCCTTTGATCTTTCCTAGTGGCTCTTCACCAATGGCAAATGCTGGTCTATTCTTCCTCACCATGTTCAGTAAACTTAGTTTTTGTTTAATGGTGAGGGTAGTGCTAAACTGGCCCTCTCTGAATTCATTCAGTAGCTCCTCCAGTGGGCATGGGCAGATATCTGGTATATATCAAGTGAAACATTCTTCTCCTTGTTGGTACCAATGGTAATATGCCTATTTTTACTGTTGTAAATATCTATGGCATAAATCCTTTGGTAGTCTGTTCCCAGTAAGAACCCTTGGATGTGGCAATCATTAAGCACTACAAAAAAATATTCCGGTTTTTATTACTGTAAATATCTATGCCATACATACTTTGGTAATCTGTTGAAAGCAAGAAACCTTGAATGTGGGCATCATCAAGCACTACAAACTCTGGGTTGAGTCTGATATTACCCTTTCTATCAGGTATAATTATATCTTTAATAATTGTACCAATAGAAGTCACCCTTCCTGATGCACTCTTGAAGTTTTCTGCCTTGGTTTGCAAGAGCTGTTTTTCCCAATTTGGGAAGTGGTTATCCAGATATTTTCTGGCCACTATGTAGCAGTGTGCCCCACTATCAATGATCAATGGATGTTGAGAATTGTCAATACAGACAGTCATTTTTGTGACTGTTCCATGTATATATACCATTCCTCCGGTTGGTGTAACCAGGAATTTTTGTGCATCTTGGGTATGTTTGCACAAGTTTTTGTTGGCAGTATCCTGTGACAGCCCTGCTTCTAGCTGTATGTCCTGAATTTCTAGTGGGGATTCCTCTTGATATTCCACTAGAAATTCTTCTCTTGGGTCTTGGTCATCATCAGATGGTTCTCTGATGGCATCACCCATGGAGTCTGATTCAGAATCCTCCGTTGGTGATTCCCCCTCTGGGAGTTTGTCAATGGCATAGCCTTTTTTTTTGCATTTGGAATGTTGTTGGCATAGTGGTCTGTTGAACCACAATTGTGACAAGAATTCTTTTTCTCTGCCACTTCTGCCACTCTTTCTCTGGGTTTTTCTTTAAACTATACCCTGAGAGGTTGTTTCTCTTTGAAACTACTGCTTCTATATAGGGTGAATTTCCCTATATTATTTCTTTTCCTTATATCTTGTAAGGTATTAGCAATGTCATCCAGATTGCAATTTTGGTTGCATCTGCATTTTACTGCATGCTGTAGTTCCCCTGGCAGTTGTGTCAGAAGCTTGTGATTCCTCATTTGAATGTTCATCTGAGGATCAATGGCTTTAAGTCTTTTAGACTGTCTAAGACACCACTCATATGGGTCTTTGTCCACAGAGTATTTGTCATTTTCAAATGACATGATTTTTTGCCATATCCATGTACAATTACTGTACTTCTGGATGATTTGACTCTTCCACCATGGCCAGTTTCTTCTGCCATGGATTTCTTTCATTGCTGTGTACCATATACTATCATGACCTTTAAGTGCTGTATTTAGTCTAGCAGTAATCCAATAATGTGGTATGCTTGGTACATCAATGAAGAGTCCATTAATATAATCTACGAGATTCATATGATCATATTCTCCTGTTCCAGAGAATTTGGGCCAGCTGGAGGCCTCAGGAAGGTTTTTCAAGCCTTCCTTTTCAGAATAAGACATATTATCTCCATCTTGGTATTTTGTTGGAGATCTTGCCTTATTCACCAACATGGCATCTGGTTTGATGTCATCTGGGTGATATTGATTATCCATAACATGGCCTTGTGGTTGGGGCTTCATGCTATGATAGAAATTCAACAGTTTGTTTATGTCTTGGTCCAGACAATCCCTGTCAATTCTGCTTTGGTGTTGTTCTTCAAAGACTAGATTCAGTCTTTTGTTGGTTTCTTCAGAGGCTTTGCACATGTGAGCATGTCCTTCTTGAAGAGTTTCAACAATTTTATCCATGGAGGCTGTTAATTTTTTCATCCCCACATGTCTTGCTTCAAGTTGTGCAAACTGCTTTTGGGTTTGCTCAGCATATTGGGACATTTGTAACTAGAGTGCTTCACTGTTGAGGTTACTTTCAGGTGAGACAGCATCAGGTTCTATCTGAGTGGGGATAATATTTCTATTAATGGGACTACTTATTCTAGAGTGATTTACAACTACTCCTGGCTCTTGTCACTTCTTTCACCAAATCCAACAACTTCTGGATCATTGGGTCTGACTCTGTCTTCCTATGATTGAAAGAGGTCTTGTTTTTCCCTTTGTATCCTTGTCTTCTCCTGGAACCCTCCTGGAATTGTGAAGAATGGTGGCTCCTGGTCAATGACTTGTTGGTTTCTTACTGGTGTGAGGCCACTCAAGATCTGATTGGCCTGCTCCTTGTGAGCCTGAAGTAATCTGATTAGGCCCTGTCTGGGTTAGCTGTTCTTCTATAGCTTGGATAGTGGCTTGATTCTCCCTTATCCTGTTTGCCCTTGCCTCCAGGAGTCTGAATTTCCTGGTAGGATTCCAACCTTTGGTGATTACCATAAGGTCCTTGAAGTCTATCTCTTTGAGACAGATACTCCGGAAACTTGCTCCAAGTTCTACCCAGTGAGATGCTTGGTTGAACCTCTTGTTGTCCATGATCCATTGCAATAAATCTTTGAGGAGTTGGTGCAGCTGAAGAACTTGATCCATATACTTCCAGTCCTGTGGTTTGAGGCTCCTGTTGAGTTGGAGTGTTAATGGCAGGGTTGATATCATCTCCCTCATTGATTTGACATCCACCACTGTGTCCAAGGTGTCCTCTTCCAGGTTTTCTGGTTCTAGAAAAGCCTTCTCTGTCCTCTGGCTGGTTCCTTTGGAAGCCAAGGTCCCTGAGGTATACAGGTGACAAATCAGTGTTTGCAAGCAGTCAAAACCTTTATGTTCTTAGGGTATTTAGCTTTGAATGTGCCTTGTACAAATCTTTTGTCTGCTGATTTGGGCAATTTCCCTTCAGAGGTTACAACTGGGTTAATTATAGTAACCTTCCCTGTAGAAGTTGTCAAGGTTGGTTTCCCTTGTATTGATGCAGAGTTTTGTTGTTTTCTACTCCTCTGGGTGGCTATTGGTGTCCACTTCTTTAATGTAATCAGGCCCTCACTGTGCTTGTTTCCTTTGCCCTCACTTCCCTCTGGTTCTGAGGGTGTCACTGGTGTGTTGGCCTGTGACTGGGTCTCTATTGGGATATAATTTTCTTCCACTGAATCAAAACAGGAAAAGAGGGCTTAATGTCAGTTAAGACTTCTTAAAATGCTGTTTGAACGTCTAAGAATGGCCTCTGGGCTTTGTATATTACTACAATCTGCCCAGTATAATGACAGTGTAATCAAATTAAAAATTCCACGTCAGAAGTACAGCTGTTTGTACCCTGTTACATCATTTTTGTACCAGTATGCCCCAGATTTACTTGTGGTTTTCAAGTGCAACCTATATGAAGTGGTGCTGTGTAAGTGTTGTTGAGTCAACAATACACTTAACCACGCCTCAACTATTGGTTTTGCAATCAGAGGTGTCCTTATTTAGTCAAAAATATAAGACTTATTAATGGCTGAAGTGTTTTTTATATGTAAAACAGGCCAAAAATAAAGGTCTTATGGTTATTAGCCACATGACAAGTACTCTTATAATATGAGTGTAAAATGGTATGTACACCAATTGAGAAATAAAATATATGGTATATATATTTTTAAGGAAAAATGCGCCTAAAAAACATAGAAACAATTGCTGGAAAGCAATAAAAAGTGAAAAACTTACTTCTAAGGTCCAAAAATTTCAAAAAAACACAGCCAGGCCCCAAAATGTCAGGATGACACTATGATAAAGGTGTAAAATAGACTAATTACAACTTTAACTATGTTTGTGACACGGAAAACATTTTAGAAGAAAGTTTTTAAAGAAAATAAGGGTTTTTAATAAAAGAAAAAGGGCTTTACTATCAATAGATAGTGGTGGTAAGCGCTGCTGAAAGCCCTGGGTGCAGTCTTACCAGTTGGATTAATATAATAAGAGCTACAATACTAAGCTTTATAGTATAACCTGATTGTTTTACAAGTGTACAATTGTTTTTGACAGTTTACTATGTAGGAATTCAAGAGCAGGATGAGGAAAGCTTTTCTGGTTGTGAAAAGCCCCCTTTTTATCCCGAAATGGGGTGAAAAGGTTTCTAGACCTTTCCACATAGAGGAGGTGAAGATTTTTCACTCTCTAGGACAGGCTTGTGGTTTACAAAAGGCCTGTATAGCCTGTATTGATCTCAGATGTGGTTTTGAAACCACATCTGGGCGGTTTTCACCAACATAGGGTGAAAACCTTCATCTGGGGACCACACAGCCCGATTCTGATGTGTATGACGCATAGTATGCTGTACAGAACCTGTATGGGACCCCAGTATTGAATGAACTATGAGGTATTGAAGTAAAAACAAGCTTCTTTGTCAGTTTGACACCTCATAATCATGGTTATGGGATATTATCTCATGGTAAGGCTGTATTGGTCAAAGTGTGGGATTTTGACCTTGAAACAGCTATAGCTTTGTCAGTTCTTGAGATATCAACCTCAAAATTGAATGAGTGTGTATCCCTGTATGTGGTCTACACAATGATACCTTATTTGATGTGGTTATCATTAAATATGGCAAAGCTATCCCATGTACAGGTTTTTTGTACATATGCGTGTTTTAGGAAAAAAGCTGTATTGAGCTTATTTCCCTCATAACTTCTGTTCTAGATGAGATATGGGGAAATGAATGGCACCATCAGATAGCCCTGATTTTTCTCTTTCCAAAAATACCCCACCTTAAGTGTCTCACACTAAAACTGTAGTAGCTAGATGAGAGGTGAATGTTTTATTCACCCTTATTTGGGCTGAATTTGACCATAACTTCTGTAATACTGGTGCTAGCTCAGTATGGTTGGGCCCATTCAATAGAACTGGCATAGAGCTTCATTTTGCATACCCATTTGATGGGGTTAGGCCTCTTAATCTGCATTTCAGATGAGAGGTGAAAATTAAAGTTTATGCTCAGCAACAACTTTGAGAAGGCATAACTTTCTTATTCTTTGTCCTATGATGATGGGACTTGTCTATCTAGAAAGGCGTGGGATTCCTCTTTATTTTTATACCTTTTGAGCTGATTTGGCTCAGATCCATGTTTTGCTGGTATTTTGGCTATACCATTGGTTTATGGTATTTGGCTGTCATGCTTGTGACCCCAGTATTGAATGAACGATGAGGTATTGAAGTAAAAACAAGCTTCTTTGTCAGTTTGACACCTCATAATCATGGTTATGGGATATTATCTCATGGTAAGGCTGTATTGGTCAAAGTGTGTGATTTTGACCTTGAAACAGCTATAGCTTTGTCAGTTCTTGAGATATCAACCTTAAAATTGAATCAGTGTGTATCCCTGTATGTGGTCTACACAATGATACCTTATTTGATGTGGTTATCATTAAATATGGCAAAGCTATCCCATGTACAGGTTTTTTGTACATATGCGTGTTTTAGGAAAAAAGCTGTATTGAGCTTATTTCCCTCATAACTTCTGTTCTAGATGAGATATGGGGAGATGAATGGCACCATCAGATAGCCCTGATTTTTCTCTTTCCAAAAATACCCCACCTTAAGTGTCTCACACTAAAACTGTAGTAGCTAGATGACAGGTGAATGTTTTATTCACCCTTATTTGGGCTGAATTTGACCATAACTTCTGTAATACTGGTGCTAGCTCAGTATGGTTGGGCCCATTCAATAGAACTGGCATAGAGCTTCATTTTGTATACCCATTTGATGGGGTTAGGCCTCTTAATCTGCATTTCAGATGAGAGGTGAAAATTAAAGTTTATGCTCAGCAACAACTTTGAGAAGGCATAACTTTGTTATTCTTTGTCCTATGATGATGGGACTTGTCTATCTAGAAAGGGGTGAGATTCCTCTTTATTTTTATACCTTTTGAGCTGATTTGGCTCAGATTCATGTTTTGCTTGTATTTTGGCTATACCGTTGGTTTATGGTATTTGGCTGTCATGCTTGTGCTCTGGTTTTGAGTCACAGGCTGAAAATAACCCAAACCCTCAATTGGTGATATCAAGTCAGGAAGTTCAAAGCTAAATCTTAAAGTCACTTCATGAATACATGGGCCACAGAGGGGAAAATTAAACTTATGGAAGAATTAAAGAAAGATTTTGGTGGGAAGGAATGAAGAAATCAGTCAAGAAATGGGTTGAATCTTTCCTGGCCTGCCAAAAGAGAAGTCAAAACTTACAAAGTGAACAAGGAAAATCTACAGAAAAAAAAATAATCTTTGAGAGGGTCAGTATGGATGCAGTCCACATCAAATCTGGAAGATGGAAGTACATGGTTGTGGCCAGAGATGATTTTTCAGGATGGCCAGAAACAGTTGGAATAGTCAAATTAACAGCAAAAGAAGTTGCAGAATGGTTCACCTCAGAATGGATATTCAGGTATGGCTCACCAAAAGAAGTAACTGTTGATGGAGTGCCAGAGTTTGGAAATGAATTACAAGATGCAGTAAAGAAAGAAGGGTCAAGGATCAGAGTCACCACACCCTATTACCCAGAGTCTCAAGGAATGGTGGAAAGGGGCCATAAACTACTCAAATATGCACTAGTCAAGATGTGTGGGGAAAATAGAGGTAAATGGAAAAATATCTACCACTAGTTACATTGGCTGACAGAATTTCCACTGGAAGATGAACTGTTTCTCACCATATGAACTAAAATTTGTACAACTATCAGTATTACCAATTGACATTGAAACAAAAACATTTTGAGCAGTAGAATGGCACAAAAAATCCACAACTGAGGAATTATTGGAAGCCAGAGCTAAACAATTAGAAGGAAAACAAGAGATGAGAAGGAAAGCAGCAGAAAAATTCAAAAAATTGAGGGAGTACTCAATGAAATATTGGGATAGAAGAATGGCACACCAACTAAGATCACCTCTTAATCCAGGAGATTTGGTCCTGGTTTACAAAGAAGCCATAGAAACTAATTGGGGACTACGTTTCAAAACAAATGGAATGTACCCTACAGAGTAATCAGACCAATAAACAATGGACCATGTAAACTTGAGGATCTGGATGGAACAGAGTTAGCAAGAAGATTTGCAGAATCTCAAGTTGAGAGGCTTTACCCAAGAGGAAAGTTGATAAACACAAAAGAAGACACAGAAGAAGAACAAAGTGAAGAAGATGAATCAATAAATGAGGAAGAGGCATATGAGGAGACCACAGAATCAGATGAAGAATAGGGAGCTCTCACCTGGAATTCTGGGGACAGCATTAAATGGAGAGGGGGATGTGGTATTCCATACCATTTGTTTCACCAGGCTCAAGCTCATAGTACCCCATAACAGCAGTAAATCCAGCCTACAGGCAGACTTGCACTCAAATTTTACACCAAAGGGTCAATTTTACAGCAAGAATATGGATTTAACTCATAGAACCATGGCACAGACACCAAAGGGAAATGTATGTGTTGAAATAAATTATTCAGTTTAATTATGCATATGTAAAAATCAAGTTACATATAGTAAACTATTTACAACAAATAAGGTACCACCCTTTAAGTTACACACCCCACCAAGCTTTACACCCCTCCATAGCCACAGGACTCATTCAGCAATAAAAGGACCCCTGCAAGAACTACACAGCAACCTTTCATTCAGCATAGAAAGTCATATTATGCAAAGCTAAACCCCATGGAATTCCTGAAAGTCATTTACAACACAGTCACAGGAGAACCTTATCTTATATCAACAGTAACCCCCACTTAAAACCTTAAAAGAAGCAAAATTCTTTACAGCACTTATCACCTCATGCAAGCCAAAGCTAGTTACAACAGGTTTCATGAAGTACACACTTATAATTAAATGTCAAAAAACATGACTATGCATGGCATGTGTCAAACTAAAAAAACATCACATCATCTCATACACAACAGTAAAGTCATCAGTGCAAGAAATTATCACCTGAGCTAATTTTAAAGTTCAAAAGAAGACACTCAGCCAGGACACCTGCATAAATTACACAGACACTTCTACTAAGCCTAAAAGTGACATATGAAAAGGAAATACAAGATCATCATGTGATACTGCACCCACCAACAGCATATCATGTGACAGAAAAAATGCTATGCACAAGAAAAATCCTCAAACAAAATTAAATCACCTCATTCATGCAAGGAAAATACAAGAATATCACATAATAATTAGTTCAATAAAACACCATCATGTGATGAATGGAGGCTGTGCAGAGAAAAATTATCACCAAACTTAAATTCCCTGATCCATGCAAGTAAAGTCCTCACCAAAAACAGAGTCACATGATGAAATCAAGAGGAATTTAAGGGGAAAAAGACAGCTCCCATGGAGGGCCCCCTGGGCTGCCAAAAGGTATAAAGAGAGGGGCTCTCTTCCCCCAAATTTCAAATTCCCCCCATGAAAATTATATCCCTTTCACAGTAGAAGCATAGGAATAATTCATCCCTCACCTGGGAGGTAGTCCAGTATATTATAGTAAACTTACTTGCCCAGTAGCTAAGCTCAGTGGAAGTATATTGTTGAAGATTACCCAGTAGTTAAGCTCAGTGGAATCTTCTTCAAAAAAATAAACAAAAAAAAAAGACCAGTACCCAAGATTAGGGTTACTACTCTATTAAGCTGTTTTATCCAGTAAAATGATCACCATTAATCAAGATTCAAAAATAACCCACCCCTTGAAAATCCAATATCAAAGAATCTTACCTCTTCAATTTAACAAATTAATTTTTATATTATTACTAACAACTGTTAAAAAAATAACAAACCTTTAAAAAATTATCTTATTCTGTTATAACTTTACCTTAACAAGATTACCTTTATCAACACTCATAAAATTTTCCAGAACACCTTAAATAACCCATATTTCCAAACTTTTATCACCAATGAAACACCACTCACCTCAATTTCAATTAAAATGAAAATTATACAGACAAGTATTTCATTAAAATCTAAAACTTAACCAAAATTACTGACATTATTTTTCATATTATATATTGAATAGGTATGATCTGAGACTTCTGAATTTTGTCTTCTGCAGTTTTAAAGCCACTTACTAATTTTATTTTTGTTTGTGAGCTCCAAGGAAGATTTTGTTCAGTATTTTAGGAGGGGCAGGCAATAAACCCTTGCCACCCTTGGTTACAGGAGTTATTCGCAATTCAAAGCTAGTTACCTGTGATTTCCCCCTCCAGGTACTGCCTCACTTTAATCCCACACAAAAGGAGTTCCCACATTGCATATTTCTTAGAGAAATTTGTTTCCTTTATTTTATTTTCTTTATTCTTTGGAGTCTTCCAAGTGAGTTCCCTGATTGCTGAGTGCCCGGCCACTCTTGCTTCCCCAAGAGCCCTTGTGACACTAAGCCAGAAATAGAAGGATGGGCTGACTCACACTATGCTAACTGTAGTGTTGATTGTAAGTCAATCTCAGGAAACATAGTAATTTTATTTGGAAATCTGATCTCCTGGTTAAGAAAATGACAGAGAATCATTGCACAGTCCACCACTGAGGCCAAATTTGTATCAATGAATATCTGCAGCAAGCAATTAAGATGGCTATCAATACTCATGGTTAAGGACATCAACATCAGAATTAAGAGGCCAGTTTTTTAAAATGATAACTCAGGATGGATAACTCTTTTTAAACAGGCTACATTAAATCCACAAAACAAGCATATTGAGGTTATGTATCAATACATATGACTGCTCATTCTGGAGAACATAATTGAAGTATATTAGGTGTAAGCCAATGAGATTCTGGCAGATGTTCTCACAAATCCTTTGTCAATTGAAAAACTAAATGAGCTGCTACCCACGATTAATCAAGTAGATCAAGAAGGATTGTTGAAATTAGACAAAGAGAACTGATTTAACCAAATCACTTTGAGAACAGAATTTAAGTTTTTGCAAACTATGTGGTGGGATCACAGTGATTCTATCACATGGATGTTTCAGTAACGTATAAATGAGCACTATGTGCGGTTTGAATTGCATCATAAAAAATTGTTTTCCAATTTTACTTCATCTTAATTTCATATCTCAATTGTATCTTAATTTTAATAAATCAAGTATTTCAGTTCATAACTGAAAATAAGGTAGACAATAAATCACATATCTTACTACTATTCTTATCAGTTAACTAACCATTGTTCAAAGATCTTTACTCTAAAAAGCTGTAACGTGTCTATCTTTCTAATTTAAGAAATAGAATAAGTAGACTGTTGAGGTACTTATTATTCATTTCATTCGAGCTATTGTACGCTCAATAGCTTATGAGTTTATCAATCAGTGTACAGTTTAGTATAAACCGGCATATTCAATTATTTAAATTGATTTGTAAGTATATATATAGCTAGAAAATGAGGTTAATTCTATTTCATCTAATCTATCTTATAACATATATAAATGTAAACTAATATCTATATTATGTCAGTTATTGCTACTTGTTAGCATTTATTGAAATAAAAAGATATTGTTAACTAAACTCTTTCAGGATAAGTCTCCTCCTTTTTTGACATTGCATATCTGTTCTTAATTTAAAAGATCAGAAACCTTGATATTGAAATGGAAAGTAGCAGGGATATTAATGAATAACCTTACTGATTATGGTAAGTGTTAGACTTTCTCATTACATCTATTATTAAACAACACTTTTATTATTTCTTTTTTATTATCAGGTATGCTTGCTTTTGTTGTATTATAAAATAAATTTATGGCAAATAATACAATTTATCTGTTTATAAAAATAAATTAACCTGACCAAATGATAAATGCAAATTAAATATTCATATACATATACTATAAATACAAAGTTTTACATTAGCAAAGATTCTCCCTCAGGGGAGATTTCTCTTATTATTTTTTTTATTTCATTTTTATTATGATTACTAATTATTTTATAAAATATTTTTATATATCAGGTACACACCGGAAAGGGAGATTTCTCCTATTATTATTTTTATTTTATTTTTATTATTATTACTAATTAATTTTTAAAATATTTTGATATATCACGTACACACCAAAAGGGGAGATGTCAGGCTGAGTCTATGCTGAAGCAGTAATTAAGCTATCAAAACCTTCAACTATGACTGTGACATGGTGGTAAAGGTTTAAATAAAGGTATTTAATGATAATAAGTGTTTATAAATAAAAAAAGAGGGCTTTACTATTGTGGAATAGTGGTGGTGAGCGCTGTTGAAAGCCCTGGGTGCAATTACAATAATAAAGACTACAATACTTAAATTTAAAGTATACTTGATTATTTTCCAAGAGTATAACTGTTCTTGACAGTTGTACTATGTAGGAACTCAAGAGCAGGATGAGGAAACCTTTATGGCTGTGGAAAGGCCCCTTTTTATCCTGAAATGGGGTGAAAAGGTTTCTAGACCTTTTCATGTGGAGGAAGTGAAGATTTTTCACTATCCAGGACAGGCTTGTGGTTTAAAAAAGGCCTTTATAGCCTTTATTGGGCTCAGATGGGGTTTTGAAACCACATATGGGACATTTTCACAGATACAGGGTGAAAACCTTCATCTGGGGACCACACAGCCTGATTCTGACATGTATGACACATAGAATGCTGTACAGAGCCTGTATGGGACACCACTATTGAATGAACTATGAGCTATTTAAGTAAAAAAAAGCTTTTTTTCTTTTTTGACACCTCATAATCATGGTTATGGGATATTATCCCATGGTAAGGCTGTATTGGCCAAACTGAGGGATTTTGACCTTAAAACAGCCATAACTTTGTCAGTTTTTGAGATATCAACCGCAAAATTGGTTCCTTGTGTAGCCCTGTATGTGTTATACACAATGGTACCTCATTTGATATGTTCATCATTAAATATGGCCAACTTATCCCATGTACAGGAATTTTGTACATATGCATGGTTTTAGGCAAAAACTGTATTGGGCTTGTTTGCCCTATAGCTTTTGTTCTAGATGTAATATAGGGAAATGAATGGAACCATCAGATAGCCCTTACTGGTCTCCTTCCAAAAATACCTCCTTCAGGTATCTTGCACTAAAACTGTAAATGTTAGGTGGGAGGTGAATATTTTATTCACCCTTATTTGGCCTGAATTTGGCCATAACTTCAGTAATACTGGCGCTAGCTCAATTTGGCTGGTACCATTGGATAGCCCTGATCTGAACCTTCCTTTTGAATACCCATTTGATGGGGTTAGGCATCTTACTCCGTATTTCAGATGAGAGGTGAACTTTAATGTTTATGCTCAGCAGCAACTTTGAGCAGGAATGACTTTCTTATCCTTTGTCCTATGGTGATGGGACTTGTATATTTGAAAAGGGGTAAGCTTACTCTTCATTTTGATACATTTTGTGCTGATTTGGCTCAGCTCCATGTTTTGTTGGTATCTTGGCTATACAATTGATTCATGGTATCTGGCTGTCATGCTTGTGCTCTGATTTTGAGTCACAGGCTGACATACCCTCCCTCTAAAAAAGGCTCATAATTGATGAGACTTTTCAGTCTTTCTAGAGGCTCTGAAACTCCTCAAATGAATGTTCCCATCTGGTATGGCATCTTCTACCAACCATTTGTCTTTATCAGCTGTTTGATTTTTGAATCTGACTAAGTATTGTCTCTGATTCCTACCATTAAGTCTGATATTTCTGGCCTTGATAATTTTCTTCACAGGTCCAGGGGAGTCCTCTTCTTCCACTATGTCTGGTGGGGTGGTGTTTCTCCTCCTGGAGGGGAATTTATCCTCCTCTGTCTGGAAGTATGGCTTGAGTTAGCTTACTGGAAAGACTGGGTGCTTCCTGGAAAACTCTTCTCTGAGTTTGACTTCCACTGCATTTCTGCCTATCAACTTAATGATAGTGAAGGGCCCTAAACATGAGTCTCTCATTTTCTGGGGTTCTTTAAGAATATTATAGTTTAGTGTAGACACTAACACCTGGTCCCCTTCCCTAAAGTCAGGTTCCATGTGTGTCTTATCCCACCTCTGCTTGTTATATTCTTTGTTCTCAGCTATTCATCTTCCAGCTGTGTTACAGGCCTTCCTCCACATGTCATGAATATCTCTGGCTGTGGGGTGGATGGTTAGGAGGTTTCTCTTCAAGTGATCCACTGGAAACAAAGGGTTCCACCCTTCTTCTACCAGTGTCAGCTGGAGTCTATGTTGAAGCAGTAATTAGGCTATTTACAACTAGAACTGTAAGATTTGACTATGAAACTGATGATAATATCACTATTAATCAACAGTACTGTGTCTGTTCTTATGAAATATAATAATAAAATATTATTATAACCACAATTAAATTATTGAAGAATTATTTGTTTCACGTGTTAAGCACTACTAGTGATTTTAACAGTGAGCAAGTAATTGTCTACTAGAATCAATTACAAGAAGATTTTAATAATAAAACTTCTTTTATTAAAATAATAAAATTATTTTAATATATAATTATCTTTTGAAAGAATAATTATAATGATAATTCTTGAAGAAAACTAATTTTAGAGAAAAACTTTAAGAATTAAAGATAAATCACTCACTAATATTCCAAATAGTTTATTGAAAGATAGGATAGGGAGATTTGACGTGGAATTGTGGATTTAAGGATCAAAATGGATTTATAACAGTATTAAAACAATATATAGTTAGATTCTATTATTTCAGTTCTTTCTGATTGATTCTGAAAGATTGGAAACACTTAAGAATAGCTGTAACTAATACTTACTTGTTGGTAATAATGATTTAAATGATAATAAGATGATGATGTGGAAAAAACAGCAAGAAGAAGCCTCTTTTAAGTTAACAACATCTCACAGAGGCGTGCCATGGAGAAAACTGAAAAACCAGTGAGTGAGAAAACAATAAACCCTTTTGGATTATTGATTGCATCATCTGTTGTCACGTAAGATTATCATAATTACTTAATTGATGCTTTTATGTGACTACTAACCCCAATATGGTTAAGAATAAAACGACAACATCTGTAAATATTCTTTTATTCCAAAAAAATCATTGATTTCTCAAATTTATCAATGTTATCGGCAATTTCATCATAGGTTGGAATTACTGTGAATTTTTGAAGATTCAGTGTTTCATGTAGAATAGTCAAAAATGGACTGTAAGTAAAACATTCAAAATTACTAGTCAAACTGTAAAATTTTTTTTGCTGTACCATAGATAATACAGTTCTCCATTAGTCCTGAACGTTTCAGAAATATTAATTAAGAATTGTATTTTTAATGAATTTTTGAAGTTTTTACCTCATTTCTACATAGAATTGCAAATATCAGTGTTTCACTGGTTGCTATGAGGTAAATCAATGGATACAAGTCCAAAAAGGGTTTTAATTACTCTTTTGGGGTTTATCCATGGAAAGTCATTAAGAATTAAGATGGTTACAGGAGTCTAAGTAGCTCTTTACCTCCTTGGCACGTCAAAATAGCAGGTTATTTGCTATTTTCTTAAGTGTTACTGTAGTTGTAACATGGTAACCAAGTTCCCAAAAGGTTTTAGTTTACCAATTAGGCCAAGATAAGCCATGGATCCAAGCTTTGGAGCTGTCCACGCCTCTGAGGCCTCAGAAGTTGGGTACCCTGGCTCTCTTTGATGTCTTTTGTCCCTCTTGCTTATTTTTTATGTCAAAATAGAAATTTAAGCTTAAAGTGAGTTATCCACTATGGGTGTACCAAAGGTACATGTAAGAATACCACAATTTTAAGTGCTCAAAACATGCATAACACTATTCTTAGTGTATATGTAACATGGGATTTCTCACTTTCCCATTATATTGGCGTGAAATTAAGAAAAACAAAACTTTTCACAGATCTTTTATGTGGTATTGATGATGTGGTATTGAGGTATTTTCCATTTTACCACCTCAAAGAGTTAATTGTAGCTTATTCCCTCTATGGAGCTATCCTAGGTGAGTTTTAGTGTAGAATCCAAATCTGGTCTTAAATCCATGGATTTACTTACTCAATAAAAAGTTCTTCATCTTTTCTGAAATTAAAAATAATGAATTTTGGATATATGCATGACTTATGAGTTATGCATAATTCAAAATTGATTTTTAACATAATTGTGGCCTATTTGGGTATGTAAAGTATACCTCAAGGCTCACATTCCCTCCCACCAAAAAATAAAATTGTATTACAATTTTATCAATGATAGAAATAATAAAAAGCCCCAAAAGGGGGGTTAATGTCCACTGTCCAACCTCTTTACATTACTCAGATCAAGTAATTCAAAGCACATTTATAGACATATTCAGGCTTGTGGCCTTCTTTCATGTCTAAATCTTCTTAAAAGTTTATCTGAGTCAGGTATATCTGATTCTGACAGCCATTCATCTTCATGTAGTGGATTTTTATATCTGACAAGATATTCTCTCTGATTTTTACCCCTAAGTCTCCTTTCTTTAATGACTTTTCTTATCTTTTTGTCTTCATTCTGTTCCACTGGTGGGACAGTCAAAGGAGTTGGGTTCCTTAGAGGAAACAATTCTTTATCAGCTGGTTGATAAGGTTTTATCAAGCTGACTGGAAAAGTGGGGTGTTTCTTTTCCAATTCACCACTTAATTCCACCTGAACTGCATTGGTTCCATGTAAGGCAACAATAACAAAAGGTCCTACATAAGAATCTTTAAGTTTCTTTGGGCCTTTGATATTATTAAAATTCTAGGTTGAAACTAGAACTAAGTCCCCTACTTTGAAATCTGGTACTTTATGACTCTTGTCCCACTTCTGTTTTGCATAATCAAAAGCATCATCCATACTTTTTTTTGCATGATGTTTTACTTTATCAAGAATTATCTTGAATCTGGAAGCTGCAGGATGAATGTCAATAAGATCTTTCCTGAGTGTGTCTGCTGGGAGTCTTGGATTCCATCCTTTTTCTAACATAGCAGGAATTTGTCCTGTGGAAGAATGGACTGATGTCTTATATGCCAATTCTAATGCAGGTATCAAAGTGCACCAGTCATGGGTAAAGCCATCTGAGTCTTTGAATTCTAACCCATAAGCACAAAATCTCCTGATCATGTCTTCCAAAGTTTGAATCATCCTCTCTGCTAGCCCATCTGTCTGAGGGTGATATGCTGTAGAGAATGATAACTTATTCCCAAACAATCTATGAAGATTTGTCCAAAGTGCAGATGTGAAGTTGGGATCTCTGTTACTTATGATATTCTTAAATAATCCTGCATGAGAAATAACTCTACTCCATAGAAGAAGAGCTGTATCCATAGCAGTGTCATCTTTATGACATGATAAGAATATGGGAGTCTTGCTATATCTGTCTACAATGACTAAACAAGCATTATAGCTTTTGTCACCACTTGGAGGAAGTGCTGTGACCCAATCCATGTGAACAACTTCCCAAGGGGATTTTGGTTGTTGAATATGGATCATAAGTCCAAATTTCTTGCCTGTACTCCTGCTTGCCTTTTGGCATCTGTCACAGTTATGGCAATATTTAATGGTTTCTTTTCTCCAAGATGGCCACCATGCACAGTTCTTTACTTTTCCAAGTGTTCTGTCCTCTGACAGGTTTCCAGAGTAGATGCTATCATGGAATTCATGAAGAATTGTATTGATAAGCAATCTGCTTCATAATGTCATTACACAAGAATGTTTGGTTATGTGGTAAATAATCCCATCAAACAAGTGAAATCTCCCTTCAGAATAGGAATTTCTCCAAACTTCATCTAGTCCATTGACCAAAGATGTATCTTTGCAGTCTTTATCTAATAAAGAAGTCAAGATATGGCAATTCTTGTCTTGCTTATAAGATTTTCTGACCTCTTCAAAGAATTCAGTCCCAATATCAGTTATATTAATCCCTTCAATTGGAATCTGTGGTTTAGCTTCCAAGGTTACATAATCTGGGTTATCAGGAGTGTTGGCTAATGCCCACCTGCTAATTCCATAAGCATTCTTGTGAATGTTCCCTGCTTTGTGGACTATAGTCATGTTTCCTCTATATCCCTGAAGGGCTATTTGCCATCTCAACATGTTTCTGTTGGGAGTCTTCATGTTAAGAAGTGATTTTACTGCATTACAGTCAGTTATCACTTCAAAAACACTGCCATCAAGATAATAGTGTAGCTTCTCAAGTGCCCATACTAAACATAAACACTCCATTTGGCTTGCACCATACCTGCCTTCTGTTGGTTTGATTTGCCTTGAGATGTAACAAACTGGTCCTTCTGTAGGTTTGTCATCAATAATTTGGACTTGATGTAGGGCTGCCCCTAACCGATCTCCACATGCATCAATGTACAATTTAAGAGGAATATTCCAGTCAGGCATGAGTAGTAAAGGGGCCTCTGTAAGAGCTTTCCTTATCTTTTCATAAGCTTTAATTTGCTCCTGTGTCATCTCAAATACAGTCTATTGATCATAGATTCTATAAAGTGACTTGGCTAGAATTGCAAAGTCTTTCAAGTGTTGCCTATAATAACTGGCAAACCCAAGAAAAGACATCATCTCTTTTTTATTCTGGGGTATTGGCTTAAGTAACACTGCTGCTACTTTGTTTTTTTCAATACCCAAGCTTAAACCAGAAACAATATGTCCTAATGCTTTGAGTTCTTCAAAACCAAAATTGCCTTTTTTAAGTGAAATCTTCATGTTCACTTCTGCAACCTTGTGAAGTACTCTTGAAAGTCTTTCAAGGTGCAAAGACCATGAATCAGAACATATGATAATATCATCAATATAAATGATAAGCCATCCTTCAGACAATTCTGTGGGAAAGATTGTATTCATCATTCTTTGATAATGAGATGGAGCATTTTTAATGCCAAATGGCATCCTAAGATACTCATAAATACCACAATGAGTTAAAATCATAAGTAATTTCTTAACTTTAGGTGTCAGAACATTCTGATGGAAACCTTTTAATGCATCCATTGATGTTATATACTTGGCTTTAGACAATTGAGTCAGGGGTTCTTGAATTCTAGGGATTGGGTACCTATCTGGAACTGTGTAGGTATTCAATGCTCTGAAATCTCCAACCATTCTTGACTTGTCATTATGCCATGCAATAATAACAGGTGTTGTCACTTCAACTTCCTCATCATAGCCTACTTTTCTTAGTACACAAAGTTGAATTAACTCTTGGATATGTTTTTCTAAGGCTTCTCCAGCTGTGGGACTGGCTGGATAAGCTGGTCTTCTACGTACTGGAGGATATGGCCTGTCAATATTAAGAGTAATATCAACTTCATGTCCCCTTATAGCACCTAATGGTTCATTATCAGAGGCAAATGCATTATTGTATGTGTACAACACATTAATAAGTTCATTCCTCATCTTTGGTGACAATTATTGATTAATCTGTGCTTCAACAAGTTTATTAGACACAAATCCATCTTTGTAAGTATCCTTGACAGAAGATACTACAGATATTTGTTTTGGCATATTGGAAAAAGCAAATTTTTGTCTTTTGTTGTCCCCAATTGTGAAAAATCTGTCTTTATGGTTATTGATATCAATACCATAAATATTCAAGTAATCATTTCCAAGAATTATGTTCTGAGATGTGCAATTATCCATTACCACAATCTCAGTTTTCAACCTCACACTTCCTGCTGGATGTGGAAATACAAGATTAGTGTCTAATATACCTAAGGTGTGAGCCTGTGAGGTATGTATAACATACCCGTAAGGCCACAAATGATTTTATAAACAGTTAATTTTGTCTTAAACAGACTCTTTAGTTGAAATTAAAATAAAAAATAACAAAAAATAAGTATAACTTTTTTTGGATAAACAAAGTTATAAATATTATGTCATTTTTGGATTCTACCCCTAAAATGACCTAGGGTACATCCATAAGGTGTTATACCCAAAAACACTTATTTCTTGTGTTATTAGAGGATTTAAGAATCTCACAGTACTAATGTAACTTTTTTAACATTTTTTTAAATTGTTAAATTTAAGCTTAAATAAGCTTAAATTTAAAGTTGCATAAGGTTAATGCAAAGTTACCAAAATTTGAGTTAAAAGTGAGGTGTGGTGTATATTTACTGAATTGGATAAGGATCTTCCATACAGGATGTAAATCCTGCGTGAGCTCAATTTAAAAGGTTTTAAAGCCATGGTATAGCTTTAAATAAATAAAAGGGCAAAATCCACGCAAAAAGGTGGGACAAAGGAAAAAGACCAAATAGAGCTGGGGTACCCAACTTTTTGTATCTGCAATGATTAAATTAAGGTTGTCCACCTTTATTGGAGGAATTTCAACCTTATTTAAGCTTTAAGATTAGACTTTGATCCAGCCTCAAGGTTTAAACTGGTTTTATCCCAATTTGGACAGGAATTTCAAGCTGCCAAAGGGTAAATCCCAATATGCAGGCTTGAAATCAAGGTTTTAAGAACTGTCAAAGCTTAATCAAGCTTAAAAATATTAAATAAGCTTAAAACTTTAAAGTTACAAGCATCAAAACCTTATCAAAAGCTAAGGTTTGGGGTGTATTGCTATTTTACATGGAAAAATAGCCATAACTTCAAAAATTCATTAAAAATCCAATTCTTAATGGATTTGCTTGAAGCTTTCACACAGGTTAGGAATAAATATTATCTACATAAAAATAGAATTCTAAGTCTCTTTTATAAATAAATTTCCTGGGTAATTAGCCTGGAAATTTACTCTTTTAATTAAGCTCAAAGAAAATTATTATTTCTTCAAAAATTAATTAAAAATTGAGTTTAAGAGATTTCTACGTGAAATTCTATTTTTTAGTTGTTCATGTGATGAACTTTAATATAAAGAAGTTTATTTATATTGAGAACTTAAAATAATTAGTTTAAATAAGGATTAAAGTTACATGGAGTTAAGAATAGCACTGGTAACTTTAAATTGGAATTAAAAACAAGTTGCCTTAAGTTAAGAACTTTTTTTGTAAGTATGGTTTTTCATTTTTGACCTGAGCACCCCTCTATATTCATTATGAATCATGAGAGCTGCTCTGAAGACATAAAAAGAGTCTTTTAATCACTGTTTTTGTCCATAATTCATTATCAATCCAATCATATTAGAAATTTAAACAGGTAACGTTTCATTAAATATAAAACCTTATTATTAAAATATTTCTCAGGTTATTTTATTCTTTATTTATTAAAATAAAAGAATTGAAATCATAGAATTTAGATTATTGTTGTAATCACCAATAATATATTTTATTATATAAAATTAAATCATCTTAAATATCTTTTAAAATCCACAAATTCCTCTTAAAAACTCTTTAATCTGAATTCTTATTATAAAAAGTTGTTTTATCTTTAAAATTATTGATTTTTGGCGTGTTTTCAACTTATAATTATTATTTAATATAATAACTGTTGTTGTTTGACTTGTTGTATTAAATAAAAATTATAAGTAAGTTTTTCTCTAAAGTTCTATATTTTTTTATCTAGTATTAGTTTTTTTATATAGAATTTTCATTCTATAAGAATTATTTCTGCAAAGTGTGTGTTATAATTCTTTTATAAATAATATTCATATTATTTATACTCTTATACATAATATTTATATTATTTATAAGGCTAATATTCATATTTCCACGTGTAATTGTCTCATTAAGAGCTTCACACTTCTTATTGTTATAACTGTGAGTTACTATAACAATAATAGAATAATTATAATTTATTATAATTATTATATTTTCTATTATTATGATATTTTTATAATAATAATTAAATTTATTTTTTTATATAATTATTTTTAATAATTATATTTAAATTTGTGGTTATAATATTTTTTTATATTATATATTTCTACTGAGGACAGCCATAGTACTCTTGACTTTGCTACTATTATCAAGAGTTTCATAGACAAACCTTACATTTGGGGGCCTGGCCATAATTTTAAACCAATTTTTGGGACATAAATCATATTCTAGACCTTATTGTACTATTTTTTAACGTAAAATTGCCATATTTGTCTTAATATTGGCTTTTTTGGGACTTATACCTTATAAATAATCTTTATAATATTGATAAAGGTATTTTTTCTTAAGAATATTGTTTGAAACAATATACTATTGAGTGACTTGGAATAAATTTCTTTTGTCTAACTAGTGGCTTTTTCACATCACAGACTTGAAATTTATTCTTTGAGTTATTCTAGTATAAAGTGAATAATAATACAATTTTGATTAATTAACTCGTTAATTGCATAATTATGATTTCTTTAAAGAAAATAATAAATCAAATAAAAAATCTTTACTAAAAACATTTTTTTCTTTTATCTTAGACATTTTTTCTTTATTTTTGACGCAATTTGTCATAAAATTACATTAAAACAACTTCATTTAATAAGTTGAGTTTATAAGTTATTCTTATTATTTGATAAAATAACTTATATTTTAATTTTCTCTAGTGTCTTCCATCAGAGAAAATTCTTCAGACTCTGAAGCCTCAGAGTCCAGTATTGAAATTCAAACCAGCCCACCACCAAGGGGTTTGATAACAAAAGAGCCCTTTAAAGGTCCTGCAGGTGAATTCAATTCAATTTTACTCTATTTTTTATTACAATTGACATGAAATGACTCCTACTAGAAGTGTAAGTAAATACTCCATCCACTCAAATGGATCTGGACCAGGACATTCCAGCCACAAACCAAAAAGGCAAGAATGTCTTACCAGAGGAGAGGCACAAATGGAGGATGCCAGCACTTCCACCAGTTCCCAAAGGCTAGCCAGCACCTTTGAACCCCTTATTGAGAGTCCAGAAGCTGACATAACTGCTATTGCTGTTAGACCTGAACCATTTCCAACAGGCAGCTGTGGAAATTTATCAATCTCAATGGAAAGACTGGTTCTTGGTGTCAAAACAACAAGAGTTGGAACTTCTCCCAAGTCTTTGGATAGGCACCATGAACTCTTATCTTCAAGTGAAGAATATCATGGGACCAGAAAAGACAGAAGATCTTCTGATGGGTTGGACACCCATGTCTGTCAAAGGACAAGTCCAACAGATAAAATCTTGGTTGAAAAACCAAAGCATGCTATCAGGGTATCAGAAGAAGAAGTTGGCCCAAGGCAAGGAAAACAGCCCAGTGGAAGCTCCCCAAGCATCCACCAGCAAAAATCCGCCTCAACAAGTGCCAAACAAGCACAAGCAAGCCCCAAAGATCAACCAGAAGGGCAAGCAAAAGTCAAAGCCCAAGTGGAACAAGGCTTACCCTCAGAATTACAGAATCCCAAAGAAGGAAAAAAAAGACAGCCATGGACAATGTGTTCAATATGGCAAGACCTTTGATGGAATTCAAAAACAAGGAGGAGAAAAGATTGAACCAATCTTTCCCAAAGAAATAGATCTTGTAAAACTTGTAACTCACTTTTAATCTTGTAATAAAGAAATTCTGACAAAATTTAAAACATTTAATTATGTCCAACAGAAGCTGGGTAATGAGATATTAAAAGTCAAAGAGCAGCAAAAGACCATTATTGGCCTTGAAAATATTAATAAAGACAATATTGTGTCTTTGACGCAAATTTGTGAAAGACTTGAGTCTAAAGTTACCTTACTCAATCAACCACATGAGAACTCAAATTCTTTTATAACTGGACAGTTAAGGGAATTGAAAATACAAGTTTGAAACTTGGAAAATTCAACTGGTCACAATGCAGCTCTTTTTCAAGAAAAATTGGAAAAAACTGATGAAGCAAGACTTGAATTGAAAGAAGATATTCAATCAAACATTAATAATATATCACTAAAAAATGAATTGCCAAGGCAATCCACACCAATTCTTGACAGAAATGTTCTTAACTTGAATATTGATTTACATCATACAACTTCAAGTCATGATGTGGAAACTGCTTGCAATTTTAAGGACATTCCAAGATTAGAGGAATGGCCAACCTTCAGTGGTGAAGGAGAATATAATCATATGGAATTTATGAAAACAATTGATATGTTCAAAGAAGACTTTAATATACCAGATGAATACATAAGTGCCAGATTACACTCATTATTTACCAAATCAGCAAAGAAATAGTACTATAAAATGAGACAAGACCATGGTAAAAATTCTTGGCCTTGGTGGAAAGAACAAATTATTTCCAAATGGGCAAATGATTCCTGGAGATACAGAATGGAAAATTCTTTTGAAGAAGCCATTTTTAATATTGAAAGGGACAGGCCCATGACTTGGTTTCTTAAACAGAAGGACAGGTTAACTGCCCTTCATCCTGATATGTCTGAAACAATGGTAAATAAAAGGATATTAAGAAAATGTGGTGGTGACCTTGAGCATTCTATAAGAAGCAGATGTATTGAGCCTTGCTCTACAGAAGATTATATCAATGCTATGGAGGACATCACTGCTAGAACAAAAATTGGAAGAAATTGGTCCAAAACCCCAATAGACAATAAGATCAGTGGGAAACCAATTTCAAAACCGAATAAACCACATGACAGACCTTCTCTGACATGTCATAAATGTGGAAGTACATCTCATTTGGCAAACACTTGTCCAAAAAAGACAAGAGTCATAGAGATAAATGTTGAAAAAGTGGAAGACACAAAAGAAACTGATGTATCTTTACATGAAAGTTATTGTGAGCCTTCAGAAGAAGAATTATCAGAAGAACTTGGTATAGAAAATATTAATGTTTCTTTTGAAGTCACTGAGGTACATACTCACTTACCACAGTACAGTGATAAATGTATGGATCTCATACATGTGCAAGATGCCAAAATGCAAAAAACCAAACCTGCCAGAGGTAAAGCTTATACAGGTGGGTAATCTTGTATCAGTAATATTGTGATAAATAACATAGAAGCCAAGATACATCTTGACTCAGGTGCTTTTTGCACTTGTGTTGGAAAAGATTATCTTGAAAAAATTTATACCAATTGGCGAGAAACGTTGATGCCAATTGAAGGTATAAGATTCAGCAGTGCTAGCCAGAATATGAACCCTTTGGGTATATTTGAAGCAGCAATAATATTTCCTCATCCTGTAGGGATTATAAGATTGAAAGCTGAATTTGTTGTTATGAATAATTGTACTTCACAACACTTTGTACTTGGAAATGATTATCTCAATATCTATGGTATTGATATTAATAATCATAAAGACAGGTATTTCACTATAGGGGAAAATAAAAGGCAAAAATTTGCTTTTTCTCTAGAAAGAAGTAAAATTACTGTCATTAAACAAGTAAAATATTTCAATAAAGAAAAATTTCAGTCAGATCAGTTAAGTGAAGCACAAATTAGTCCTGAATTAAAACGAGAAATGAAGGAAGAACTTATTGGACTTTGATTTCAATATAGAGAAGCCTTTGCTTCAGATAATGAACCACTTGGGGCTATAAAAGGCCATGAAGTGGATATCATGCTTAATGTGGAGAGACCTTATCCTCCACTATTAAGAAGACCAGGTTACCCAGCTAGCCCTAGGGCTAGAGAAGCATTAAAAAATCATATTAATGAACTAATGAAACTGGGAGTTCTTAGAAACGTTGGACACAATGAGGAGGTAGAAGTCACAACTCCAGTAATCATTACTTGGCATAATGATAAGTAAAGGATAGTTGGTGATTTTAGAGCACTGAATACCTATACTATCCCAGACAGGTATCCAATACCTAGAATTCATGAGACTTTGACTCAGTTATCCAAAGCAAGATTCATTACTTCCATGGATGCTCTAAAAGGCTTTCACCAGAATGTTTTGACACCTCATGCTAGGAAATTATTGAGAATAATTGCTCATTGTGGGATTTATGAGTATTTGAGAATGCCTTTTGCTATTAAAAATGCACCCTCTCATTACCAAAGAATGATGAATACTATCTTCCCACATGAATTATCAGGGGGATGGTTAATCATTTATGTTGATTACATTATCATTTGTTCAGAAACCTGGCAATTACATTTACAGAGACTTTCATTAGTACTTAAGAAAACTCTACAAGTGAACATAAAAATTTCTCTTAAAAAATGTAATTTTGGGTTTCATGAGTTAAAAGCTCTAGGACATGTAGTCTCAGGACTAAACCTTGGTGTTGATAAGAACAAAGTGGCTGCAGTTTTACTGAAACAAATTCCCCAGACAAAAAAATAAATGACGTCTTTCTTAGGGTTTTCCAGTTATTACAGGCAACACCTTAAAGATTTTGCAATCCATGCCAGATCATTATATAGAATTTGTGATCAACAAACTGTTTTTGAAATGACACAGGAGAGGATTCAAGAATATGAGAAAATCAAGTATGCCTTGACCAATGCACCATTATTGTTGATGCCAGACTGGAAACTTCCTTTCAAGCTGTATATTGATGCATGTGGTGAAGGTTTAGGAGCTGCTCTTCATCAAGTTCAAATTGTCAATGACAAGCCTTATGAAGGTCCAATTTGTTTTATTTCAAGACAAATTAAACCTACTGAGGCCAGATATGGGGCTAGCCGAATGGAGTGTCTTGTCCTTGTTTGGGCTTTGAAAAAACTTCATTACTATCTTGATGGTAGTGTGTTTGAAGTAATTACTGATTGTAATGCAGTAAAATCACTTCTTAACATGAAAACTCCAAACAGACACATGTTAAGATGGCAGATTGCTATACAGGAGTATAGAGGCAATATGACCATAGTACATAAAGCTGGAAATATTCATAAGAATGCTGATGGCTTAAGTAGATGGGCATTACCAAATACACCTGATAACCCTGCCTATGTTCCTACAAGTGCAGAATATCAAATTCCAATTGAAGGAATTAATATCACGGATGTTGGAACAGAATTATTTGAGCAAGTTAGAGAAAGCTATAAGCAAGACAAAAATTGCCATATACTTACTGCTATACTTGACAAAGATTGCAAAGATGCAGCATTGGCTAATTCTCTGGATGATATTTGGAAAACATCTTATGATAATGGAAGATTCCATTTTTTTGATGGTATACTATATCATAGATCTAAACACACATGTGTCATGGTCCTATTTAGTAGAATGTTGATTAACACAATACTACTAGAATGCCATGATAACATTTATTCTGGACATCTGTCTGAAGACAGAACAATGGAAAGAATTAAGACATGTGCCTGGTGGCCGTCTTGGAGAAAAGATGTCATTGAGTACTGTCATAGTTGTGATAGATGCCAGAAAGCCAATAAAGCTACTGGTAAAAGATTTGGTCTGATGATCCATATCCAAGAATCAAGTACCCCATGGGAAGTGGTTCACATGGATTGGGTGACTGCATTACCACCTGGAGGTGATAAAAGTTACAATGCATGTCTTGTTATTGTAGATAGATATAGCAAAACAACAATCTTTTTACCATGTCATAAAGATGACACAGCTATGGATACAGCTCTTTTGATCTGAAATAAAGTAATATTCCATACTGGTCTCTTTAAAGACATCATTAGTGACAGAGACTCAAAATTTACATCAGCCTTATGGACTAATTTACATAAGCTTTTGGGTACAAAATTATCATTCTCAACAGCATACCATCCACAAACATAAGGGTTGGCAGAAAGAATGATTCAAACCCTTGAGGACATGATCAGAAGCTTTTGTGCTTATGGCCTGGAGCTTGAAGATTCTGATGGCTTTGCCCATGATTGTTGTACTCTTATACCAGCATTGAAATTAGCCTACAAGACCTCCATCCAAGCTTCAACACGCAAGACCCCTGCAATGTTGGAAAAAGGATGGAACCCCAAACTTCCAATTGATACTTTGAAGAAAGATCTGGTTGAAATTCATCCAACTGCTTCAAGCTTTAAGCTATTGCTTGATAAAGTGAGACATCATACAAATCAAAGCATGAATAATGCCTTTGAATATGCTAAGGAGAAATGGGATAAAAGTCATAAAACCCCAGAATTCAAAGTAGGGGACTTTAGTTTCAAACTTGAACTTTGATAATATTAAAGGTCCAAAGAAATTGAAAGATTCCTTTGCAGGACCATTCATTATTTAAGCCCTTCATGGGACAAATGCAGTACAAGTAGAACTGTCAGGAGAACTGGAAAATAAACATCCAACTTTCCCTGTCAGTCTAGTAAAGCATTACACTTCAAGTGATAAGGAATTATTTCGTTTAAGAAATGGAAAACCCTTAGAGGTACCCCCACTAGATCAAAATGAGGAGAAAAAGGTACTAAAAGTCTTGAAAGAAAGAAGACTTAGCGGTAAAAATGAAAGAGAATACTTAGTCAGGTATAAAAATCCACAACATGAAGATGAATGGATTGTAGAAAGCAAGATACCTGATTCCAAAAGGTTTCTCAGAAGATTCAGACATGAGAGAAGACCAATTGCTCAATGAAAAGTTTGAATTGGGTGCTTTACATACTTAAAAGTATAAGTAGAGAGGTTGGACAGTGGATTATACCCCCCAAAATAACTTGGGGGTATACTACAAAAGAAAAATTGTAGTACAATTTTTTTTGGTGGTAGGGAATGTGATTCTGTGAGGTATGTATAACATACCCATAAGGCCACAAATGATTTTATAAACAGTTAATTTTGTCTTAAACAGACTTTTTAGTTGAAATTAAAATAAAAAATAACAAAAAATAAGTATAACTTTTTTTTGGATAAACAAAGTTATAAATATTACGTCATTTTTGGATTCTACCCCAAAAATGACCTAGGGTACATCCATAAGGTGTTATACCCAAAAACACTTATTTCTTGTCTTATTAGAGGATTTAAGAATCTCACAGTACTAATGTAACTTTTTTAACATTTTTTTTAAATTGTTAAATTTAAGCTTAAATAAGCTTAAATTTAAAGTTACATAAGGTTAATGCAAACTTACCAAAATTTTAGTTAAAATTGAGGTGTGGTGTATATTTACTGAATTGGCTAAGGATCTGCCATACAGAATGTAAATCCTGCGTGAGCTCAATTTAAAAGGGTTTAAAGCCATGGTATGGCTTGAAATAAATAAAAGGGCAAAATCCATGCAAAAAGGTGGGACAAAGGAAAAAGACCAAATAGAGCTGGGGTACCCAACTTTTTGGATCTGCAATGATTCAATTAAGGTTTTCCACCTGTATTGGAGGAATTTCAACCTTATTTAAGCTTTCAGATTAGACTTTGATCCAGCCTTAAGGTTGAAACTGGTTTTATCCCAATTTGGACAGGAATTTCAAGCTGCAAAAGGGTAAATCCCAATATGCAGGCTTGAAATCAAGGTTTTAAGAACTGTCAAATCTTAATTCAGCTTAAAAACCGTAAAAAAGCTTAAACATTTAAAGTTACAAGCATTAAAACCTTATCAAAAGCTAAGGTTTGTGTGTATTTTTATTTTACATGGAAAAATAGCAATAACTTCAAAAATTCATTAAAAATCCAATTCTTAATGGATTTGCTTGAAACTTTCACACAGCTTAGAATTTAATATTATCTACATATAAATTAAATTCTAAGCATCTTTGGTAAATAAATTTTCTGGTTAATTAGCCTGGAAATTTACTCTTCTAATTAAGCTCACAGAAAATTATGACTTCTTTAAAAAGTAATTAAAAATTTAGTTTAAGAGATTTCTGCTTGAAACTCTATTTTTTAGTTGTTCATGTGATGAACTTTAATATAAATAAGAATATTTATATTGAGAACTTAAAATAATTAGCTTAAATGAGGATTAAAGTTACATGGAGTTAAGAATAACACTGGTAACTTTAAATTAGGATTAAAAACAAGTTTCCTTAAGCTAAGAACTTTGTTTTTAAGTATGGTTTTTCAGTTTTGACCTGAGCAAGCCCTCTATATTCATTATGCATCATGAGAGCTGCTCTGAAGACATAAAAAGAGTCTTTTAATCACTGTTTTTGTCCATCATTCATTATCAATCCAATCATATTAGAAATTTAAACAGGTAAAGTTTTATTAAATATAAAATCTTATTATCAAAATAATTCTTAAGTTATTTTATTCTTTATTTATTAAAATCAAAGAATTGAAATCATAGAATTTAGATTATTGTTGTAATCACCAATAATATATTTTATTATATAAAATTAAATAACCTTAAATATCTTTTAAAATCCACAAATTCCTCTTAAAAACTCTTTAATCTTAATTTTTATTATAAAAAGTTGTTTTATATTTCAAATTATTGAGTTTTGGCGTGTTTTTAACTTATAATTATTATTTAATATAATAGCTGTTGTTGTTTGACTTGTTGTATTAAATAAATATTATAAGTAAGTTTTTCTCTAAAGTTCTATATTTTTTTATCTAGTATTAGTTTTTTTATATAGAATTTTTATTCTATAAGAATTATTTCTGCACAGTGTGTGTTATAATTCTTTTATAAAAAATATTTATATTATTTATAAGTGGTTAATAATCATATTTTTACATGTAACTGTCTCATTAAGAGCTTTACACTTCTTATTGTTATAGCTGTCAGTGACTATAACAATAATAGAATAATTATAATTTATTATGCTTATTATATTTTTTTTATTATTATATTTTTATAATAATAATTCAATTTATTTTTTTATATAATTATTTTTAATAATTATATTTAAATTTGTAGTTATGATATTTTTTTATTTTTTATATTTCTACTGAGGACAGTCATAGTACTCTTTATTTTGCTACTATTATCAAGAGTTTCATAGACAAGCCTTACATAAGGGGTACATATTGTTACTGGCACTACTAAATTGCACACCTTCTATTGGTAATAGATGGTTTTTCCATTCAGGAAGTATAATTTGGAGATAATCTCTGCCTACACAAGTGCAAAATGCCCCTGTATCCAAATTTACTTTGGCTTCAATATCACTCATCAAAACTGATGTGATACAGGATGCTCCAGCAGTGTAACCCTTTCCTCTAGCAGGTTTTGTTTTACACATTCTGGCATCTTGGATATTGACCAGGTTTCAGCAATCCTCACTTTACTGTGGCAAGTGGGTATGGACTTCTGTGACCTCAAAGAAGGCTGTAATGTTTTCAATGGGATAGCCCTCCACTGGTGTATCTTCAGTGACTGCAGAATCTTGATCACACTCCTCTCTCTCTTCAGTACACTTAATTTCTTCAATGACTTGAACTTCATTAATTTTTGTCTTTTTGGTGCAAGTGTTTGCTAAATGTGAAGTACTTCCACATTTATGACACTTCAAGACAGGTCTTTCTGGTCTTTTATCTTCTCTGGGAATCTTTGTGACTATCTTGGATTCCATAGGGATTCTAGTCCAAGTTTTACCAATTCTTGTTCTGGTAATGATATCTTCCATTGCATTAATTTAGTCCTTTGTTGAACAGGGTTCTACACACCTGCTTTTGATAGCAGGTTCCAGTTCTCCTCCACACTTTATTAATATCTTCATATTAATCATAGTGTCAGACATATCTGGGTGTAAAGCAGATAATCTGTCTTTTGTTTGAAGAACCAAGTAAGTGGTTTATCTTTCTCTGAGTTAAAAATGACACTTTTAAAAGCATTTTCCTTTTTAAACCTCCAAGAATCGTTGGCCCATTTGGTAATCACTTCAGATTTACACCAAGATCAATCATGTTTTCCATGATCTATTCTCATCTTGCAATACCATTTCTTTGAAGTCCTGGTAAACAGAGAGTGTAATTTCCCCACTATGATTTCATCAGGTATATTAAGGTCTTCCTGTAACATATCAATAGTCCTGATGAACTCAATATGGTTATATTCTCCTTCAACAGAGAATGTGGGCCATTCTTCTAATTTGGGAACATCTTTAACAGAGACAACACTTTCTCCTAAAAGTGGGGTAAAACTTCCTTTAACAGAAAGTCTTTCTTCAGTCAAAGGTGTAGAATGTCTTGGCATATGTGGTTCATAATTCTTATTAATTTGTTCTACATTTGCAATGATTTCATTCTTTAACTTTTGCCTTTCACTGTCACTTTTTGCTAAATGTGTAGCAAACTGATTGGTATTTTCAACTATCTTCAAGACATCATCTTGTAGAATCTTAAGTTGATCATTCATTTTAAAAATAGAAAGATCTTCCATTTCATCATTCTGAATCAGTCATGTACTCTCAATTATGCTACAAGCATTGATAATTGAATCAAATCTGGCATTTGTTAATTCATACCATTCAGTATATTTCTTGTCATGTTTTTTCAATTCATTAATATCTGATGTTATTTTAGTTAACTTTGAATCAAGTTTACCAATTTCTACATTGATACTACTTTGTACATGATTTATTTGCGTGGAAAGGTCCTGTTCATCCTTTCCTGCTCCTTGGCTGGGAATTCCATGAGAGTTCTGGCCATGTTGAACACACTGTCCACTGCTGAAGGCTCCAATTTGGGGATCCTGTACCCTTGTGGGTAAGTTCTGTGCCAATTTGCTTTGCCTTTGCCCTTGCTTTGATTGTTCTTGGGACCTCTGTGCTTCTTCTGAGGTCCTTTGGGCTTGTCTTTGGACACTTCTGGAGCTGGTTTGGAGCTGGTAGACACCACTGGGGCCTCTGTCTCCAAATCTGGAGTTGTTTCCAGTTCCTTCTGGTCTATGAATAAAAGACTTTGGTTCTTCAACCAATTCTTTATTTTTTTGACCTTGTCTTTGCAAGACAGGGGGCTCCATCCTCCTAAGAGTTCTATGGTCTTCTCCTGACCCAGAAAGCTCTTGATGTGAAAGTAGGAGTTCATGGCCCCCTGCCAAAGGCTTGGGCATATTTCCTACTCTTCTTCTTTGGCTGCTCTGAACCAATTTTTCTACTGGCATTGAATTCACGTCTAAATCTGTTGGTACAGACCTTGGGGAATGGGGGGAAACTCTGGCATCCTCCAAATGTGTCTTTCTTGTGGAAGACTTGGCACTTCTGGATTTGGTCTTGCCTCTTCCTTGTCCAAATTCATCTGGTTGGACTGAATAGTTGCTTCCATTTCTGGTATGCACCATTTTCATGTCAACTTAAAGATAAAAGGTGAAAATATAAGATAAAATACACACCTTTTGGTGGAAATTTAGCCTTTTCTGAGTTAAATAAGGTCCCTCTTTTAGCAATTTGCACCTCAATACTGTCTTCAGATTCTGCTTCTGGAGATTCTGGACTAGTGATATATCTTTTACTGAGTCTGTTGTCAGCTGCACAGTATTTGATTAAAGACACTAGAAAAAAATTATAAAAGAGAAAAAATATTATTTTTTATACTTTTTAAAATATTTTTAGAAATTTTTTATAAGTTTTATATTCTTTAATATTGAAAAAACTATTCTTTTTAAAGAAAAAAAATTCAAAATTCAAGATTTTGAATGAAAATTAATTCAGAGTAACTCAAAGAATAATTTTTTAAGTTTTTGGATGTGAAAAGCCATGTGTGAAAACAACATAAAATTAAACCAAATTCCTCAATGAAAAAGATTTTCAAAACAATTTCAAAAATAAGAATTCTTTTAACTTTAAAATGAAAGAAAAAATTATTAAATTAATATATTTTAGAGCTCAAAAGGTATATTAATTAAGGGTACAAGGTTCAAAAAACACGGCCAGGCCCCCAAATGTAAGATTTGACTATGAAACTGATGATAATATCACTATTAATCAACAGTACTGTGTCTGTTCTTATGAAATATAATAATAAAATATTATTATAACCACAATTAAATTATTGAAGAATTATTTGTTTCACGTGTTAAGCACTACTAGTGATTTTAACAGTGAGCAAGTAATTGTCTACTAGAATCAATTACAAGAAGATTTTAATAATAAAACTTTTTTTATTAAAATAATAAAATTATTTTAATATATAATTATCTTTTGAAAGAATAATTATAATGATAATTCTTGAAGAAAACTAATTTTAGAGAAAAACTTTAAGAATTAAAGATAAATCACTCACTAATATTCCAAAGAGCTTATTGAAAGATAAGATAGAGAGATTTGACGTGGAATTGTGGATTTAAGGATCAAAATGGATTTATAACAGTATTACAACAATATATAGTTGGATTCTATCATTTCACGTCTTTCTGATTGATTCTGAAAGATTTAAAACACTTAAGAATAGCTGTAACTAATACTTCCTTGTTGGTAATAATGATTTAAATGATAATAAGATGAGGTGGAAAAAACAGCAAGAAGAGGCCTCTTTTGAGTCAAAAACAGCTCACAGAGGCGTGCCATGGAGTAAACTGAAAAACCAGTGAGTGAGAAAACAATAAGCCCTTTTGGAGTATTGATTGCATCATCTGTTGTTACGTAAGATTATCACAATTACTTAATTGATGCTTTTACGTGACTACTAACCCCAATATGGTTCAGAATAAAAGGAGTAACATCTGTAAATCTTCTTTTATTCCAAAATAATCATGGATTTCTCAAAGTTATCAATGTTATTGCCAATTTCATCACAGGTTGGAATTACTGTGAATTTTTGAAGATTCAGTGTTTCATGTAGAATAGTCAAAAATGTGCTGTAAGTAAAACTTTTAATTTTACTAGTAAATCTGGAATTCTTTTTGGCTGTACCATAGATAATAGAGTTCTCCATTAGTCCTGAACGTTTCAGAAAGATTCATTAAGAATTGTATTTTTGTTGAATTTTTGAAGTTTTTACCTCATTTCTATGTAGAATTGCAAATATCAGTGTTTCACTGGTTTCTATGAGGTAAATCAATGGATACAAGTCCAAAAAGGCTTTTAATTACTCTTTTGGGGTTTATCTATGGAAAGTCATTAAGAATTGACATGGTTACAGGAGTCTAAGTAGCTCTTTACCTCCTTGGCACATCAAAATAGCAGGTTATTTGCTATTTTCTTAAGTTTTACTGTAGTTGTAACATGGTAACCAAGTTCCCAAAAGGTTTTAGTTTACCAATTAGGCCAGAATAAGCCATGGATCCAAGCTTTGGAGCTGTCCACGCCTCTGAGGCCTCAGAAGTTGGGTACCCTGGCTCTCTTTGATGTCTTTTGTCCCCCTTGCTTATTTTTTACGTCAAAATGGAAATTTAAGCTTCAAGTGAGATATCCACTATGGGTGTACCAAAAGTCTATGTAAGGATACCATGATATTAAGTACTCAAAACATGAATAACACTATTCTTAGTGTATATGTAACATGGGATTTCTCACTTTCCCATTATTTTGGTGTAAAATTAAGAAAAACAAAAATTTTCACGCGTCTTTTATGTGGTATTGATGATGTGGTATTGAGGTATTTTCCATTTTACCACCTCAAATACTTAAATTGAGCTTATTCACTCTATGGAGCAACCCTAGGTGAATTTTTGTGTAGAATCCAAATCTGGTCTTAAATCCATGGATTTACTTACTCAATAAAAAGTTCTTCATCTTTTCTGAAATTAAAAATGATGAATTTTGGATATATGCATGACTTATGAGTTATGCATAATTCAAAATTTATTCTTAAGACAATTGTGGCCTATTTGGGTATGTAAAATATACCTCAAGGCTCACAAGAACTATGACTGTGACATGTGGAAATAATTTTAAATTAATAGTTTTAATATAATATAATAGCTTTTAATATAGTAACAGAGTTCTACTATTGAAAAAGAGTGGTGGTGAGCGCTAATGAGAACCCTGGATGCAGTCTTACCAGTTGGATTACTATAATAAGAACTACAATAATTAAAGTTATAATTATACCCTGATTATTACCCAAGAGTAAAACTGTTTTGGACAGTTTACTACGTAGGATATTCAAGAACAGGATGAGGAAACAATTCTGGCTGTGAAAAGCCTCCTTTTTATCCTGAAATGGGGTGGAAAGGGTGCTAGACCTTTCCACGTAGAGGAAGTGAAGATTTTTTTACTCTCTAGTACTGGCTTGTGGTTTGCAAACAGCCTGTATTGCCTGTATTGGGCTCAGATGTGGTTTTCAAACCACATCTGGGCGGTTTTCACCAATACATGGTGAAAATTCTTATCTGGCAACCTCACAGCCTGATTCTGACGTGTATGACACATAGAATGCTGTACAGAAGCTGTATGGGACCCCAGTATTGACTGACATATGAGTTATTGAAGTAAAAACAAGCTTCTTTGTCTATTTGACACCTCATATTCATGGTTATGGGATATTATCCCATGGTAATGCTGTATGTGACAGCAGGTGGGAATCTGACCTTAAAACAGCCATAACTTTGTCAATTCTTGAGATATCAACCTTAAGCTTGGTTAGGTGTGTAGCTCTGTATGTGCTCTACACAATGGTACCTCATTTGGAATGGTTATCATCAAATATGGCAAAGCTATGCCATGCACAAGATTTTTGTACATTTGCGTGGTATAGGCAAAAAGCTTTATTGAGCTTATTTGCCCCATATCTTTTGTTCTAGTTTAGCTATGGGGAAATGGATGAAACCATCAGATAGCCCTGATTTTGCTCTTTCCAAAAAGAACCCACTTCAAGTATCTCACACTAACACTGTAGAAGCTAGATGAGAGATGAATGTTTTGTTAACCCTTATTTGGCCTGAAATTGACCATAACTCCAGTAATATTGTTGCTAGCTCAGTTTGGCTAGTACCATTGGATAGCCCTGGCTTAGAGCTTCATTTTGAGTACCCATTTGATGGGGTTAAGCCTTTCCGTCTAGATTTTAGATGGGAGGTGAAAATTAAGGTTTATGCTCAGCAATAACTTTGAGCAGGAATAACTTTGTTATTTCTTGTCCTATGGTGATGGGACTTATATTTTCAGAAAGAGGTGAGTTTTCTCTTCCTTTTGATACCTTCTGGGCTGATTTGGCTCAGCTCCATGTTTTGGTGGTATCTTGGCTATACCATTGGTTTATGGTATTTTGGCTGTCATGCTTGTGCTCTGGTTTTGAGTCACAGGCTGACAACCAGTGCAGGTGTTTTTCTTGTGGTAGAGTGCTGACTTGTATTATGTGCCTGTTGGACTGCTGGTAGAAGGGTAACCCAGTTATGGGCGTATCATTCATGGTCCTTGTATTCCATGCCATAGGCACAGAATCTTTTAAGGATGTCTTCCATTGTCTGGATCACCCTTTCAGCTAGTCCATCTTTTTGTGGATGGTAAGCTGTGGAAAATGAAAGCTTGGTTCCAAGCATGTCATACAAGTGGGTCCAAAATTTGGATGTCAATTTTGGGTCCTTATCACTAATGATGATCTTAGGGACTCCACAGCTAGATATGATGTTATTCCAGAATAACAGAGCAGTATCCATGGGTGTGTGCTCTTTATGGCATGGAAGAAACCTCATACTCTTGCTTAACGTATCAAATATCATTAAACAGGCATTGTAGGTTTCTTTGCCTCCTGGGACAAGTCCTGTAACCCAGTCCATATTGATTGTTTCCCATGGGTGTTTGGGTTCGTCTATATGCTGAAGTAATCCATACTTCTTACCATGTTTCCTATTTGACTTCTAGCATCTTTCACAAGTGTTGATGTATTCACTCAACTCTTGTTCCCACTTGGGCCACCAAGCTATGCTTGCTACCCTCTCTTTGGTCCTTTCTTCACTCATGTGTCCCATTTAGGGGTAGTCATGGCATTCCTTCATGATCAGAGAGATGTGCTCTCTGTCTACCACTGTGAGTGCACTTGTGTTCTTCTCTCTATGGTAGAGCAGGCCATCTATAAGGAAAAATTTATTTTCCTTATAGTCCCTCAACCAGGGTTCCTCCAAGTGGGACTCCAGCTTTGGGCTCCTGTATTTTTGTTGAAGGAGTTATAAAAATATGCCACACTGTTTTTGTTTGGCATATGTCTTTATTACTGAATTGAAGAGTTCAGTGTGCAGTTCTGAGGAGCTTATTCCAAGTATGGTCATCTCTATTCCTTCTGAGTCAGTGTTTCCACTGTCTGGGGTACCACTTTCTGGTGCCCACTCAGAGAATCAGAAGTTTTTCTTCCTATCTATTTCCATGAAATGGATAGGAATTTTAGCTGCTACTTCAGGGTCATGAGCGGGATTGCTTTTGACATTATCCGGTGGGCATCTTCTGAGGGCATCTGCATTGGTATGGCTTTTACCTTATTGGTATATGATGGTCATATTCTCTCTATACTCCTGAATGGCTATTTGCCACCCCAGCATGTGTCTATTGGTAGTCTTCATGTTTAGTAAATAATTAAAGGCTCTGCAGTCTGTGTAGACTTCAAAGACTGCACCTTTCAAATAATAATGGAGTTTCTCTAGAGCCCAGACTAGACATAGACATTCAGTGTGGGTGGCCCCATACCTGGATTCTGAATATTTCAGCTGCCTAGAGATGTAACATATTACACCCTCTCTTGGTTCACCATCCACAATTTGTCTCTGGTGAAGGGCTGCTCCTAAGCCTTGGATACATGCCAAATCTATTTATAACTTGAATGTCAGTTCAAAGTCAGGAAACATGAGCACAGGTGCATTTGTGAGTTAATATTTGATCCTCTCATATGCATCCATTCTTTCCTTCGTAATTTTCAAAACCACATCTTTTGATCATAACTTGTAGAAACTACTAGTTATGTGGGCAAAATGTTTTGTGTAGTATCTATAGTAGCTAGAAAACCCAAGGGGAGATTGCATCTCTTTGATGTTTCTTGGTACTGGTTTTTCAGTACTGCTTCTACTTTATTCTGGTCAATTGCCAGACTAATACCTGATACCTTATGTCCTACAGCTAGTAGCTGTTGTTGGCCAAAATTACACTTTTACAGTGAAATTTTCAGATTTATGGGTGTGCATTTACTTAGTACTCAGTCGATGTATTGCGCATCGTCTTCCAATGTCTCTGAGTATATAATGGTACCATCAATATATACTACCATCCAGCCTTCCAGTATTTCATCTTGAAATATTGTATCCATCATCCTTTGGAAGTGGTATGGTGCATTTTTGATGCCAAATAGCATCCTGGTGTACTAATATATGCCCATATGGCATATGATTCTGTGTAATTTCATGGAGTTTGGTTTAACTCCATTTTGGTGGAAGCCTTTCATACAATCCATTTTGGTTATATATTTGGCTTTCGCCAGTTTGTCTAAGGCATGAGGTATCCTAGGAATAGGATACCTGTCTGCTTTTGTGTAGTTAGTCAGGGCTCTGAAATCTCCACAAAGCCTAGACTTGCCATCATACCAGGTGATTAGGACTGGGGTGGTTATTTCCACTATTTCATTGTGACCAATCTTTCTGGTTACATCCCTGTCCAGGAGTTCATTGATATGTTTTTGAATTTCTTTCCTTGTTTCCAGACTTGCTGGGTAAGGAGGTCTCCTGAGAATGGGTGGATAAGGTCTTTCCACCCCCAGATATAGTTCTACATCATGGCCTTTAATCATGCCTAATGGTTCTTCAACAATGGCAAATGCTGGTCTGTTCTTTCTCAGAATCATCAGTAAACTTAGCTTTTGTTTACTGGTGAGGGAAGTGCTAAACTGGAGCTCTCTGAATTCATTTAGTAGCTCCTCATGTGGATCCTGAGAATATATGTGGTATATATCAAGTGAAAATGTCTTTTCCTTGTTGGTACCAATGGTAATATGCCTATTTTTACTGTTGTAAATATCTATGCCATAAATCATTTGGTAGTCTGTTCCCAGTAAGAACCCTTGGATGTGGGAATCATTAGCCACTACAAACTCTGGGTTGGGTCTGATGTTACCTTTCCTATGGGGTACATTTATCTCTTTGATAATTGTCCCAATAAAAGTCATCTTCTTTGAACCTTTGAGATATGACCACATACCCAAAAAGGTCACAAGAAATATTTAATATAATTATAAATTAAAAATAAGTACTTTTAAAATACAAAAATACCATAATTTGACATAAAACTTGGTTGAACTTAAAACCCAATGTATAAACATGTGAAATAAATTATACCATTGGATACCCCATGGTAAAATACACATATACCATTTTTATGGAATATCTGTAAAGTCAATATTTAATAAGTTATAAGTAATAATACCTTATAAAATACACAAATCCTTATTTATTTCAAAGCCCAATGAGACAACATGTAAAATAAATGGTACCAGTGGATTATCCATAAAAATTAACATATAAAACAATTAAGAATCTAAGATTCAAAATCAATACTTAAGGAATTAACCTGAATATATGCACTTTTTTGGTCAACGCATATATTCAAGGATTTTAGCTAATATCTCTTGAATTATGCATGATAGAGTGATGAACTAAAAAGAAAGTCATCACGTAATTACTTTAGGAATACAGAAATTAAGTTTATTTCACAAGTTATAAACAAGGTTAAAACCTGTAAGGAATTATTGATTAAAATCAACAGAGCTGTTGACCACTTTGTTGTGAAAATGGTCCAAACTTAAAAAAAGAGGGACAGTTGGAATCTACTAGTTCATTCGTGAATAATGATGTATTTTTTATTATAATATTCAAGGTATAACCCCTTGAAATTATAGTTTGAAGTTTAAAATAATAAATTTCAACAGAAAAGATGAGTTACAAGAAAAATCATCAAAAATAGAGTTTTGATGATGTAATGAGATGCTCTTGGCAGAATAATGAGGTTATGCCAAGCTATTAGAATTCACTCTCTGAATGACTGTAGCGTGTAAATCTTAAAGGTTATTAAGGATCAAAGTTTGAGCTTTATTTGATCATTTATGCTCACTCACTGTAACTTTAAATTAAGTTTAACAGTCATATGAGTGATAGAATGGTGAATACTATTAGTTTATGATTAAAAATAATAAAATTCACGAATTTTGGGGTTCTTCCAAGCCTTTGACATCATCAAACTTAGAGTTATAGTGATAACTTTAAATAATGGCGTAATAATGATGTATTATGGTTTGATCATGATGTAATCATCACCAAACCTTAAAATATTGATCAGTTGCAGTGGATAAGATCAGTAAATGTCTACTAGAAGCCTGTTGGACTCTAAGAGGGAGGTATTTACTATAAATAGAGCTCTTTTCACTCTGTTTTCCCCTCAGACACATCAAAAACATTAAATGAATACAATAAAAAGGTAATTTCTTTATTCTTTATATATAAAACTTTTATATCATCAAAGAACAAAGATCACCTTATTATAATCATCAATTTTGACGTGATTAAATCATTTATTTGATTGTTTTTGTTAAAAATCTCTCTAAAATCTCATTTTCACATAAAAATCAAGAATATTTGTAATTTCTCTATTTTTTATTGTAAATAAAATTTGGGTCAGTTGCATTTATATTATTTGGCGTAAAATATCTCGAAATTATTATATTAAGTATTAAAAGTAGATTATTTTCTCTTATTATAATAATTTTGTCTCTATTATTCTTTGAATAATTCTTTAATTAATATAAATAGTATTTATATTAATTTATAACTTTAATATTGGTAATATTATTGTTATTAAATGTTTTTTATTAATAAAAAGCAATTTTTTACGCCTTTATTATTTGTTTGTAACAATAATAAAGTGCCTTTGAATATATTAATTAGTTTATATTAATATATTTATTTTATTATATTATATTTTATAATATAAGTTATATTATCATATTTTATTAATAATATAATTATTTTTACGCCATAATTATAATCATTCTTTATTATTATGATTATTTTTATCTTATTTATTTCATTTATAAGGATATTCATAGTACAATAAGTAAAATATTAGTAATTTTTACTTATTGTTTCATAGTCAAACCTTACAATAATGGTATATAATACCATATATGCACCACTCCTGAAACCTTGAGTACAGGGTGCATGGAGGAGTGGAAGAATTCCTATAAAGGTGAGGGGAAAGCTTGAACTGAGCTGATATGGTGGGCTCTGGTGCTTACAAGAGGCCATGGGCTGAAACGTTGTCCACAGTGGTTATTGGCCAAAATTGGGTCCTGAGGGTCTTTATGGGATTTGGGGCCAAAATTGGCTCAGGTGGGCCCAATTGTTGTTTAGGACCCACCTGGCTTTGTGGGCTAGTGGGCTACCCCCTTTGGCCTCATTGGATTAGGCCAAAAGGGGCCTAATTGGCCCAAAAAGGCCATTTAGGCCCTGGACCCCTTAATGAAAAGGGGTGGCCCAGGAGGGCTGGTTCTGGCTAGGGGGCCCAGAACCCCCAGGCCCAAAAACAAGGATAAAGACCTGGGGGTTGGGGATATGGAAGAATTGGCCAGGGAGGCCAATGATGGCAGGATATGGCCTTGGGCAATAAAAGGCCAGGGAAGAGTGATATGGCCAAAATTCCATAGAGCACCAGAAGGGGCGAAATTGGCCATAAAGATATGGTGTGGCCAATTGGCCCCAACTTGGTCTCAGGATGAAATTGTTGCAACACCGATAGAGGAGGGTCATTCTTTGTGGTTGTGACAGCAAGAACCAAATATCTTTCTAGAAAAACATCACTGTAGATAGTTATTCACGCTGCGTGCGCCGCATGCGCCACAGTTGTCTAGTTGTAATTTTTAAGCCGCACGCCAGACGCTACAAAGTCTCTTTTCCTCACCTCTCATCATTGGAGGTGACGGCTTAGAAACTGACCAGCAAGCAAGCTTTGCTACACCTGGCCCTTACTTATTAAGATTAATTAAATTCTAATTTCTAAATAATATTCAATTATTATTTATTATGACGAGTAGTTACAAAAAAATAAAAAGTATTAAATATATAGATAGATGACCAGGTGTAGCAAAGCTCGCTTGCCAGTGAATTCCTAATCCATCATACCCAATGTCTAGAGTTCAGGAGAATGCATTACCTATAGAGAGATAACCAGGTGTAGCAAAGCTCGCTTGCCAGTCAGTTCCTAATCTGTCACCTTCAATTGTTAGAGGTGAAAAAAACAATTTGGGTGTGTTTGGTGAGTGGCTTATAAGTTACAACTAGACAACTGCGCCGCATGAGGCGTGCACAGTGTAGACAACTACTTACAGATAATGTTTTTCTAACAGCACAATTGGTTGTTGCATTGTTGCAACAGGCCAATTTCAACACCCCCCCAAAATTTTTAGCTATTATCCATTTACACACAGAAAGGCCAGAGCCTGTTGTAGTGCCAGTCCAGAAAGTCTTTTAGTGAGCACATTGGCTTGCATCTTCCCTGTAGGGACACAGGTGATTTTGATGTGTCCTTCCTGATTGTATTGTTGACAAAAAAAGAGCGCAGTCCAGATACAGCATCCGCTTTCTTGACCGTTTGTCAATTGAGACCTGAATGGCAGCCTGGTTTTTGCAAAAAATTTCCTTTTTGAAGTTACCCTAGAGTTGAGCGAGCTGGTTAATTTCCTGAATGAAATTTTGAGTAGAATCCAGCAGGGCCATGTACTACACCACACACATAGAGTGTAAGGTTTGACTATGAAACAATAAGTAAAAATTACTAATATTTTACTTATTGTACTATGAATTTCCTTATAAATGAAATAAGTAAGATAAAAATAATTATAATAATAAAGAATTATTATAATTATGGCGTAAAAATAATTATATTATTAAATAAATATAATAAAATAATAAGTAAATATATTAATATAGGATAATTAATATATTTCAAAGCAATTTATTATTGTTACCAACAAATAATAAAGGCGTAAAAAATGGTTTTTATTAATAAAAAACAATTAATAACAATGATATTACTAATTTTAAAGTTATAAATTAATATAAATACTATTTATATCAATTATAGAATTATTAAAGTAATAGTAGAGAAAAATTATTATAATAAGAGAAATAACATACTTTTAATGCTTAATATGATAATTTTGAATACCTTTACGCCTAAAAATGTAAATAAAACTTATTTAAATTGTAGTTACAATAAAATTTAAGAGAAATTACAATTTCTCTTGATTTTACGTGGAATAGAGGTTTTTTAAGAGAGATTTAAACAAAACAATTAAATAATTGCAATAATCACATCAGAAATGATGATTATAGTACGATTATCTTTGGTCTTTAATAATATAAAGGTTTTATATATAAAGAATAAAGAAATTACCTTTTTCTTTAATGATTTAATGTTTTGTAAGCATCTGAGGTGAAAACAGAGTAAAAAGACCTCTATTTATAGTAAAAACCTCCCTCCTAGAGTCCAGAAAACGTTTATTAGACGTGTACTGATGCTTTCTATTAGAATTGATCAATATTTTGAGGTTTGGTGATGATTACATCATGATCAAACCATCTTATCTCAATATTACACCATTATTTAAAGCTATCACTGTAACTCTAAGTTTGACGACGTCATAGGCTTGGAAGAAGCCTCAGATTCGTAAATTTTATTAGTATTAATCATATTCTAATATTACTCACCAGTTTTATCACTTATATGACTGTTAAGCTTAAAATAAGAGTACAGTGAGTGATCTTAAATGATCAAATTTAAGCTTAAACTTTGTTCATTAATAACTCTTAAGTTATACATGCTACAGCTATTCTGAGAGTTGATTCTGATAGCTTTGCATTTCCGTATTACACTTCCAATATCATTTCATTAAATAATGAAAACTCTATTTTTGAGGGTTTTTCTTGTAACTCATCTTTTCTGTCAAAATTTAATATTTTAAACTTCAAACCATGATTTCAAGGGGTTATACCTTGAATATTATAGTAAAAGATACATAATTCTCCATGAAGGAAGTAGTAGAATCCAACTGTCTACGTTTTTTTAAGCTTGGACCACTTTCACAACAAAGTGGTCAACAGCTTTATTGATTTTAATCAATAATGCATTACAGGTTTTAACCTTGTTTATAGCTTGTGAAATGAAGTTCATTTCTGTATTTCTGAAGTAATTTCGTGGTGTTTTTATTTTTGGTTCATCACTCTATCATGTATATTTCAAAAGATATTAGCTAAAATCCCTGAATATATGCATTGACCAAGAAAGTGCATATATTCATCTTAACTCCTTGAGTATTGACTTTGGAGATCATCTTCTTAATTGTTTTATGTGTAGAGTTTTATTGAGAATCCAATGGTACCATTTATTTTACATGTTGTTTCATTGGTATTTGAAATAATTAAGGATTCATTTTTTTATAAGGTATTATTAGTTATAACTCATTAAATATTGACTTTACAGACATGCCATGAAAATGGTATATGTGTATTTTACCATGGGGAATCCAATGGTGTAATTTATTTCACATTTTTATTCATTGGTTGTTAAGTTAAACCAAGTTTTATACCAATTTATGTTATTTTTGTAGTTTTAAGGTAATTATTTTTAATGTATAATTATTTGAAATATTTCTTGTGACCTTTTTGGGTATGTGGTCATATCTCAAAGTTTCAAATTCCCTTCCCCCAAAGTAGATTTTACCACAATCTGATATGTGTAATTAGGGTATCATCCACTGTCCTACCTCTTCAATAGACTTTGTTAGTCTTCAATCTCAATAATGCTTGATTTTTCTATTCTTTAGGTTTTCTTTCATGTCTAAACCTTCTTAGTAGTTTATCAGCATTTGCTATATCTTTCTCTTTCTCAAGTAGCCATTCATCTTCTTGAGTTGAATTTCTATACCCTACAAGTTATTTTCTTTCTCTTTTTTCTTGTCCTTCTTTCTTTAAGAACTTTCAAAATTTTCTTTTCCTCTACTTCTTTTAAGGGGGGTTTATTTCTTAGTGGAAATAGTTCCTTGTCACTTGAGCTGTAAGGTTTTATCAGACTTACAGGGATAGTTGGGGGTTTGTTCATTAATTCACCTGTGAGTTCCAATCGCACAGCATTGGGTTCATGAAGTGCGTTTATCATAAATGGTCCTGCAAAGGAATCTTTCAATTTCTTTGGGCCTTTTATGTTATTGAAGTTAAGGGTTGATACTAGGACCAAGTCTCCTATTTTGAAGTCAGGTGGCTTATGAGTTTTATCCCATCTTTCTTTTGCATATTTGAAAGAATCTTGCATACATCTGTTTGCATGGTGTCTTGCCTTATCAAGCATTATCTTAAAACTGCTTTCTGTTGGGTGTATATCCACTAAGTCCTTTTTGAGGGTATCATAAGGAAGTCTTGTATTCCAACCTTTTTCTAGCATTGCTGGTGTTTTACCAGTAGAAGAATGGATTGATGTCTTATATGCCAGCTTAATGGCTGGTATTAGTGTACACCAATCATGGGTAAAACCATCAGAATCTTTGAATTCTAGTCCATAAGCACAGAATCTTCTGATCATGTCCTCCAAGGTTTGTATGATTCTTTCTGCTAAACCATCAGTTTGAGGATGGTAAGCGGTTGAGAATGATAACTTTGTCCCAAACAAGTTATGGAGATTTGTCCATAATGCTGAAGTGAATTTTGGGTCTCTGTCACTTATAATATGCTGGAATAAGCCTGTATGGCTAATGAATTTATTCCATAGCTGTGTCATCTTTTTGACATGGTACGAACATGGGAGTTTTGCTATACCTGTCAACTGATACTAGGCATGAATTATAGCTTCTGTCTCCTCCTGGAGGTAATGCTGTTACCCAATGCATATGAACTATTTCCCAAGGGGATTTTGGTTCTTGGATTTGGAGCCTCATTGAAAATTTCTTTCCTGTGGCTCCTTTGTCATTTTGACATCTTTCACAGGTTTGGAAGTATTCTGAAACATCTTTCTTCCAATTTGGCCACCAAGAGCAGGTTTTCACCCTTTCTAGTGTTCTGTCTTCTGAGAGATCTCCACCTGAAACACTATCTTGACACTCATGTAAAATAGTGTTTATCAAGGTTCTATCTGTTAAGTCCGTAACAAATGTGTGTTTTGTTTTATGGTAAAGGATCCCATCAAGGAAGTGGAATCTGCCTTCATCATATGCCTTTTTCCATGTTTCATCTAATTTTGATGAAAGTGATGGATCTTTGCAGTCTTTAATTAGAAGTTGGTTTAAGATATGGCAATTCTTGTCTATCTTATAGCTTTCTTTAACTTGGTTAAGGAATTCTGTGCCAATGTCTGTAACACATATTCCTTGTATATGGTTCTCTTCTTGTGGTACCCATGATGGATGGTCAGGGGTATTTCCTAGAGCCCATCTGCTAAGACCATATTCATTTTTATTAATATTACCAGATTTATGAACAATAGTCATATTTCCTCTATATTCTTGGATAGCAATTTGCCATCTCAGCATATGTCTATTTGGAGTTCTCATATTTTGTGGAGATTTTACAGCATTACAGTCTGTAATCACATCAAATACTGTTCCATCCAAGTAATGATGTAATTTTTCTAAAGCCCGCACTAAGCAGAGGCATTCCATTTGGCTTTCTCCATATCTTGCTTCTGTTGGCTTTATCTGTCTTGAAATAAAACAAATTGGTCTTTCCACTGGTTTATCATTGATAATTTGTGTCTGGTGTAGTGTAGCACGTAGTCCTTCTCCACAAGCATCAATGTAAAGTTTAAATGGTAGTTTCCAATCTGGCATTAGAAGAAATGGGGCATTTGTTAAGGAATTTCTCAATTCTTCATATGCCTTTACTCTTTCTTCTGTCATTTCATAGACTTTTTGTTGATCACATAGTTTATACAAGGATTTAGCAATTTTTGCAAAGTCCTTTATATGCTGTCTATAGTAACCAGCAAATCCTAGAAATTATTGCATTTCTTTTTTGGTTTGAGAAATTGGCTTAAGTATTACTGCTGCTGCTTTACTCTTGTCTATTCCTAGAATAAATCCAGATACAATAAGTCCTAGTGCTTTTAGTTCACTACATGAAAAATGACACTTTTTCAAGGAAATATTCATATTCACTTGCTGTAAGGTTTGACTATGAAACAATAAGTAAAAATTACTAATTTATTACTTATTGTACTCTGAATGTCCTTATGAATTGAATAAATAAGATTAAAAATATAATAATAATAAATAATTATTATTATTATGGCATAAAATAATTATATTATTAAATAAATATAATAATATAATTTATATTATGAAAATATAATATAATAAATAAATATATTAATATAAAATAATTAATATATTTAAAAATCTCTTTATTATTGTTACCAACAAATAATAAAGGCGTAAAAAATTGCTTTTTATCAATAAAAAACAATTAATAACAATAATATTACTAATATTAAAGTTATGAATTAATATAAATACTATTTATATTAATTAAAGAATTATTAAGAGAGTAATAATAGAGAAATTATTATAATAAGAGAAAATGACCTACTTTTAACACTTAATATAATAATTTTGAAATATTTTACGCCAAAAAATATAAATACAACTTTTTCAAATTGTATTTACAATAAAAATAAAGAAAATTACAAATTATTCTGGATTTTTATGTGGAAATGAGTTTTAGAGAGATTTTTTAACAAAAACAATTAAATAAATGATTTAATCACGTCAAAATAGATGATTATAGCAAGGTGGTCTTTAGTCTTTTAATAATATAATACTTTTATATATAAAGAATAAAGAAATTACCTTTGATTTAATTGATTTAATGTTTTTGATGCGTCTGAGGGGAAAATAGAGTAAAAAGAGCTCTATTTATAGTAAATACCTCCCTCCTAGAGTGCAACAGGCTTCTAGTAGACGTGTACTGATCATATCCGCTGGAATTGATTGATATTTTAAGGTTTAAGGGTGATTACATCATGATCAAACCATATTACATCATTATTACACCATTATTTAGAGTTATCACTATAACTCTAAGTTTGATGACATCAGAGGCTTGGCAGAACCCCAAATTTCGTGGATTTTATTAGTTTTAATCATAAACTAATAGTATTCACCAATTTCATCACTCTTATGACTGTTAAACTTAATTTAAGGTTACAGTAGGTGATCATAACTGCTCAATTTAAGCTCAAACTTTGATCTTCAATAACCTTTAAGATTTACACGCTACAGAAATTCAGAGAGTGAATTCTGATAGCCTGGCATAACCCTATTATTCTGCCAAGAGCTTTTCATTACATCATCAAAACCCTAATTTTGATGATTTTCCTTGTAACTCATCTTTTCTGTCGAAATTCAATATTTTAAACTTCAAACCTTGATTTCAGGGGGTTATACCCTGAATTTAAACATAAAAATTACATCATTCTTCACGAATGAACTAGTAGAATCCAACTGTATACTTTTTTTTAAGTTTGGACTACTTTCACAACAAAGTGGTCAACAGCTCTGTTGATTTTTATCAATATTTCATCATAGGTTTTAACCTTGTTTATAATTTGTAAAATAAAGTTCATATCTGTGTTCTTACAGTAATGAAGTGGTAATTTTATTTTTGGTTCATCATTCTATCATGTATAGTTTAGGAGATATTAGCTATGATCCTTGAATATATGCGTTGACCAAAAAAGTGCATATATTCAGGTTAATTCCTTAAGTATTGACTTTGGAAATTAGCTTATTAATTGTTTTATGTGTGGAATTTCGTGGGGAATCCACTGGTACAAGTTATTTTACATGTTGTTTCATTAGTTCTTGAGATACATAAGGTTTTCTGGTTTTTATAAGGTATTATACCTTATAATTCATTAAATATTGACTTTACAGATATGCCATAAAAATGGTATATGTGTATTTTTCCATGAGGAATCCAATGGTACAATTTATTTTACATTTTGATTCATTGGTTTTTAAGTTAAACCAATTTTTGTACCAATTTATGGTATTTTTTGTATATTTAAGTAATTATTTTTAATGTATAATTATTCTAAGTAATTTTAATATAATTATATTAAATGTATAATTATTCTTAGTCTTTTTTGTGACCTTATTGGGTATGTGGTCATATCTCAAAGGCTCACACTTGCACTATTTTTTGTAGTACCATTTTTAGTCTTGTAAGGTGACTTTCCCAAGTTTCTGAGAAAAACATGATATCATCAATACAGATAATTAACCATCCTTCTGATAATTCTTCAAGAAATATGGTATTCATAATCCTTTGATAATTGGAAGGTGCATTCTTTATACCAAATGGCATTCTTAAGTATTCAAAAATCCCACAGTGGACTATTATCCTCAGTAGTTTCTTGGAATTGTCTGTTAAGACATTTTGATGAAAACCCTTCAAAGAATCCATGGCTATTATGAACTTAGCTTTTGACAATTGTGTCAATTTCTCATGGATTCTGGGCATTGGATATCTGTCTGGAATGGTATAGGGGTTCAGGGCTCTGAAGTCTCCTACCATTCTTGATTTTCCATTATGCCAAGTTATAATGACAGGTGTAGTGACATCTACCTGTTCATTATGTCCTACTTTTCTTAATACTCCAAGGTCCATTAATTCTTTAATATGTACCTCAAGGCCTCTCTAGGACTTGGACTAGCTGGGTAAGAAGGTCTCCTTAGTAAAGGTGGGTAAGGCTTTTCCACATTAAGAATTATATCCACCTCATGCCCAATTATGGCACCTAGTGGCTCTTTGTCAGTTGCAAAGGCATTTTTGTACTTAAATAAGAGGTCAATAAATTTTTCTTTCATTTTTTCTGTTAATTCTTGATTGAATTCTGCCTCTTTGAGTTGTTAAGATATAAAAAGTTCCTTTTATGGACTTTTCTCTTCATTCTTAATAACTGTGATTTGTTTTTTGTTATTTAAGAAGCCAAAATTTTGTCTTTTGTTGTCTCCTATGGTAAAATATCTATCTTTTTGGTTAGAGATATCTATACCATAAATTGATAAGTAGTCATTTCCAAGTATGAAGTGATTACTAGTACAGTTCCTCATTACTACAAACTCTACTTTAATACTGACACATTGTGAGGGGTGAGGAAAAATTATTGTTAAATAAATTATTCCAAGGGGCTTCATGCTCTCACTTGCACTACTTAATTTGACACCTTGTGTTGGCATAGGTTTTTCTTGCCATTTGGGAACAATGGTTTTTAAATAACTTTTACCAACACAGGTACAATATGTTCCTGTATCCAAGTTCACTTTTCCTTAATGGTTTCAACCATAACAGTACTTATACTTGATTTTCCAGCTGTATATCCCATTCCTTTTGCAGGTTTGGTTCTGTACATTTTGGCATCTTGTATATTTGTCAGGTTTGTGTCAGACGTTCCAACTTGTGGTAAGTTTGAGTTAACATCTAGTACTTCATAAATTCTATCAATATTATTAATTTGTGCATTAATTGTATTAATTTCATCACTTTCAGAACTTTCTGACTCTTCTGTTTCTTTTTCAGAGTAAGATTCCTCCTCTTTGTCATTGTGGTTTTCTATTTCCACAATTTCATTAATATTTCCCTTTTTGAGGCAGTTATTGGCTTTGTGTGCAATACCTCCACATTTATGGCATTTTCTTTCCTCATTATTGTTGGATGTATTGGCTTGAAAGATTCTTTTGATTTATCTTTTTTGATGAATGGCTTATTTGGACTTTTAATGTTCAATTTCTACCAAGTTCTGCAAATTTGTGTTCTTGTCACTATGTCCTCTAGTGCATTGATATACTCTCCTGTGGAGAATGGTTCTATGCACCTACTTCTCAGGGCATGTTCTAGGTCTCCTCCACATTTCTTAAGTATTTTCATGTGCACCATCTTTTGTGACATTTCTGGGTACAATGCATTGAGTCTTTTAACTTGTTTTAAGAACCAAGTTAAAGGTTTGTCTTTGTCTGGGTCAAAGAAAGCATTTTCAAATGAATTCTCTATCTTGTACCTCCAGGCATCATTAGCCCACTTGGTGATCATTTCTTGTTTCCAGCAAGACCAGGTATTTTTGCCATTTGTTTGTCTCATGCCATAATACCATTTTTTTTGCAGATTTTTCAAATAATGAATGTAATCTTGCAGTAATTCATTCATCTGGTATGGCATAATCTTCTTGTAGCATATCAATTGTCTTGATAAATGAAGTGTGGTCATATTCACCTTCTCCTGTGAATGTTGGCCATTCTTCTAATTGAGGTGCTTCCTTAATTAATACTTGGTTATTGTCTTGGTGACTTAAGTATGTTATGAATGGGTTTGTTAATTCCTTTTTGGTTTAACAGGGATTCTTATGTGAGAAAATGGGGTTGATAAGTTTGGCATATTTCAGTTAGCCTCATTAATTTTATCCATTTTTTCAGTGATGAGCCTTATTTCACTTTGAATGTCATCTTTCTGATTCATTCTTGCTTCATCACTTTTTTCCACATGGTCCAAAAGTAATTTTTGGTGTGATGAAGTCTTTTCTTCAAATTTTTCTACAGAAATACTTAATTTATTTAATTTTTCTGTAAGATTGTCAATGCTCACATCATAATTGATTGTCAAAGTTTTGTCTTTGATATCTTTTATGTATTTATACAATTCTTGTTGTCCTTGTATCAATTTTTGAGTATTGTCAATTAAATTCTTTGTTTTATTATTTTCAAAAACAAACTTAATATTGTCAATTTCTTTTTTATTTGGTACAACAATATTTGTTAAAGAAGATAAGTTGTTGTTTATTTCTTGTAATTATAACAAACTCTTTTTAATTTCTTTTAGAGGTAATATACTATTTTTGATTTATGTTAAAGTATTTACAACATTTTTTGACAAGGTTATTTATTTGGGAAATGAGGTTGTCTCATTCTTTGTTCTTCCTTGTCCTTGAATTCCATCAAGGTTCTGGCCATTTTGAATACATTGTCCATGGCATCCTTTTGGATTTTTGGAATCCTGTAGCTTGGGAAATATGGTTTTATCCAATTCTTTTTCTTGTTCTTCTTCCCTTCTTGGGGAAGTGGGTTGACTTGGGGCTTGCTGGTAGAAGCTACTGGGGCTTCTTCCTTGGTTGCCTCCTTCTTTTTGGCATGGTACTCCTTGATCCTTTTGATTTGAGGTTTGGATGATAGTGGATTCCATCCATTGGAGTATCTCACTATCTCCTCCTCTTTGAGGAAATTTTTCAGGATGTGTCAGGAGTTCATCACTCCTTGGTGTATTTGGGGCAACATTTCCCAGTCCTTGTCTTTGTACACTGTGTAGTACTGTTTGTACTGGCTCATGTAAATTTCTATTTGAGCCCTTTGAATGTGATTTGTACCTGTTTGAGTCACTCATACTTAGTTCTAATTCTGGTTCAGATATCAAGGGCATTTCTGGGACTTGCCTTTGGGATAAGGCACTTCCTTGTGTGCATTCTGTTCCACTGGGGATATTGCCCTTCCTTTTACCTTTGGAGGAATCAATTCTACCTCTGAGTCCAGCTCCATCTGATTGGATGGAGTATTTAGAGCCTCTTCTGGTAGTCATATTTTAAGAAAAATAGAAAATAAGAGGATTTCAGAACAGGAATTCTTCTTATGGCAATTTATAAATGAGGTACTCACCTTCAGAGTCCTGAATAGTGGGTCCTGGAAAGTCTAATTTCTTAGCTTTCATTTTCTTAATGACTATTGGTGTTGGAGAACTTTCACAAGTTTCTTCCACCAATCTTTCAACAGTGGTTTGGTTGTCCTCTGTTGGATTGTCTTCAAACACTAAAAAAGACAAATAAATATAAGTCTTTTATAAAAAGTGTTATTTTTGGTAAGATATGGGAATTTTCCACATAAAAACTGCTTCTATATCTTAAAAAATGAAAATGAATAAAGAAATGAAATTAAAATGAATAAAAAATAACTTTTTTTTATTGGTTTTTATTTATAATTTTTTTTTTTTTATATTTTTATTTTTAAAGAATAAAATAAAAAATGAATATGATTCTTTTGTGAAAGTAATTTATAATATAAAATTATTTTTAATTTATAAAATATCTTTTTTTAATTACTAGAGTCACTCAAAGAAAGTTCTTGCAAGTCTAAAGATGTGAAAAACCATGTGTAAGACAGTACAATTTCTTTCCAAATGTCTCAATACTCTTCAAAATTAATAAATATAAAATTATTATATAATTTTATGATTATAATTGTAATTTATTATTGAATAAACCCAAAAGGAATCTTTTTAAAGGTTTTTCAGAGTAAATATCATGGCCAAGCCCCCAAATGTAAGGTTTGACTATGAAACAATAACTAAAAATTACTAATGTTTTACTTACTGTACTATGAATGTCCTTATAAATGAAATAAGTAAGATAAAAATAAGTATAATAATAAATAATTATTATAATTATGGCGTAAAAATGATTATATTATTAAATAAATATAATAATATAATTTATATTATAAAAAAATGATACAATAAGTAAATATATTAATATAGGATAATTAATATATTTAGAAGCACTTTATTATTGTTACCAACAAATAATAATGGCGTAAAAAACTGTTTTTTATTAATAAGAAACAATTGATAACAATAATATTACTAATATTAAAACTATAAATTAATAGAAATACTATTTATATCAATTATACAATTATTAAAGTAATAATAGAGAAAAATTATTATAATGAGAGAAATAACCTACTTTTAATGCTTAATATAATAATTTTGAATACTTTGACACCTAAAAATGTAAATAAAACTTATTTAAATTGTAGTTACAGTTTTTCACGATTTTATATGGAATAGAGGTTTTTCAAGAGAAATTCAAACAAAACAATTAAATAATTTCAATAATCACATCAGCGATGATGATTATAATAAGATTATCTTTGGTCTTTAATAATATAAAAGTCAATGCCTGCATTATTCCATCACCAAGTTCCATGTGATGTCACATCACAAAACTCTGGTTTATTTTGAATCACATGTCTGTGTTTATCTATTTTTACATCAACCTATGGTTGATTTTACATCAAACTATGGTTAATTTAACATAAACCTATGTTTGATTTTGCATCAAACTATGGTTAATTTTACATCAACCTATGGTTGATTTTACATCAACCTATGGTTGATTTTACATCAACCTATGGTTGATTTTACATCAACCTATGGTTGATTTTACATCAACCTATGGTTGATTTTACATCAACCTATGGTTGATTTTACATCAACCTATGGTTGATTTTACATCAACCTATGGTTGATTTTACATCAACCTATGGTTGATTTTACATCAACCTATGGTTGATTTTACATCAACCTATGGTTGATTTTACATCAACCTATGGTTGATTTTACATCAACCTATGGTTGATTTTACATCAACCTATGGTTGATTTTATATCAACCTATGGTTGATTTTAGATCAACCTATGGTTGATTTTACATCAACCTATGGTTGATTTTACATCAACCTATGGTTGATTTTACATCAACCTATGGTTGATTTTACATCAACCTATGGTTGATTTTACATCATGGTTGATTTTACATCAACCTATGGTTGATTTTACATCAACCTATGGTTGATTTTACATCAACCTATGGTTGATTTTACATCAACCTATGGTTGATTTTACATCAACCTATGGTTGATTTTACATCAACCTATGGTTGATTTTACATCAACCTATGGTTGATTTTATATCAACCTATGGTTGATTTTACATCAACCTATGGTTGATTTTACATCAACCTATGGTTGATTTTACATCAACCTATGGTTGATTTTACATCAACCTATGGTTGATTTTACATCAACCTATGGTTGATTTTACATCAACCTATGGTTGATCTTACATCAACCTATGGTTGATTTTACATCAACCTATGGTTGATTTTACATCAACCTATGGTTGATTTTACATCAACCTATGGTTGATTTTACATCAACCTATGGTTGATTTTACATCAACCTATGGTTGATTTTATATCAACCTATGGTTGATTTTAGATCAACCTATGGTTGATTTTACATCAACCTATGGTTGATTTTACATCAACCTATGGTTGATTTTACATCAACCTATGGTTGATCTTACATCAACCTATGGTTGATCTTACATCAACCTATGGTTGATTTTACATCAACCTATGGTTGATCTTACATCAACCTATGGTTGATTTTACATCAACCTATGGTTGATTTTACATCAACCTATGGTTGATTTTACATCAACCTATGGTTGATTTTACATCAACCTATGGTTGATTTTACATCAACCTATGGTTGATTTTACATCAACCTATGGTTGATTTTACATCAACCTATGGTTGATTTTACATCAACCTATGGTTGATTTTACATCAACCTATGGTTGATTTTACATCAACCTATGGTTGATTTTACATCAACCTATGGCTGATTTGACATCAACCTCTGGTTGATTTGACATAAACCTCTGCTTGATTTTACATCAACCTATGGTTGATTTTCCATCAACCTATGGTTGATTTTACATCAACCTATGGTTGATTTTACATCAACCTATGGTTGATTTTACATCAACCTATGGTTGATTTTACATCAACCTATGGTTGATTTTACATCAACCTATGGTTGATTTTACATCAACCTATGGTTGATTTTACATCAACCTATGGTTGATTTTACATCAACCTATGGTTGATTTTACATCAACCTATGGTTGATTTTACATCAACCTATGGTTGATTTTACATCAACCTATGGTTGATTTTACATCAACCTATGGTTGATTTTACATCAACCTATGGTTGATTTTACATCAACCTATGGTACCTATGGTTGATTTTACATCAACCTATGGTTGATTTTACATCAACCTATGGTTGATTTTACATCAACCTATGGTTGATTTTACATCAACCTATGGTTGATTTTACATCAACCTATGGTTGATTTTACATCAACCTATGGTTGATTTTACATCAACCTATGGCTGATTTGACATAAACCTCTGCTTGATTTTACATCAACCTATGGTTGATTTTACATCAACCTATGGTTGATTTCACATCAACCTATGGTTGATTTTACATCACCTATGGTTGATTTTACATCAACCTATGGTTGATTTTACATCAACCTATGGTTGATTTTACATCAGCCTATGGTTGATTTTACATCAACCTATTGTTGATTTTACATCAACCTATGGTTGATTTTACATCAACCTATGGTTGATTTTACATCAACCTATGGTTGATTTTACATCAACCTATGGTTGATTTTACATCAACCTATGGTTGATTTTACATCAACCTATGGTACCTATGGTTGATTTTACATCAACCTATGGTTGATTTTACATCAACCTATGGTTGATTTTACATCAACCTATGGTTGATTTTACATCAACCTATAGTTGATTTTACATCAACCTATGGTACCTATGGTTGATTTTACATCAACCTATGGTTGATTTTACATCAACCTATGGTTGATTTTACATCAACCTATGGTTGATTTTACATCAACCTATGGTTGATTTTACATCAACCTATGGTTGATTTTACATCAACCTATGGTTGATTTTACATCAACCTATGGTTGATTTTACATCAACCTATGGTTGATTTTACATCAACCTATGGTTGATTTTACATCAACCTATGGTTGATTTTACATCAACCTATGGCTGATTTGACATCAACCTCTGGTTGATTTGACATAAACCTCTGCTTGATTTTACATCAACCTATGGTTGATTTTACATCAACCTATGGTTGATTTTACATCAACCTATGGTTGATTTTACATCAACCTATGGTTGATTTTACATCAACCTCTGGTTTATTTGACATAAACCTCTGCTTGATTTTACATCAACCTATGGTTGATTTTACATCAACCTATGGTTGATTTTACATCAACCTATGGTTGATTTTACATCAACCTATGGTTGATTTTACATCAACCTATGGTTGATTTTACATCAACCTATGGCTGATTTGACATCAACCTCTGGTTGATTTGACATAAACCTCTGCTTGATTTTACATCAACCTATGGTTGATTTTACATCAACCTATGGTTGATTTTACATCAACCTATGGTTGATTTCACATCAACCTATGGTTGATTTTACATCACCTATGGTTGATTTTACATCAACCTATGGTTGATTTTACATCAACCTATGGTTGATTTTACATCAACCTATGGTTGATTTTACATCAACCTATGGTTGTGTCACAGCCAAGGAGGCAGGGGCATTTCCAATCATCATCAGCAAATCATTATATCATGGATACCCTTCAAAACCCAATCAGCAAGGGGGTTTCATTCAAGACTCTCCAAATACAGTTTTCATACAGGCAAGATCCAAATACAGTTTCAAACCTCAATACAGTTTCATACAGGCAAGACCCAAATACAGGATTCACCAAATACAGGCCTGTAATCAATACAGGCGCAAATACCTGTATTGACTGTATAACCTGTATTGGATTCACCAATACAGGATTCAATCCCACATCCAACTTCTTCCAGCATACAGACAAGTATCTCAACACTCAAACTCCAAGGCTGGTATTTCTCACATATACCAGCCCCTCTTCACCCACCTGGGGGTTTTTCCCCCAGTTAATTAAAATAGTTGATTTATTATTTAATATTATTTTATTCTCAATTTTGGAATATTATTTTATTATTTACTAAGTTAGTCTTAGCCTTCCCTCACCTGTTCAGTAGAGTCCTGGTGGCCATATCCTTATTAATCCCTTTTCTCTTTTCTGAACAGGTTGAAACAGTGACTCAGGATTATTTGTGGTTGGCTCTTTATTATTGCTTTGCTTTGTCTCTCTTATCTTTTATACTTATTATTTTATGACTAGGAATTTATCCTCTTACTCCATTACTCTCATCATTTGAGTATTTCCTTTTGAGCCCTCCATAAGTAAGTCTGTTCACTGAGTGCCAGGCCCTCTTCATTTTAGAAGAGCCCCTGTGACATTATTTTAATTAACTCATAATTGCTTCTTTTCTTTCATTCATTTTATTCATTTCTCTCATTCTTCAATTATGATCTTTTCATGATTTTATGATTTTTATGATTTTTATGATTTTTTCTCTCTCATCAATTTTCATCTCATTCCTCATTCAAATGAAAATTGATTCTCCTTCTCATTTCAAAATTTCTGCTGACCATTTCACTTTATCATTATCATTCTCATTTCTCTTTTTTGTCTGAATTCAGGTTTATCAGGTTATTTGAGTGGAATTATTTGGGTTAATTGATTATTCATTCAGGGATTTTATTGATTTGGGGTATTCAGTGATTTTGGATTTTGAAATTTCTCAAGATTATTGATTGATTGATTGATTCCTCAAGACATTGATTTCACCTCAAGATTTTGAATTGACTTTGATTGAATTGATTTGATTGACTTGATTTGACTCCTCAAGATAGCTGATTTATCCTCAAGATTTGATTTAATTTATTGATTTGAATTTGATTCCTCAAGAAAATTGAATTGACTTTTGAAGATATTGATTGAATTCCTCAAGACTTAATTGATTTGATTTTGAATTGATTTTGATTGACTTGATTTGACTTCTTGATTGAAATTGATTATTCATAAGAATTTGACTTTGTCATATTCACTCTTCAAGATTTATTCATATTGATTCACTTCAAGATTATTGATTGATTTCTCAAGTTCATCAAGATTTTCATTTGATTGTTTTGGTCAAGCCTTATTTTATTCAAAGTATCATCAAGTTTTATTCATTCTTCTTTTATAATGCCAGTTCAGCATAGCCCTCCAGCCAAGAATACTAGATCCCAGAAGATTCCAGCTGTTCTCACTCCTACAGCAAGGGCTCCTCTTGACCGCACACCATCAGTTCATCAACTGAGTGCAAATTTGGACAGAGGACCACCAATGGAAGGAGCAGCACCCTCAAGAAGAGGTGGAATGAAATCTAGAAGATCAAGATCCTTTTCTGGACTTTTGGGTGGCTACCCTGGCATGTCTGAAGGTGCAAGAGCAAGATTAGGGAAAGTTGAAGATGAGGAGGGGGAAGAGTCTGTGGAAGAGGATGATTCTGGGGAGACTGAAGTGGCAGATGCCTTGGCAAATGCTCCAGAGGTGCCTCAGGGTTCTAATCTAGCCCTTTCTAGTCAACCTCCTGTCTCTCAAACTGATCCAATTCTCCTCAAGATGATGGAGCAAATGACTCAGTTCATGGGACAACTCACTCAAGCAGTTGCCCCCAGGGACAATTCCAAAGCCCCTGCTTTCAAGACTCCATCCATGAAGGCACCTGATTCTTTTGATGGTACTCAAGCTCATAAGTTGAGAGGATTTGTCCAATCCTGTCAACTAATTTTCCATAATGATCCAGCAAACTTCTTCTCTGACAGGCAGAAGTTTTTGTACTCAACTTCTTTTCTTACTGGTAGAGCTGGCAAGTGGATTGAACCTTACCTCTCAAATATTTCCAATGAAGACCCTTCCTACCTCCTCAATAATTGGCCATTATTTGAATCTCAATTATTCACTCTGTTTGGTGACCCCAATGAAGTCAGGAAGGCTGAACAAGAGTTGGACAATTTGAGGATGAAGGAAAGTGGTCATGTTTCCTTGTACATAGCAGATTTCAGAAGCTTAATGTCAAGAATTGGAGATTGGGGGGAAAGAGCTTGCATTCATGTGTATAGAAGAGGCTTGGCATCAAGATTGTTGGACCAATTGGCTTCTCACCCTGGAACTTTTGACACTCTTCAAGAACTTATGGATGTCACTTTAGAATTAGACACAAGATATCATGAGAGGCAAAAGGAAAAGGGCAGTCATCAAGAGAAGAAGCCTCCAATCATTGGATCCAATTTCTCCAAGCCTCCTCAAAGTTCATCATCCAAGAAGCCTTATCACAATAAGAATAAGAAGGGGAAGAATTTTCAAATGTCCAAAGACAAGCCTCATGCTGCTCTCCTCAATAAGGACAACAAATTAATTGGTTCTGAAAAGGAGAGGAGGATTAAAGAAGGCTTGTGCAATTATTGTGGTGGAAAGCACCCATTTGAAAAATGTTTCAAGAGGCCTGAGAATAGGCAAGGATCATCAGAAGGCTTCCCTAGCAAGCAGGGAAAAGCCTGAGTGGGAATCATGATGTGTTCAATGGTTCTCACTTATTTCCTTCAAGAGCACAATTGTGCACTCTGAATACTAGTGTCAAGAAATCTTTAAAATTTCTTATTTTTTCTTCAATCTCTGATATTTTTTATAGTATCCTCATTGATTCTGGTGCTACAAACTCCTTTATTGCAAAGAATTTTGTTCTCAAGTACTCATTGACCATGTCAGAGCTCCCTGAAAAGATTCCTCTTTTCATTCTGGATTCCAGTGAATCCACTTCCTTGTTCATCACCCATTATACCAAGTGGGTTGTTGATTTACCTTCCTTCCCAAGCTTTGAATGGGATTTCTTTATCATAGATTCACCCAAGGGAGAAGACCTAATATTGGGCTATGATTTTCTTTACCATTTCAATCCCATTATTGATTGGAAAAATGGATTGATCACCTATGATTCTAATCATAAGGATCCTAGTGGTATTATTTCTTCTACCAGTAATGACTTTTCCACTGCTGTCAACAGTGTTACTCTGGTTGGTGAACTTAAGACACCTTCCTTTCCTCCTTCTGTCCATAACCCCTCCATTTTTCCCTCTCAGTCATTACTTCCATTAAGAGATGAAGTCTTCAAAGAGATAAAAGATGTTGGAGAAGATTTTGCTATATCTTCACTTCATCTCTTTCAAGGGGATACGGACCTTCCTCCTTTATCTTTTCATGCCTCCCTGGAGGACCAGTGGGACGAGGAGGAAGAGCCAGAAGAGATTGAAACTGTGCTGAAGGTAGTCCCTCCTGTTTATCACAAATATTTGGATGTATTCTCCAAAGTGAAAGCAGAGAAACTTCCTCCACACCGCGCCTGTGATCATCATATCGAACTGGAGGGTCTTCTACCTCCAGTTGGTGTTATCTACTCTTTATCAAGGAATGAGTCAGAAACACTGCGGGCCTACATTTCAGAGAATGTAGAGAAAGGTTTCATTAGACCAAGCTCCTCCTCAACAGGAGCACCTGTCCTTTTTGTTAAGAAAAAGGATGGTGGTCTTCGTTTGTGTGTTGACTACCGCAAACTTAATGCTGTCACTAGGAAGAACAGGTATCCTGTTCCTCCAATGAATCAGCTTCTTACCGTATTCAACGGTGCTACTATCTTCTCCAAGATAGATCTGCATGGTGCTTATAATCTCTTGAGAATCAAAGAGGGGGATGAGCACTTAACTGCTTTTAGAACCAAATATGGCAGTTATGAATATTTGGTTATGCCATTTGGCTTAACCAATGCTCCAGCTTCATTCCAAAATCTTGTGAATGATATCTTTGCAGATTATTTGGATATTTTTGTTGTAGTGTACTTAGATGATATTATGGTCTTCTCTAGCTCTTTGGATGAACATGTTAAACATGTGGCCTCTGTTCTCCAAAGACTGAGAGACAATAATTTGTTTGCTAAAGCCTCAAAGTGTGTATTCCATGCCTCAAGTGTGGAATACTTGGGCTATGTTGTTTCAAGTGATGGCCTCAAGATGGATTCTTCAAAGGTTCAACAAATTCTCAATTGGCCTCAGCCCAAGAACATCAAGGCCCTTCAATCCTTTCTTGGCTTTGCCAACTTTTATTGTCGTTTCATTAAAAATTATTCCAAAAAAATCTCTGCTCTCACTTCCCTCCTTAAAAAAGATTCTCCCTTTATCTTCAATGAGGAAGCTCTTAGTCAGTTTCAGATACTCAAAGAAGCTTTCACCACTGCTCCTATCCTCTCTCACTTTAATCCTTCTCTTCCAACTATTGTAGAGACTGATGCCTCTGATTATGCCTTGGGTGCTGTACTGAGTCAGGTGAATGACTCAGGAAAGCATCCCATTGCATTTGATAGTCGCAAGCTCTTACCAGCTGAACTCAACTATGAAATTCATGACAAGGAACTCCTTGGCATAGTTTGGGCTCTCAAGCGCTGGAGAGCCTTTCTCCTTTCTCTTTCTGATTCCTTTGAGGTCTTGACAGACCATTGTTCTCTCCAATATTTTATGTCCTCTAAAGTCCTTACTCGTCATCAAGCCCGTTGGGCTGAATTTTTGTCTGAATTTCACTTTGTTATCACTTACCGCCCAGGCAGGCTGGCCACTTTACCAGATGCCTTGTCACGTCGGGACGACGTGTACCCAGAGAGGGGGGTGGATTTCATCAGCAAGAATCCTCAAAACTTTCATCAAGTTCTCAAGCAAAATGAAATTCAAGAGTCAAGATTCTTTTCCATAAAAGTTGAAATGTTTTCAGATTTAGTTGATCAGATTCAAAGACAAGTATGGCAAGACAAAGACTATAAGGAGATCCTCAAGAAATTAGCAAGAGGAGAATCAGTCCCAGACTATTCTCTTGAACCTCAAGCAAAATTATTATTGTTCAAAGATAGAGTAGTTATTCCAAGCAATCATGAAGTTCAATTGGACATTCTTCAAAGGCGTCATGATTCACCATTGGCTGGCCATCCTGGCCAGGAGAAGACCCTCAAGCTCATCAAGAGGGATTTTTATTGGGCTTGCATGAATCAAATCATCAAGGACTATGTGTCCTCATGTCAGCAATGTTCAAGAAACAAGAACATCCACCATAAGAAGTTTGGATTACTCAAGCCTCTTCAAATTCCATCTGGTCCTTGGAGTTCCTTATCAATGGACTTTATCACCCAATTTCCCTTGTCAAGCAACTTTGATTCAATTTTAGTAGTTGTAGACAGATTTTCAAAAATGGCAATATTTATTCCAACTTATTCAACAATCACTGCTTTGGATTTAGCTCAAATATTCATTAATCATGTCTTTTCCAAACATGGTCTTCCAATCAGTATTGTTAGTGATAGAGGTTCATTATTTGTTTCATCATTTTGGACTCAATTGTGTCAGCAGCTCAAGATATCAAGAGATCTTTCAACTGCCTTTCACCCTGAAACAGATGGACAGACAGAGAGGGTAAATCAGATTCTAGAACAGTATCTTTGGATGTATGTCAGTTACCATCAAGATGACTGGCACACCTGGCTCCCTCTGGCTGAATTTGCCTATAATAATGCAGAACATTCATCAACAAAACAGTCTCCATTTTTAACTATTTATGGAAGAAATCCCAGCTCTGATTCAATTCACATTTCTCAAGATACACCTGCTGGAAAGTTATCATCAAAACTCCAATCAGTACAGAAAGTTGTCAAAGAAGAATTAGAGTCAGCAATAAAGCGTTTTAAGAAGTATGCAGATAAAAATAGAGCAATTCCACCTGATTTCCAACCTGGGGACAAAGTATGGCTAGCTTCCAAGAACATCAAGACAACAAGACCCACCAAAAAGCTTTCAGAAAGATGGCTGGGACCCTTTGAAGTTCTCAAGAAGATTGGCAGCCATGCATATCACCTCAAGTTGCCTCAACAATGGAAGTCAGTTCACCCTGTTTTCCATGTGTCCTTATTAGAACCAGTCAAGCAATCAACTATCCCAAATCGACACCAATTGCCACCACCTCCAGTAATAGTGGAAGAGCAAGAAGAGTGGGAAGTGGCTCAGGTTCTGGACTCAAAACTCAAGAGAGGTTCATTATGGTATTTAGTGGAGTGGGAGGGATTCAATGAAGACCCAGAAAGAACAACTTGGGAACCAGCTTCCAACCTTACCAACTCCCCAGACCTTGTCAAGGATTTTCACACTTTGTATCCAGACAAGCCTGGCCCAAATGCCTCAAGAGTTTGATTTATGGTGCTTGGTGGGGATTGGAGTTTATGAAAGTAAGTTCCTCTCCTGGCATGCACCTTTAAGGGGGTATTCTACCCAAATTTGTTGTAAGCATCACCTTGGCCACTTTGTGAGAACTTGTCAATTCTGTGGACAGGTTCAGAAGGCCTTGCAACATCATACCCTCAAGATTTGGACCTTTTCATCAAGATATGGCCCAATCTTTTCTTTTATTTTCTCTTCTTTCTTTAATCATGCCATAAATCATCTTTCAAGACATTCATTATCAAATTCATCTTATGGCATATTTCAATTTTCATTTATGGTGCTTGGTGGGGAGTGGAAGTTATGAAAGTAAGTTCCATCTCCTGGTATGCATCCCTGAGGGGTCTAATTCTTGTAAAAACATTACCTTGGCCACGCTGTGAGCATCAAATGCTTGATTTCATCTTTCAGAATCTTTTGGCCAAAAAATCAAGCAACTCACCACAAGAAGGACAACCCTCAGGCATTTCTTATTTCTTTCTTTACTCTCTTTTTCTCTCAATTCTTTTTCATTTTTATTTTTTATTTTTTTATTTCAGTTTCTTTTACTTGTATGATTTATTTTTCATTTCTTGTTTCAAAAGCAGCAATCATAACTCCCATATCTTGTTTGGGGAGTGAATTTATTTAATAATCAAGAGCAAACACTAGTAATGGTAAAGACCAGCTACAGATAATCCTCATCAAAATTTCTTCAAGGTTTCTTTCAACTTTATAACCAAGGCATCTCCAAATCACAAGAGGCGGGGAACCAGAGGCAGTGGAGTCAAATATGAATGTCAGCCTTGAACTCATTCCTTAAGATCAAAATTGAAAGCCAAAACCCAATCAGCAAGGTGTTTATGGCAATTGACCAATCAAGGAGGTGATAAGAAGAAGATATTCAAGAAAAGAAATCAAGTTCATAGAAGAAATGGTTTCAAAATGGCCCAACTGGCCAATTTCATCAAGATATGCACTTTGGCACAATTGGCCATATCAGACCTCAAAACATCAAAACAGCCATTTTTCATCAATTCTTATCATAATATGCTTAATTGTTCATATTGGGTAATTTGCGCATTTTGCGCACTTTTGCGCAAAAGGGCCTTTTTTCTTGTCAAAAGCCTTCAAAAGGCCTTTTTGGCCAAAATCATTATAATTGCGCATTTGCGCACTTTGCGCAAAATTTGCGCATTTTGCACAAAAATGCGCAAAATGGCCAAAACCCACTTTTAGGCCATTTTTTCACAATAATTCAATTTTTCCATCATTTTCACCAATTTATGCCACATATGGCATATTTGCGCATTTGCGCACTTTGCGCATTTTTGCGCAAAAATGCGCAAAATGGCCAAAAACCACTTTTAGGCCTTTTTTTCACAATAATTCAATTTTTTCATCATTTTCACCAATTTATGCCAAACATGGCATATTTGCGCATTTTTTGCGCAAATTGGCCAAAAAACCCATTTATTCACATTTTTCAGGGTTTTGGCCAGGCCCAAATTTCAAATGTTGCCCACCTTATGCGAACACTCCAAATTCAAAATTATGATGATTTCAAGTGGTCTTGGGACAAAAAACTCAAATCAACCACCTTTCAAAAGCCATGAGGACTCAAGAAAAGTTGATGAAGACACTCAAGACAAGATTCAAGAAATTTTTATGAAGATTGAAGGCAGTTTGAATGAAACAGAGGAAATTCAGAATCAAAAATCAAGGGGAAAATACCTACAAATAGTGAAATGAAGATTGGTTTGAGTATTGATTGAAGAAGAAGTTTTAAGGGGAAAATCTTAAGGAATTGGGGAAAGAACTGTTTGAATTGATTGCAAGCTCATCAAGACTCACTATACTTATGGTGCTCAGAGCTCACCACTTTCAATAGGGGGATAATGTCACAGCCAAGGAGGCAGGGGCATTTCCAATCATCATCAGCAAATCATTATATCATGGATACCCTTCAAAACCCAATCAGCAAGGGGGTTTCATTCAAGACTCTCCAAATACAGTTTTCATACAGGCAAGATCCAAATACAGTTTCATACAGGCAAGACCCAAATACAGGATTCACCAAATACAGGCCTGTAATCAATACAGGCGCAAATACCTGTATTGACTGTATAACCTGTATTGGATTCACCAATACAGGATTCAATCCCACATCCAACTTCTTCCAGCATACAGACAAGTATCTCAACACTCAAACTCCAAGGCTGGTATTTCTCACATATACCAGCCCCTCTTCACCCACCTGGGGGTTTTTCCCCCAGTTAATTAAAATAGTTGATTTATTATTTAATATTATTTTATTCTCAATTTTGGAATATTATTTTATTATTTACTAAGTTAGTCTTAGCCTTCCCTCACCTGTTCAGTAGAGTCCTGGTGGCCATATCCTTATTAATCCCTTTTCTCTTTTCTGAACAGGTTGAAACAGTGACTCAGGATTATTTGTGGTTGGCTCTTTATTATTGCTTTGCTTTGTCTCTCTTATCTTTTATACTTATTATTTTATGACTAGGAATTTATCCTCTTACTCCATTACTCTCATCATTTGAGTATTTCCTTTTGAGCCCTCCATAAGTAAGTCTGTTCACTGAGTGCCAGGCCCTCTTCATTTTAGAAGAGCCCCTGTGACAGGTTGATTTTACATCAACCTATGGTTGATTTTACATCAAGCTATGGTTGATTTTACATCAACCTATGGTTGATTTTACATCAACCTATGGTTGATTTTACATCAACCTATGGTTGATTTTACATCAACCTATGGTTGATTTTACATCAACCTATGGTTGATTTTACATCAACCTCTGGTTGATTTGACATAAACCTCTGCTTGATTTTACATCAACCTATGGTTGATTTTACATCAACCTATGGTTGATTTTACATCAACCTATGGTTGATTTTACATCAACCTATGGTTGATTTTACATCAACCTATGGTTGATTTTACATCAACCTATGGTTGATTTTACATCAACCTATGGTTGATTTTACATCAACCTATGGTTGATTTTACATCAACCTATGGTTGATTTTACATCAACCTATGGTTGATTTTACATCAACCTATGGTTGATTTTACATCAACCTATGGTTGATTTTAAATCAACCTATGGTTGATTTTACATCAACCTATGGTTGATTTTACATCAACCTATGGTTGATTTTACATCAACCTATGGTTGATTTTACATCAACCTATGGTTGATTTTGTTGAAAACTGAAGAGAATCATCTCGGGTAGATTGTTAATAGTATAAGAGAATCATTTCGGCTAGATAAGGGTTGATCATTAACCTGTGAAGATCACTCCTTAAGAGATACTCATAAATGATAATACACATGCTTACTCTCAGATCTTATTACTTAAGTAATGCATATTTTATGAAAAGACTAGTCATTGGGTTTGTCAATGATATAAATAGAGCCTATGAATTGATTTAATAATTCTGCAAGAACGATCAAGTTGTTATTCATTTATTTACTTGTCATATCTATTACACTGATACTCGTGCGTTTAGTTCTGGAGGAGTATAGGTACAGTAGAGTTAATTTACTCCTTTATTGACTTAATCAACTAACCATCACCCATTAATCTAGAGTACTAGACGTAATAGCTGTGTTAAGCCCTTTAATAGTTTTAACAACATAGACTGTTTCCTATAGGTACATTCAATTATATATACTATTTCTGATGATCATAACATTTTACTTACTTCTTGTTCCTATAGTATTACTAATTACGGGTTTTTTAATTATCATAGCAATTATAAGATTGATTAACAACTACTCATTGCATGTTAGCGAAAGTTAGTTGTGTAATTGCTCATTATAATTTTAAAAACCAGAATTAGAATACATTCGCATCTAGAATAATGCCAGAAATTCCGATGGATATCAAGGATTCTTCCTCAGACGAGGAAGTAATCAAGGCGAAAATGACAAAACTCACACGTACCAACTGGGTGCAATGGAGTTGTCAATTTGAAAACTATCTCATCAGCAAAGGCATGGAGGATCTGTTAGATCCACCGACTGAAGATGTGAAAAAGACCAGCAAGTTCAAAAAAAGAAATGGTGGAGCACTCACCCTACTGTGGTCCAGCGTCAGCACCGAGTTTGAAGGTGTTCTTTTAAATAATAAATCATCGTTCTACAACTGCTGGTCAGGATTGGGAAACTGTTGTGGTAAAAATTCAGTTGTTGTCATTTGTCGAACACTTCACAAACTTGTGAATTTGAGGTACGAACCTGGAACATCTCTGGAAAAGCACATTGATGATTTCCATAAGATCTACGCTAGTTATCTGTCTATTTCAGTCGACTCCTCTATCAGCATGAATCTTTCGTCCAGTATGGCTGCAGCATTCTTTCTTCAAAGCCTAGACAATGACAAAGAACTGAGCAGTCTGTGTCAAACTCTCTATGACTTAAAACCTTTTGAACTCAGCACTGTCACCGATAGAGTGTCAATCGAGCACGCTCGTTGGGAATCCTCCCATGACCAGGCACTTTTGATCAACAATAACAAACAGGCTGAGTCATCGAAAACCAAAGAGAAAAATAAGTCAGAAGGAGGACGTAAGAAGACTGGGTTCAGAGATAAAAAGAAAGGGAAAAACAACAATCAAGGAACTATGAAGAAACCCTCTCAAGAACAAGATACAAACAATAGAATCGAGAGAATTGAGCAGCTCCTAGAAAAACTTCAGCACACTGTTCAGTCAACGTCAGTTAATGCAGCATCAGAATCAAAGGAACTCATCCGACAATCAGGGTCAGACTCCGATGCATTTATAATAGAAGAAGTCAACGCAATGATCGGTAAAAACTCTCAAAAATTAATATACCTTGATTCCGGGGCTGGAAGAACTGTCGTAAATGATTTATCACTGTTAGAAAACCCTAGTCCTATCATCAAACATATTAACACTTTCTCGAATCCGGTCAGAGTCACCCATCAGGGAACTCTCCTGTTTAAGGGGATAAAAATCTTTCCAGTTTATTATGTTCCTAACGGTCCGGTCAACCTTCTCTCTGTATCACAACTCTGTGATCATGGAATGAAGCTTATTGCTAAAAACAATCTGTTTTTAATCAAATATCACAATCGAATCATCGACACTTTCCATCGACAAGGGAATTTGTTTGTCTCTAAATTATCTTCGAACTCAGAATCAATCAACGCTCTTCCAACTGCTTGCCTGGATTGGCATTTGATTCTTGGACATCCCTCCGATCTGTATATTGAAGCATTACTGAAGGATCAAAAGATAAATGGATACTTTACACACTCAGCCGAATGTCCAGTATGTCATCAAGCTAAGATCAGAAATCGTCCTCACTCACAAGTCTTGCCTCGTGCTAATGCACCTTTTTTCAAAATTCATATGGATACATTACAGATTAACCCACCAACTCGTAAAGGACATAAATATGTTCTTGTTCTTATCGACGACTTTAGTCGCTTTAATCGTATATATATTCTCTCAGAAAAAAGCCAAGCAACTGAGTACATTAAATCATATTTGATGGAAATAAAGAACAAACTCAACATCACCCCTGCATTTCTTCACACCGATCGAGGTGGAGAGTTCAGCTCCCAAGTGTTTATTGATTTCCTCACCAGTCAGGGAATTTCTCTTGAACGAGGACCTCCTGAGTCACCTCAGACCAATGGTGTCGCAGAAAGGTTCAATCAAACATTGTTATCAAAGATACGATGTCTTCTCGGACAGTCAAATATACCTGTACGTTATTGGGATGAAGCCGCAGCGCATGCATCTCTGCTTCTTAATCTACTTCCGCATAAGCATTTGAAGATGAAAACACCATTCAGTGTGTTAAGCAACAGAAACTCTCTAATTGAACCTGAGGTGGATCTCAGAAAACTTATTCCTTTTGGAATAAAGGTCACCGTACGGCTCATTAATACTTCCTCAAAAATTGAACCCCGAGGTGAAGTATTAAGAGCCTTGACATTTGAAAAATACTCGGACGGCTTGCGGCTTCTCAATCTTGAAACAGGGAAGATCAGAGTGTCGCGCGATTATACGTTGTCAGGGCGCAATCCTAATCTATCTATGAACCAGCCAGCATCGGCGCTGCCCAGTGATTCATCTGTACCAATCAAGTTGCGAATCCCTAGCTTAAGACCATATGATCCAACTGACAAATCAATTGATTTAGAGTCATCAGTACAACCCTCCAATACAAGCTCGTACCCCAGCTGCACTCGAGTCGTCAAAGACCTATGAATATGTGCCGTATTACAAGGAAGCTCCGAGAAACATTTCTAGCTCAATTAACACAGACAATATCACTACAGGGAAGAGACGCTCACAATACAGAGATAATGTGTTGCTTACTGACATAGTTCCTTACTCTAAAGCTTTGATTGATCCAATCGAAGCACCTGAATGGAAGAAAGCAATGGACGAAGTATACCTTTCACTAACCTCACACAATACTGGAGAACTTGTACCATATCCAGCCAAACCGGCAAAAGTTATTGGAGGAATGTGGCGACTGTCTCGCAAACGAAATGAACATGGAGAAGTGTATCGACACAAGGCTCGATGGGTCGTGCTAGGTAACCATCAAGAACACATGTTACACTACTATGATACTTGGGCATCTGTGGGTAGGAACAAAACATTTAAGGTTATGTTGTCATTAGTCGTAAACTTTGATTACATTCCTTATCAATTCGATGTAGAAACAGCCTTTCTCCATGGCGAAATGGATGCACTGGTGTATGTTAAGCAAGTAAAAGGCTATGAGGTAAAGGGAAAAGAAAACTGGGTCTGGCGACTCCGAAAATCATTATACGGTACCAAGCAAGCCCCCCGCATGTGGAAGGCAAAGCTTACCGCAACCCTGACCAATCTAGGATTAGCTAGTGCAAAATCAGACGAGTCATTGTTTGTTAATAGTGATAAAACTATTCTCCTCCACGTCCACGTCGATGATGGATTCATTATTAGCAAGTCAGAAAAAGCTATCATTGTTTTCCTCAATAAATTAAACAGCATTCTCAAATTGAAGTTTAAAAAGAGACCTACTCAACACTTAGGCTATAACCTCGAATGGAGCAACAATGAGCTCAAAATCAATCAGACGGATCTGATTGTCAAGCTTCTCAGACAGTTTGGTATGGAGGAGTGTAAGCCAGTTAAGACCCCTTGTAATGGGAATTTCCTCAATGAAATAGGATGCAAATCATCCGATGCGATTATGGAAGTAACCTTATTTCAACAGGCCATCGGAAGTCTTAACTATCTGGCCCACCATACTCGACCAGATGTGCTTTTTACAGTGAATCAGCTCTCAAAGTACTCAACTAAGCCAAGTCAATCGCACTGGAATGCGTTGAAACACCTATTTCGCTATCTGAATGGAACAAAGGATAAGTGCCTAGTGTATAGACAACAATCAATTAAAGAAGCATTGACCGGATGGGCCGATGCAGACTACGCAAATGACAGAAAAGATAGAAAGTCAATCACAGGTTATGTTATCTTAGCATTCAGCAATCCGATTTGTTGGCTCAGTAAAAAGCAGATGGTGGTGGCTCAGTCTACTACTGAAGCTGAATACGTCGCAATGAACATCTGTTCGAAGCAGCTACGATGGCTCACCTTTGTGTTTGATGATTTGGGGTATCCCTCACATCAACCTATCCTATTTAATGATAACTCAGGAGCAGTTACCATATCGAAGCAAGCATCACTGAATGCAAATACTAAACATATTGAAGTAAGATATCAATATGTTCGTGATTGTGTAATGAAGAAATTGATCAAGGTGGTTCAAGTTTCAACCAATGATATGATAGCTGACGTATTAACAAAGCCACTTGGAGTGGTTAAATTACAGGAAGTATACAAGCAATTACACCTCGAAGATCCTGGAGGAGTGTTGAAAACTGAAGAGAATCATCTCGGGTAGATTGTTAATAGTATAAGAGAATCATTTCGGCTAGATAAGGGTTGATCATTAACCTGTGAAGATCACTCCTTAAGAGATACTCATAAACGATAATACACATGCTTACTCTCAGATCTTATTACTTAAGTAATGCATATTTAATGAAAAGACTAGTCATTGGGTTTGTCAATGATATAAATAGAGCCTATGAATTGATTTAATAATTCTGCAAGAACGATCAAGTTGTTATTCATTTATTTACTTGTCATATCTATTACACTGATACTCGTGCGTTTAGTTCTGGAGGAGTATAGGTACAGTAGAGTTAATTTACTCCTTTATTGACTTAATCAACTAACCATCACCCATTAATCTAGAGTACTAGACGTAATAGCTGTGTTAAGCCCTTTAATAGTTTTAACAACATAGACTGTTTCCTATAGGTACATTCAATTATATATACTATTTCTGATGATCGTAACATTTTACTTACTTCTTGTTTCTAGTATTACTAATTACTGGTTTTTTAATTATCATAGCAATTATAAGATTGATTAACAACTACTCATTGCAGATTTTACATCAACCTATGGCTGATTTGACATCAACCTATGGTTGATTTTACATCAACCTATGGCTGATTTGACATCAACCTCTGGTTGATTTGACATAAACCTCTGCTTGATTTTACATCAACCTATGGTTGATTTTACATCAACCTATGGTTGATTTTACATCAACCTATGGTTGATTTTACATCAACCTATGGTTGATTTTACATCAACCTATGGTTGATTTTACATCAACCTATGGTTGATTTTACATCAACCTATGGTTGATTTTACATCAACCTATGGTTGATTTTACATCAACCTATGGTTGATTTTACATCAACCTATGGTTGATTTTACATCAACCTATGGTTGATTTTACATCAACCTATGGTTGATTTTACATCAACCTATGGTTGATTTTACATCAACCTATGGTTGATTTTACATCAACCTATGGTTGATTTTACATCAACCTATGGTTGATTTTACATCAACCTATGGTTGATTTTACATCAACCTATGGTTGATTTTACATCAACCTATGGTTGATTTTACATCAACCTATGGTTGATTTTACATCAACCTATGGTTGATTTTACATCAACCTATGGTTGATTTTACATCAACCTATGGTTGATTTTACATCAACCTATGGTTGATTTTACATCAACCTATGGTTGATTTTACATCAACCTATGGTTGATTTTACATCAACCTATGGTTGATTTTACATCAACCTATGGTTGATTTTACATCAACCTATGGTTGATTTTACATCAACCTATGGTTGATTTTATATCAACCTATGGCTGATTTTACATCAACCTATGGCTGATTTTACATCAACCTCTGGTTGATTTGACATAAACCTCTGCTTTATTTTACATAAAACTCTGGTTGATTTTACATCAACAACCTGAGGTTCATATAAAATGAACAATTCCACTGTTTATGTAATAGAAATGATTCCATCACATCTATATAGGTTGATTAAAAATCAAATGGGGAATATATAAACATAGACATGTGATTTAAAATGAACCAAACATTTGTGATATGACATCACATGGACCTTGGTGATGGAATAATGCAGGAAGTGAGTTTTATATATAAAGAATAAATAAACTACCTTTTTATTTAATGATTTAATGTTTTGTAAGAGTCTGAGGGGAAAACAGAGTAAAAAGAGCTCTATTTATAGTAAATACCTCCCTCCTAGAGTCCAGAAAGCTTCTAGTAGACTTGTACTGATTCTTTCCACTAGAATTGATCAATATTTTAAGTTTTGGTGATGATTACATGATGATCAAACCATCTTACCTCATAATTATGCCATTATTTAAAGTTATCACTGTAACTTTAAGTTTGATGACGTCATAGGCCCGGCAGAAGCCTAAACTTCGTGGATTTTATTAGTATTCAAAATATTCTAATAGTATTTACCAGTTTTATCACTTATATGACTGTTAAACTTAAAATAAGATTACAGTGAGTGATCTTAAATTATCAAATTTAAGCTTAAACTTTGATCATTGATACCTTTCAGTTTATACATGCTAAAGCTATTCTGAGAGTGGATTCTGATAGCTTGGCATGTCTGTATTACACTTTCAAGAGAATTTTATTACATCATCAAAACTCTATTTATGATGATTTTTCTTGTAACTCATCTTTTCTGTCAAAATTTAATATTTTAAACTTCAAACCATGATTTCAAGGGGTTATACCTTTGATATTATTATAAAAAAAATAACTCTTCACTAATGAGCTAGTAGAATCCAACTGTCTATTTTTTTTAAGTTTGGACCACTTTCACAACAAAGCGGTCAACAGCTCTATTGATTTTAATCAATAATCCATTACAGGTTTTAACCTTGTTTAGAAATTTGGAAATAGATTTCATTTCTGTATTCCTAGAGTAATTAATTTATGAATTTTTTTTTGGTTCATCACTCTATCATGTATATTTCAAAAGATATTAGCTAAAATCCTTAAATATATGCATTGACCAAGAAAGTGCATATATTCAGCTTAACTCCTTGAGTATTGACTTTGGCGATTAGCTTCTTAATTGTTTTATGTGTAGAATTTTATGAAGAATACAATGGTAACATTTATTTCACATGCTGTTTGAGTGGTATTTGAAATAATTAAGGATTCATGTTTTTTATAAGGTATTATTACTTATAACTCATTAAATATTGACATTACAGATATGCAATAAAAATGATATAATTGTATTTCACCATGGGGAATCCAATTGTGTAATTTATTTTACATGTTTATTAATTGGCTTTTAAGTTAAACCAAGTTTTATGCCTATTTATGGCAGTTTCATAGTTTTATGGTAATTATTTTAAATATTTCTTGTGATCTTTTTGGGGATGTGGTCATATCTCAAAAGTTCACATAGAAAGTGCTACCACCCCTTGCCAATTTGAGGCCCAAAGGATTGGGGCACCACCCAGCTTGAGCATGAACCCCGATTGTCAGCATTTGAGATCACCACCCCAGCCAGCATCCCTCCACAGATTTGGAGATATGTTCCCAGGCCACAGCAGCAGTTGGTGTGACCATTTTTTCAGAACATAGCTCATTATGTGATCCAGAACACCCCACTGCGGCTCTATTAGTGCCATAGAATGCTGTGCAAGGAAGTTTACTGCAAACTCCAGGTCAGGGCAAGAACCACTGACCAGGTTAGCGAGACAGCCAATGACCGAATGGAATGGTGTCCTTGAGATTTGAGGTGTTTGCTGACAGTACTGGAAGTGGCGAGTCAGTTTTGATAATAGCTTGTGGGTATGTGTCAAGTATGCTGATTGTTAGCCATTTTTGCGCAATGGTTCCTTCACCTTCACCAACCGCACATTCCAGGCCTAAAACTTGGCTAATAGTATCATGCCACTTGATTTCCATCTCTGCACAGATTTGCCATTTGAAATCCGATACAGCCAGTTGTGAATTTGATGCAATGACCCCGTTGTCAACATGGATCCAGATTGCAACAGTGGTTGCCCCGCTATGAAAAATGTAGAGGGATTGGTTGACCTCCATTGTAGTGAATCCTATCCGGGTTAAGATTTCCAATAGGAAGATCAACCAGCACCAGCCTGCCTGCTTCATGCCGTTCAAGGACTTCCCTTTGAGGTGCAGCCAGAATGGGAGGGGTGCTCAACAAACACAGTCTCCTTAACTGGGCTATACAGATATGCACCACTGACATCAAAAGATGCTAGATTCCAGTGATGACAGACAGCGTGAGCTAGTACCAGTTGCATGGACATCAGGGAAGTGGTTGGCGTTTAGGTCTTGGTGCATCTCTGAGCGCTGCCCTATTGACAATGTGAGGGAGGGAACCCTTTGAATTGCCAGTATTGGAAGTGCCCAATGGTTGAAAACAGGGGTAAATGATGCTTCCAGATTGTATCATCTTGTCGGTTACTGGTTTCCACAGCAACCAGCCACCCAACATTAGAGGCTTAAGTAGACAACAGGCAATAGCCCTCGGTGCTAATCTTTGAAGTTGCTGCACTGCGGCTATATGCACAATGGCATTGGCACCAAAAGGTTAGAGCGTGGTAATGGAAGGAGGCTGGCCGAATAGAAGTTCATGGGGCAACAAGCTCAGGCATTGCAAGTTTGGTAGGTGTTGGGCATGAAGCATGCCAAGTTGTATGCAAAACACCAAAATTGGTCGGCAATTTGGCTCTCCAGCATCATGGATTGCGCCATGTCACCTAGTGTTCTGTTAAGTAGTTTGGCTTCTCCATTCTCCTGTGGAAAATAGGGTAGAGAGGGGAAAAAACTTACCCCTAATTTTGCCAAGGATGAGGCAAAGGAAGCCAATGTAAATTCTCTGGCATCGTCCATCCAAAGCTCCTTTGGTGTTGCTTGTAGCCGCACCTGGCATTGCTTGATTGCATCCAGGATGGCCTCTGGAGTGTCAGTGCAAGACTTAAGAGGGTAGACCATGCTGTAAGTTGATGCATGGTCCCGTACAGTGAGAAGGTAGTGATAACCTTTTAAGTCATTGGCAAAAGGGCCCATGATGTCTGAAACCAAAAGGTTGAGAGGGTTCTCCTTTGAGATATTGGTTCGGGCCCTTGCAAGCCTGTGAGTACTCTTGGCAGTGGCGGATAACTCACAGTAGAAAGACCGCCAGCTCTTGGGATCAAAATGCGGGACGTGTGGTGTGAGAAAAGATGTCATCATTTTATCACAGGCACGCCCAAGCTGGTTGTGCCATTCAATCAAGCTCAAGCTCGTAGTAGTTGGGTAGGATATTGGATTAATTTCAAAATTAAACAAGTTATTGGAAGGGATGACAGCTGCCAACCCTTTGGTCCCTCCCGCAGAGAAGATATCCAGCAATCAACAATTGTTGGTGAGAGTGGTGGTTACAAGGAGGCCAGAAACAAAAAGAGACAGTGCCACACCATCAAAAACCGGAACAACCCCTGAAGTACATAAGTGCCCCACAGACAGGAGTGTACCCATGATTCTGTTGGAGTATGCGACGTCCCAAACAATAACCATCCCATTTTTGACAGGCAGTCTAAAATTTGTCATCTGTGATATAAGAATGGATTAGTTGGATTTGTCAAAAAATATTCAGAAGGGGGAAATGGGGCATATGCACAATTCAAAGCACAGTGCTCCAGACAGGTGAATGGACGCACCCGTGTCAATCAAGACTTTGTCAGACATGCCATGTTGGACAAAATGCACCTGAGACACCCTCTCTTGCTGGTAGTGAGCAACTGCCCTTTGTCATCTTTTTGTTGAGATGCATTGATAATCACCTGGCCCATGAATGTCAACAAAGGGCTTTTGTCAACTTTTGACAAGATGGTGGCAGTGATTAGCTGATCAAAAGACTCCTGATCAAGGGTTGGTAGGGTGTGGCATGAAACTTGCACAAGCAGCCCCTTGAGCTCGTCGGCCTTGATGTTCAACTTTTTGAACATGCCAAAGGTGTATTTCAAGGAAAGGACGATACTGGTGTTGGCTTTGGGTCGCCAGAGGCATTCTCCACCAGCATTTAAAGGAGGTCCCAAACCATTGTCAGCTTTTGGAAAGGGCTACCCAGACAGAATCGCATCTTGATGCCTTCAAAAAAAATCTTTGCCGTCTTGCGGGAGGGAATGACACCAACGCAGAGGGCAAACTTGTGCGGGATAGATGCATTGATGAAATGCAAGATGGAACAGTCTTGTCAAGGAAAACGGTTAGCAAGCAAGGAAAGAGAGTCATTGACCAACAACTTGGAGTTGAAAGTGACACACAGCACGTGATTCAGGCAAGCATCCCATTCAGTGAAGTTGCAGCCATTGCTTTCAAGACAGTCAAAACAATTGGCTGCACAATAAGGTTCATATATGAAACACTCAAAAGCAGAAGAGTTTGACCACCAAAAAAATTGAAAAGAAGAAATAGGTGGTGGTGATGGTGATGACAGCGCCATTCATAGTGATTGCATCTTGGAAGCAACTGAGCTGCGAGCTGATTTTAGGGACTGCACTTCTGATTTTAATGAATTTCACAGTGCCAATACTTCCTCATTTGAAAGAGGATTAGCTTTGGCGTCATTGTTTGCTGCTTTCTTCACACAGATAGAAACAGCCATCTTGGAAGGTGGCCTATTTCTGGAGCTCGGTAGAGGAAGGCTTTTAATTTGAGCCTTTGAGATATCACTACATATCCAAAAAGGTCACAACAAAATTTCTGTAATAATTATACTTATAATAATTATCTCAAAGACTAGTGAAAATAACATAAATAAGTAAAAAATCTGAATTAACTCAGAATCTAATGGGTAAAAATGTGAAATAAGTTACACCATTAGATCACTCATAGTAAAATACACACATGTCATTTTTATGTCATATCTGAAAAGTCAATGATTACTGAAGTATAAGTAATAATACCTTAAAAAGGTAAAAAACATCATTTAACTCAGAAACCAAGGAAACAATATTTGAAAAAAATGGTACCATTGGATTCTCCATAAAAATATACATATAAAACAATTATAAAGCTATTCCCTAAAGTCAATACTTAAGGAATTAAGCTGAATATATGCACTTTTTTGGTCAATGCATATATTCATGGTTTTTAGCTAATATCTCTTGAAATATAAAAGATATAGAGATAAACAAAAAATAAAGTAACCATGTAACTAACGGAGGAGCACAGATATGAACTTTATCTCACAAGTTATAAACAAGGTTAAAACTTGCAATAGATTATTGAATAAAATCAATGGACCTGTTGACCACTTTGTTGTGAAAATGGTCCAAACTTAAAAAGTTGTAGACAATCAGATTCTAATAGCTGAAATGTGAAGAATGACATAATTCTTATTATAATATTCAAGGTATAACCCCTTGAAATCATGGTTTGCAGTTCAAAATATTAAATTTTGACAGAAAAGATGAGTTACAAGAAAAATCATCAAAAATAGAGTTTTAATGATGTAATGAAATGCTCTTGAAAGTTTAATAAGGCATGCCAAGCTATCAGAATCTACTCCCAGAATAGCTGTAGCATGTATGACTTAAAATTTATTAATGATCAAAGCTAAAGCTTAAAATAGATCATTTGTGATCACTCACTGTAATCTTATTTTAAGTTTAGCAGTCACCAAAGTGATAAAACTGGTGAATGATATTAGATTATTATTAATACTAATAAAATCAACAAAGCTTGGACTTCTTCCAAGCCTATTATGTCATCAAACTTAGACTTATAGTGATAACTCTAAATAATGGCGTAATATTGAGATAAGATTGTTTGATCATGAGGTAATCATCACTAAGCCTTGAAAATAATGATTATTTCTAGTATATACCATCAGTAAACGTCTACTAGAAGCATACTGGACTCTGGAAGGGAGGTATTTACTATAAATAGAGCTCTTTTTACTCTATTTTCCCCTCACACGCATCAAAACATTAAAACAATTTAATTAGAAGGTAAAATCTTTATTATTTATATATAGATCCATTAAATTATTAAATACCAAAGGTAATCTTCATTATAATAAGAATCTTTGATGTGATTACTCCAATTGATACACTGTTTTATTATATTTCTCTTAAAAACCTCAAATCCATGGAAAACACAGAAAATTTGTAATTTCTCCCATTTTTTATTGTAAATACAATTTAAACAAGCTTTATTTATAATTTTTGGCATAAAAGTATTCAAAATTATTATACTAAGTGTTCAAAGTAGGTTATTCTCTCTTATTATAATAATTTTCTCCTTATTATTACTTTAATAATTCTTTAATTAATATAAATAGTATTTATATTAATTTATAACTTTAATATTAGTAATATTATTGTTATTAAATGTTTTTCATGAATAAAAAACAATTTTTTACGCCTTTATTATTTTTTGGTAACAGTACTAAAGTGCTTTTAAATATATTAATTATTATATATTAATATATTTATTTATTATATTATTTTATTTATTGAATAATATAGTTATTTTTACGCCTTAATTATAATAATTCTTTATTATTAAAATTATTGTTATCTTATTTATTGCATTTAAAAGGACATTCAGAGTACAATAGGTAAGGTATTGGTAATTTTTACTTATTGTTCCATAACCAAACCTTACATTTAACCTATAGAGAAATGGCCAGGTGTAGTGAAGATTGCTCGCCAGTCAGTTCCTAATCTTTCACCTCCAATGGTTAGATGTCAGGAGAATGCATTACCTATAGAGAGATTGCCAGGTGTAGCAAAGCTCACTTGCCAGTCAGTTCCTAATCTGTCACCTCCAATGGTTAGAGGTGAGGGAAAGAATTTGGGTGTGTTCGGCAAGCGCTTATAAGTTACAATTAGACAACTGCGGCACATGAGGTGCACACAGCGTAGACAACTATTTACAAATAATGTTTTTCTAACAGCATAATTTGTTGTTGCATCATTGCAACAGGGAAATTTAAAAAAAATATAATTTTTGATTATATTTTGTATTTGATCTCCCCTTTGAGATGAAAGCAAACATACCTGATAATCAAAAATAAATAATAAAAAGTTAGTAAAAAAAATGAAACTCTTGAAGAAGGATCGCCCCTTTTAGATGAAATCTGTTATAACTCAATCACTATTTAATATAAGTAAGTTTCTTAAGTAAATAATTCATAATAATCTGTAGTTATTACAATTACTACTAGCAAACAAATAATAATAATAATAGATTTATAATTTAAACCTAATTGATGATAATATCATCTTTATAATCTCCCCTTTTGGTGTGTACCTGATATATAAAGATATTTCATAAAATAATTAGTAATTGTGATAAAAATCAAGTAAAAAAACTCATAAGAGAAATCTCCCCTTTTGGTGTGTACCTGATATATAAAAATATTTTATAAAATAATTAGTAATTGTAATAAAAAATAGTAATAATGAGAGAAATCTCACCTAAGGGAGAATCTTTGCCAATGTAAAATTTTGTATTTATAGTTTATCTATATGAATATTTAATTTGCATTTATCATTTGGTTAGGTTAATTTATTTTTATAAACAGATAAATTGTATTATTTGCCATAAATGTATTGTATAATACAACACTCCCCTCCATAATCAAAGTTATGCCCTGTCAATTTCCACCAAAATTTCTTGACACTGATAAGACCCCAACCTTTTGTCATAATATCTGCTAACTGCTCTTGGGTGTTTACCCATTCTACACATATCTTGTTTGTCATAACCAATTCATTGATAAAATTCAATTCCAGCACAAGGTGTCTTTTCTGTTTCTGACTCATTGAGGTATTGGCTATTCCAATTTCTGTTTTCTTGTCAGATAGCAATATTGGGCAAGGATCCACTATCAATTGTTGGCACATGTTACAAATCCACATACATTCTTTTTCCACAAAGGAAAGAGCAACGCATTCTGCTTGTGCCGTTGAGGATGCCAATGTTGCCTGTTGTTTTGATTTCGACATGATTAGGTTCTTCCCATGAAGTAGAAAAAGACAATGTGTCAATCTATCACCTTCACCCCCCAATTGGCATCCACATAACACTCCAGTCTCAATGGGCCTTCACATTTAGAAAAGCTCATGCTGATAGTTCTCCTTTTCCACAGGAAATCAATTAGATGCTCCAATTTTTCCCAGTGAGTTGAATCCAGCCCCATTGAATATCGCGCCAAGTAATTCACCACATAAGATATATCCGGCCTAGTGCCCTGTGCTATATATAGAAGCATACCAATACACTTCAAATAAGCCTTATCCATCATTCTTGAAGGGTTGTAATGGAGATTACACTTGATTGGAAGTGGAGAGTTTGAATTAATATTGCTCACGGATAATCCACATAGCTTGTCTATCAATTCGGTTTGCGTAAATTTAAATGTATTACTGCTTCTCGTTATTGCCAGTCCTACCAGTCCAGTGACATCTTAGTCCAATTTAATTTGCAAGTCCTTATTCAGCTCATCCGATGTGAAATGAAAAATGTCAGTAGAAGATCCAGTAAGAGCACCATCATCTGCGTGAATCCATAACATGCCTTACCCTTTTTCCAAATCAAAAAAATAAGTGCTTGGTCTTCACCCTTTGATTTGAATCCAATTCAGTGAAGTAGTGTCATTAGATGCGGCCACCAACAGCAGGCAGCTTGTTTAGTACCATACAGTGCTTTTTTAAGTTTTAAAACAGAGGGTTCAGGTATACTCATAACTTTTGGAGGCCACAAGTATACTGGCTTATCAATCAAACAATGGAGAAAGGCGACCTTTACATAAAATGTACAGATTTCTCAAACTTTTGTACACACAATGAATAAAAGCATTCTAAGCACACAAAAGGTTTCTTCAAAGTTGATCCCTTGCACGTGTCTAAATCCCCTAGCAACCAGACGACCCTCATATCTCTCGGGGTTGCACTTCTTTGTAAACACCCACTTGGTTCTGAGTATTGATTCTCAGGGGACTTCCTTCAATGCCTCCCACAGGCTGGTTTGAAAAAATATATCTTGCTCCTTCATGCTGTGCAGCTCTTCTTTAATCGCCTGTTGCCAGTGGTTTGCTTGAGGCAAAACCATTGCTGAGTTGCAATCTGTTGGAAGAGTAATAGAAAGCTCAGTACAAGAGTTGATTTCTGATACAAGAGAATATTTCAGTTGCATTTCCTTGATGATCAATCCATCAAATATCTTGTAAATCTAAATACCCACTAGTACCGATTTCGTGTGTTGTGTCTGTTAAAAAAACTTGTTTTCGTCAAATTTAACACTAGCAGAAAGCACCACCGTTTGTCGCCCTGGAATCCAAAATAACCATCCTTTTGAGTCCAGTGTCACACCCAGATGATAACCAACTATCCCTTTAGCTGATAAATACTTCCTTGAGTGATGGTTAAAAATGTAAGCCTTTGCTCCTAAAACCCTGAATTGATGGAGTGAAGGCCGTCTTGACCCAGCAATTTCATAAGGGGTCACCCTCTTGTCGACATGCAAAGTATGCTTGAAAATCCAAACAGCGTTCTTCAGCGCATATGGCCATAACGCTCTTGGTAGATTCACCGCAATAAGAATTGTTATGGAGATTTCCAAAATTGTCCTGTTCGTTCTCTCAATTTGTATGCTCTGATGGCTTTCATAAGGGATCAATAATTAATATATTATGCCTTTCTCCTTTAGAAAGTTAGCAAAGATGTGGTTGCAGAATTCTGCACCATTGTCTGTTTGGATGGCCCAAATTTTGAAGTTTGTAGCAGTTACAAATCTCAGCATCCAAAACTGCAGTTGTTGTTTGGCTTCTCATTTATCATTCAAAGGTATCACAGAAGTTAGCCTGCAGAATAGGTCTTGAATACCTAAATAATATTTCTTGTTATCAATACTTAATGGGAGAGGACCAATTGGATCAGCAGCTATCATGTCACCCAGCTGTTTAATATGTTCTTGCAAGGGTTACATGTAAGGGCAATGCTCTGCCTTTGCAACTGAACATGGGTGAAGAATTTTGATATGATCAAAAGGTAGATTTGGAATGCCACCAGCAGCTTTGAATTTCAAGAGGCTTTTAAAATTTCTAATAGACAAATGTCCCAGGCAACAATACCAGAGAATATTAATATCATCAATTGCAATGGCACTGGGTCGAGTAAGAGGGTTTATTGGAGGGGGAACATCAGAAATATAATCCAAAGCGATTGGGCAAAGAGGCTTGATAATTGGCAAAAACCATTGATGATTGTGTTGAAAGATATTAAAACTCGTATTGTTTTGCCAAATAGTAAGGGTGTTGTGAAGAAGAGAGATGGAGATTTTTTGGGAGATCAGTTGTCCGATTGAGAGAACAACTCCCTTAATGGCTTTACATAACAACATGTCTTTGATAAAGAGGCAGCCTTGCGGTGTCATTAAGGTAATGTTGCCGATGGCATCTGCGGGGAATCGGTGAGAGGATGCGACCAAAAGGTGCATATTAGCTTTTTTCATTGAAGTGAAAAGAGAGATATGCCCTATGACTGAGTGCGTTGCTCCAGAGTCCAGTAGTGCCTCTTTGGTTTCCAGCATTGGGAAAGCCCCGATACTTGCAACTGTTGCCTTCCTTTGGGATGAAGAAAATCTAGCATTGGCCACCTTCAGATGAGCCAGAAACTTGGGTTCCCAGTGCCCAGCTTCTCCACAGTAGAAGCAGGGGTTTTTTGGGGTAGCCATTCTCTTTTCCATTCCTCCAACCACTCAGAGATGGGACGGACGGATTTTGGTGTCATGTTTGCTTGAATCTGGCGAGGACCCCGATTAGGCATAAATGAAGGCTGACTATTTCTTGGCCACGAGGTAGAGGCATAAATCCTTGAAAGATGCATGGTATCTTCAGCAATAACTGGAGCACTATTTGTGCGCATTTGTTGCACAATATGAAGTATGTCTTCAGCATTGATTGTAAGATTAGGATTTGCTGCTAATCAAGTATTGACGGCAGAGGTAATTTCTTCTGGGAGGTCAGGGAGTGAATAGAAAAGTGATAAGGTAACTATTTTCGAACTATCAAGTGGTAGAATTTCTTTCAATAGCCTCAAATGATTCATTAATATTGATAACATGTTGCACAATATCATTTACATGATTGGTTGGATTGAAGATGAGATTTGCATGATGAACAACTGACGACCATGAGGTTTTGCTGAAGCGTTTTTTGATTGCCTGGTATACAGTCCTTGCATTAGGCATGATTAATCTAGCGATTATTTAGTTGTAAAGTGATCTCTTGGTGCTATTTCTGATGAATGATACAGCAATTAAATTTCTTCAATAGTTGGCCTCTCTGTCTTGCTTATCAAAATAGTCAATGTCCTCAAGGAAGCACATCGACAAGTTGTGAATCATGCTTTTATACCAAGTGTTGAAATTTGAGCCATTGATAGTTAATTTTGGTTGAATCCAATCAGCAATCAAAGAGAAACACTGAATTATCTGTGCTTGCTTATTGGCGCAAAGCACAGGATCACTAATGGAGAGAGCCAAAATATCAGGAAGTTTTGAGGGGTCAGCCATAATTGAGGGAGTGATTGATTTAGCAAATGCTTTGCCAGAACAGGTTCTGGAGATGTCCAGCTCAATGTAGATGGATGACAAAAATAAAAAATAAAAAAGAAAGAACAAAGAACTATACAAGATTATATCAACAGTGCTAAGCAGCAGCCCGCAACCTATTATAAGTCATCACTATTTGATATAATTAAATTTCTTAAGTAAATAATCTGTGATAATTTATAGTTATTATGATTACTACTAGCAATAATAATAATATATTTATAATTACAACCTAATTGATAATAATATCATCTTTTTAATCTCCTTTCAGCCTGTGACTCAAAACCAGAGCACAAGCATGACAGCCAGATACTATGAATCAATTTTATAGCCAAGATACCACCAAAGCATGGAGCTGAGCCAAATCAGCTCACACGGAAGTAAAAGAAAGATTAGACTTACCCCTTTCCAAATATACAAGTCCCATCACCACAGGACAAAGAATAACAAAGTCATTCCTGCTCAAAGTTGCTGCTGAGCATAAACCTTAAATTTCACCTCTCATCTGAAATACAGAGTAAGAGGCCTAGTCCATTCAAGTGGGTATTCAAAATGAAGTTTTAAGTCAGGGCTATCCAATGGTATCAGCCAAAAAGAACTAGCACCAGTATTACTAAAGTTATGGCCGAATTCAGGCTAAATAAGGGAGAATAAAATATTCACCTCTAATCTACCTTTTACAGTTTTAGTGTGAGATACCTAAAGTGGGGTCTTTTTGGAAAGAGCACAATAAGGGATGTCTGATGGTGCCATTCACTTCCCCAAATCTCCTGTAGAACAAAAGCTAGCTAATAGTTCATTCAATAGTGGGGTCCCATACAGGTTCTGTACAGCATTCTACACGTCATACATGTCAGAATCAGGCTGTGTGGTCCCCATATGAATACTTTCACCCTGTATTGGCGAGAGCTTCCCAGATGTGGTTTCAAAACACATCTGAGCCCAATAAAGGCTATACAGGCTTCTTGCAAACCACCAGCCTGTCTTGGAGAGTGAAAAATCTTCAATTTCTCCACATGAAAAGGTCTACAAACCTTTTTACCCCATTTGAGGATAAAGAAGGTCCTTTCCACAGCCAGAAAAGGTTTCCTCATCCTGCTCTTGAATTCCTATGTAGTAAAACTGTCAAAAACAGTTATACTCTTGGAAAATAATCAGGTATAATGTAAATTTAAGTATTGTAGTCTTTATTATTGTAATCCAACAGGTAAAGCTGCACCCAGGGCTTTCAACAGCGCTAACCACCACTATTCCACAATAGTAAAGCCCTCTTATACTATTTATAAACCCTTATTATAATTAAATACCTTTATTTCAAACCTTTATCACCATGTCACAGTCATAGTTAAGTTGTAAATAGCTTAATTACTGCTTCAGCATAGACTCAGCCTGGCCGTGATTTTTTGATCTTTTTTGAACCTTAAAAGTGAGTTTTTTCACTTATTCTCTATTCAAACATTTGTTTTATCTTTCTTTAGGCGTAAAATCTCTTAAAAAATAAATAATTTAGATCTTATTATATTTTTCCTGAGTGGTATATGTCTTATACCAATTTTGATTAATACTACAACTATCGGGTTAATAACCGTATATCTCTTATTTTTGGCCTGTTTTACATATAAAAACACACTAATCCATCAATACAGTCCAAATTTTTAATTAAATAAGGACACCCCTTACTGTAAAGCCAACAGTTGAGGCGTGGTGAGGTATATTCTTAATTCAATTGACCTTGTATACAAACCACTTTGTACAGATTATACTCACTAATTACAAGTTAATCTGTGAGATACTGGTATACAAACAGTATACCAGATATCTGTAAGCTGTAATTCTGATGTGAAATTGTGAATTCAATTACACTGTCATTATACAGGGCATATTGTAGTAACATACAAGCCCAGAGGCCATTCTTAGATGTGCAAACAGCATCTTCAGAAGTCTTAACTGACATTAAGCCCTCTTTTCCTGTTTGATTCAGTGGAAGAAAACTACATACCACTAGAAACGCAGTCACAGGCCATAAAACCAGTGACACCCTCAGAACCAGAGGGCAGCAAGGGAAAAGGAAAGAGTCACAGTGAAGGCCTTATCACATCAAAGAAGTGGACACCAATTGCCACCCAGAGGAGTAGAAAACCATGAAAATATGCTTCAATACAAGGTAAACTAACTTAACAGCTTGTACAGGGAAGATTAGCATAATTAACCCAGTTGTAACCTCTAAAGGTAAATTTCCCAAATCAGCAGACAACAAATTTGTAGAACACACAGTCAAAGGTAAATACCCTAAGAACATAAAGTTTTTGACTGCTTGCAAACACTGATATATCACCTGCATACCTCAGAGAACTTGGCTTCTAAAGGAACCAACCAGAGGACAGAGAAGGCTTGCCCAGAACCAGAATACCTGGAAGAGGACACCTTGGACACAGTGGTGGATTTCAAAATACTGAGGGAAATCATACCCACACTGCCATTCACATTCCAATTAAACAGATACCTCAAACCAGAGTACTGGAAAGATATGGATCAAGTTCTTCAGCTCCACCAACTCCTCAAAGATTTATTTCAATGGAGCATAGACAACAAGAGGTTAAACCTGGCATCTGACTGGGAAGAACTTGGACCAAGTTTCCAGAAGATCTGTCTCAAAGAGATAGACTTCAAAGACCTTATGATAATCACCAAAGGTTGGAATCCCACCAGGAAGTTCAGATTCCTGGAGGTGAGGGCAAAAATGATAAGGGAGAATCAGGCCACTATCCAAGCTATAGAAGAACAACTGACCCAGACAAGGCACATTCATATTCCTTCAGGCCCACAAGCAGCAGGGCAAATAAGCTCTCCAGTGGCTTCACACCATTCAAAAACCAACAGATCAGTGGCCAAGAGTAACCATTCTTCATGCTCCCAGGAGGGTTCCAGGAGAAGACAAGGAAAGAAGAGCAAGAACAAGAACTCTTTTCACCAAAGGCAGAGAGAGTCAGACCCAATGATCCAGAAACGGTTGGAATTGGTGAAAGAAGTACACAAGAACCAGAAGTAATTGTAAACCACTCTGGAATCAGTAGTCCCCTTAATAGAAATATTAACCCCACTCATATTGAACATAATGCTGTCTCACCTGAGAGCAACTTAAACAGTTATGCACTGTGGTTACAAATGTCCCAATATTCTGAGAAAACTCAAAAGCAGTTTGCAGAACTTGAAGAAATCCATGAGAGGATGAAAAAATCAACAGCCTCCATGGATAAAATCATTAAACCTCTTCAAGAAGGACATGCTCAATTGAGCAAAGCCTCTGAAGAAACAAACAAAAGACTGGAAATTGTCTTTCAAGAACAACACCACAGCAGAAGGGACAGGGATAGTCTGGATCAAGACATAAACAAATTTTTTAATGTCTACCATAACATGAAGCCGCAACCACAAGGCCATGGGATGGATAATCCATATTACCAAGATGACATCAAAACAGATTCCATGTTGGTTAATAAGGCAAGATCTCCATCACAATACCAGGATGGAGATAATATGTCTTATTCTGACAAGGAAGCCTTGAAAAACCTTCCTGAGGCCTCAATCTGGCCCAAATTCTCTGGAACAGGAGAATATGATCATATGGAACTCATATATTATATTGAGGGACTCTTCATTGATGTAACAAGCATACCAGACTAATGGATTACTGCTAGACTCAATAGAGCATTTAAAGGTCATGCTAGTATGTGGTACACAGAAATGAAAGAAGCCCATGGCAGGAGAAACTGGGCATGGTGGAAGAGTCAAATTATCCAAAATTACAGCAGTGGTACTTGGATATGGCAAACGACCATGTCATTTGAAAATGTCAAATACTCAGTGGACAAAGATACATATGATTGGTGTCTTAGACAGTCTAAAAGACTCCAAGCCATTGATCATCAAATGAACACTCAAATGAGGAATCACAAACTTCTGAAAAAAATGCCAGGAGAACTACAGCATGCAGTGATATTCAGATGCAACCAAATTTCACTCTAGATGACATTGCAAATACATTACAAGATGCAAGGAAAAGGACTATTATAGGGAAATTCACCCCATATAGAAGCAGTAGTTCCAAACAGAAACAACCTTTTGGGGTAGAGTTTAAAGACAAACCCAAGGAAAGAGTGGCAGAAGTGGCTAAGAAAGATTCTTGTTACAATTGTGGATCAACAGACCACTATTCCAACAACTGTCCAAAGGCAAAGAAAAAAGTCTATGCCATTGAGAAAGTCCCAAGGGAGGAATCACCAACGGAGGATTCTGAATCAGACTCTATGGGTGATGCCCTTAGAGAACCATCTGATGATGACCAACACCCCAGAGAAGAACTTCTAGTGGAATACCAAGAGGAAACCCCACTAGAAATCCAGGATATACAGTTGGACGCAGGCATGCCACAAGATACTGCTAATAAAAACCTGTGCAAACATACACAGGATGCAAAAAGATTCCTGGTCACACCAACTAGAAGAATGGCATACATACATTGAACAGCCACCGAGATGACTGTCTGTATTGACAATGCTCAACATCCATTGATCATTGACAGTGGAGCACACTGCCCCATAGTGGTCAGAAATTATCTGGAAAGCCTTCAAAAGTGGAAAAAACAGCTCTTGCCCACCAAGGCAAATAGCTTTAAAAGTGCATCAGGGAAAATGTAAGGTTTGACTATGAAACAATAAGTAAAAATTACCAATATTTTACTCATTGTACTATGAATGTCCTTATAGATGAAATAAATAAGATAAAAATAATTATAATAATAAAGAATTATTATAATTATGGCGTAAAAATAATTATATTATTAATAAAATATGATAATATAATTTATATCATAAAATATAATATGATAAAATAAATATATTAATATATGCAAAGGCACGTTATTATTTGTACAAACAAATAATAAAGGCGTAAAAAATTGTTTTTTCATTCATAAAAAACAATTAATAACAATAATATTACCAATATTAAAGTTAGAAATTAATATAAATACTATTTATATTAATTAAAGAATTATTAAAAGAATAATAGAGAGAAAATTATTATAATAAGGCAAAATAACCTATTGGTAATACTTAATATAATGATTTTGAGATATTTTACGCCAAATAATATAAATACAACTTATCCAAATTTTATTTACAATAAAAAATAGAGAAATTACAAATATTCTTGATTTTTACATGGAAATGAGATTTTAGAGAGATTTTTAACAAAAACAATTAAATAAATGATTTAATCACGTTAAAATTGATGATTATAATGAGATGATCTTTGGTCTTTGATAATATAAAGGTTTTATATATAAAGAATAAAGAAATTACCTTTTCATTGTATTGATTTAATGTTTTTGATGTGTCTGAGGGGAAAACAGAGTGAAAAGAGCTCTATTTATAGTAAATACCTCCCTCTTAGAGTCTAACAGGCTTCTAGTAGACGTGTACTGATCATATCCACTGGAATCGATCAATATTTTAAGGTTTGGTGATGATTACATCATGATCAAACCATATTACATCATTATTACGCCATTATGTAGAGTTATCACTATAACTCTAAGTTTGATCATGTTAAAGGCTTGGCAGAACCCCAAAATTTGTGGATTTTATTATTTTTAATCATAAACTAACAGTATTCACCAATTGTATCACTCATATGACTGTTAAACTTAATTTAAGGTTACAGTGAAGGATCATAAATGATCAAATTAACCTCAAACTTTGATCCTTAATAACTTTCAAGATTTACACGCTACAGCCATTCAGAGAGTTAATTCTAATAGCCTGGAATAACCGTATTATGCTGCAAAGAGCATTTCATTACATCATGAAAACTTTATTTTTGATGATTTTTCTTGTAACTCATCTTTTCTGTCAAAATTTAATATTTTAAACTTCAAACTATGATTTCAAGGGGTTATACCTTTAATATTATAATAAAAAATACATCATTCTTCACAAATGAACTATTAAAATCCAACTGTCCACTTTTTTTTAAGTTTGGACCACTTTCACAACAAAGTGGTCAACAGCTCTGTTGATTTTACTCAATAATTCCTTACAGGTTTTAACCTTGTTTATAGCTTGTGAAATAAACTTCATTTCTGTATTTCTACAGGAATTACGTGATGACTTTATTTTTGGTTAATCACTTTATCATGCATAATTCAAGAGATATTAGCTAAAATCCTTGAATATATGCATTGACCAAAAAAGTGCATATATTCAGGTTAATTCCTCAAGTATTGATTTTGAAGCTTAGCTTCTTAATTGTTTTATATGTGAACCTTTATGGAGAATCTACTGGTACGATTTATTTCCCATGTTGTCTCATTGGGTTTTGAAATAAATAAGGATTTGTGTATTTTATAAGGTATTATTACTTATAACTTATTAAATATTTACTTTACAGATATGCCATAAAAATGGTATATGTGTATTTTACCATGGGGAATCCAATGGTATCATTTTTTTCACATGTTTATTCATTTGTTTTTAAGTTAAACCAAGTTTTATGTCAATTTATGGTGTTTTTGTATTTTAAAAGTACTTATTTTTAATGTATAATTACACTAAATATTTCTTGTGACCTTTTTGGGTATGTGGTCATATCTCAAAGGTTCACAATTATGCACCATTTTTTCTCAGCAATTCAATGGTGACATTTTCAGGACCCAATTCCATGCTTCCAAATCAAGGTCCCAAAATCCAACACCCATTTTGAAAGGGGACTTTTAACTCAACATCCTGGCAATCCATGGCGGCAATTAGAAGACCATTCAAGGATCCCGATCACGTGGCCCTGCAGGAGTTGGGTTGGAAATTCATTCAGGATTATTCCAAGGGCATTCTCAGAGGTTACAAAGTCTTTCAATCATTTTTCAAGGCATGAAGTATTTCAATACTCCTTTGACAACTCAATTGGTCCATACAGGCAGCAATCAATCAACCTGTATGTACTTGGCCCAATTGGGCCAATTCATATTCCGCTGTGGGAATTCAGTCACACAGCTCAAATTTCAAGATGGCCAGATCTGTATTGACCCAATTAAGACAATATGGCCGGTGAATTACCTGCCAGGATCAGTCTTCCAACTTTTCACATATACTGGCCACCTTGCAGCACCTGGGGAATTTTTCCCCAGTTAATTAGTATACTGGATTTATTTTTATCTTTATTTTCTTTTACTTTTTTGAAGTTGATACTGATAATCTTAAGTCAGTCATTCAGCACTTTTGTCTTGTTCTTCCTCACCTTTCAGTGGATATTGGTGGTCATATCCTTTGCTAACTCCAATTCCTTTTCTGGCAGGTTGAAACAGTGAATTGCAGATTCACTTGGTTGGCTTCTTGACCTTTGGCTTCTCTTATTATCTTTGGCCTTTGGCTTCTTATCTTTTTCTTTTATCTTTGGCATACTTGTCTTTTCCCTTATTCTTCTTTAATTGGAGCCCTCTAAGTGAGTTCTTGATTCCTGAGTGCCAGGCCACTCTTGCTTCCATAAGATCTTCTGTGAAAGTCGTGTCATTGCGGCGGCCAAATCTCAACACCGCCCCAAAAACTCTAACTTTTACCCACCAACCTATAGAAATGGGATAGCCTGCTGGAGTGTTGGCCCAGAAAGGTGTTTTGTTAGTGCGTCAGCCTTCATCTTTGCTGTGGGTACCCAATTGACCTTAATTTCATGCTTCCCTATTGTGTCATTGACAAAAAAGAAAGCACAATTGAGATACGTCATCTGTTTCCTTGAGAGATTGTCGCTCAAAACTTGAACCACAGCTTGATTATCGCCAAAAATTGTCTTGTTGAATCCTTCAGTAATGTGAGTGAGCTGACAGATTGCCCGGACCAGGTGTTGGGTAGAGTCAGATAGAGCCATGTACTCCACTGCACAGGTTGAGAGTGCTACAACTCCCTGCCGCTTTGACCTCCAAAGAATGGGGGCATTGCCAAGTTTGAGAATGAAGATGGCTTGTGATTGCTTGAGGTCACCTCCCCAACTGGTGTTTGCTCCAAAGATTGAGTGACACCTTTCCCGGCCACATTATTAGCCAGTGGTCTTGAGTATTGAACAGATATCCTACCACATGGTCCAGAATATCCCAGTGAGCGTTTGTCATGGTCATTGAGTGTAGAGCCAGGTAGTTCACCATGAAAGCAAGATCAGGGAGAGATCCGCTAACGAGATATGCAAGTGATCCTATGAACTAACAAAAATGGGTCGCATCTAGTGTCTCACCTTCTACGGAAACACTGGGAGTGGGCAGTTCCTCTTCACAATCCGTTGAGGATGCTCTTTGTCAGCCGCTTCTGCATGATGGATACTTAACCTTCACCAAACGCACAATTTGGCTAATGGTGTTGTGCCACTTGATATCCACCTCTGCACAGAGTAGGCGCTTGAAATCCAACACTGCATTTGGTGAATTCAAAGGGACGACTCCGTTGTTGACATGGATCCAGATGGCAATGGTATCTTCACCGCTACAGAAGATATACAACAATTGGTCAATTCCATCACAGCAAAATCCATCCAAGTGGGGATGTCCAATAGGAAAATCCACCAGAACCTCCCTGCCTGCCTCATTCCGTATAGAGCCTTCCCCTTGAGTTACAAACAGAAGTAAGTGGGAGGTTCAATGAAAACTGTCTCTTTCACCAGCCTGTATAAGTAGGCACTTCTGACGTCAAAAGATGACAGAGCCCAGTTGCTGCACATGGCATGAGCCAGGACAAGGTGGAGTGACATGAGGGATGCGGTTGGCGCATATTTTTTGGTGCAGTCCACCCCAGGTCTTTGGCAATAACCTTGGGCCATGAAACAAGCCTTGAACTTTTCAATGGTCCCATCAGAAAGGTGTTTGATATCAAATAGTCAGTGGTGCCCAATTGTCTTCATTGTTTTGTCTTTGTCCACAGCCTCCCATACATTTCTCAGTGTCATTTGCTCCAATTAATCTTTGCACACCTTCTTCCACTCATGTCGCAGCAGGCCAGACAATTCCTGACCAAGGTGTTTGGGAATTGCGACATCTTTGGTTACTGCAAGGGTGTCTATTGCCCTATTTTCATTTTCAAAATAGCGTTCCTTTGGCACTTGTCCCAGAATTGCCGCATTGATAATGTGGGAGAGAAATCCTTTCACACAGCCAGCTTTGGTAGCATTTGATGATTGGAAATGGGGAAAAATGACGCTTTGGTTACTTGGAGGGTGTCTATTGCCTTATTTATGTTTTCAAAACAGCGTTCCATTGGCACTTGTCCCAGCATCACCCCAATAATAATGTGAGAGAGAAAGCCTTTCACACAGCCAGCTTTGGTGGCGTTTGATGATTGGAAATGGGGAAAAACCACGCTTGCCGATTGGATCTGCCTGTCCCTTACCGGGTCCCATAACAACCAGCCACCCGACATCAGCGGTTTAAGCAAGCAACAAGCGACCCCTAGGTGACGGCTTGTGACTTTGCTGAACTGCGGGGATATGGACAATCACCTCCGCCCCAAACGGGTAGATTCTTGAAATTGACGGAGTTTGACCAAACAACCACTGGTGTGGCAAGGAATGCAGGCATTGGGAGTTCAGTAGGCAATTGTGTAGGAAACAAGCTGAGGCATATGCAAAACGCCAAAAGCAATCAGGCATCATGCTTAGCACCAACATTGACCATGCCATGTCTCCCAAGGTTTGGTTGAGATGCTCTGCTTTGCCATTCTCCTGAGGCAAGTAGGGTAGCAAGGGGAAGAAACCAACACCTAGCTTTGACATTGACAAAACAAAAGATGCCAAAGTCAATTCTTTTGCATTTTCTGTCCGCAGAGCCTTTGGAGTAAAACAGAGTCAAACTTGAAAATATTGAATCACATCCAGTACAGCATTGGGGGAGTCGGCATGGGCCTTCAGAGGGTAGACGATGCTGTAAGTGGAAACGTGCTCTCGGATTGTCAGCAAAAAGCAAAATCCTTGTGTGTTGCCGGTAAACGGGCCCATAATATTGGAAACCAGGAGATCAAGGGGGTCATTTTTTGGGATATCAGTTCGCGCCCTTGCAAGTTGATGGGTGCTCTTTGCAGTGGCACATACCTCACACTAAAAAGGCTGCCAACGCTTTGGGTGAAAATTATGTACATGTTGCTTCAGGAGCTAGATGACCAAGGCACTCATGCCACTCATGCAAGCTTAAGCTTGTGGTAGTTGGTTTGGATATAAGATGCATTTCAATTTTAGACAAAACACAGGAAGGGGACGCAGCCGCTGACCTTTTGGTCCCTTCTTCAGCCAAGACGCCCAGCCACCAACAATTGTTATTGAAGGTGGTGGTTACAAGAAAACTGAAGACAAAAAGTGACAGCTCTAAATCATCAAAGACAGGTACAACCCCCGCTGAACACAAGCGGCCAACAGATAATATAGTCCCTGAGATTTTGTCGGAAAAAGCTCCATCCTGCACTAGGAACAAGCCCCCGTTGACAGGAATCTCAAGAGTTGTCATCTTTGAGATGAGAATGGATGAGTTGGAATCAGCAAAGAAAATGCATAAGGGCGAGACGCTGCATATGCATGGTGCCAGAGAGGTGAATGGATGCACCCGTATTAATTACAACCTTGTTGGATGCGTCCCGCTCAACGAATTGCACCTGTGACACATGCTCATGGTGATGGTGTGCCCCTGATCCTTCTTGAGAATGTTGCTCAGGAGTGGCTGGCCTCATGTGTCAGAAAGGGGTAGGTGATGGCGGCCGCGGGTTAGGATTGGCCACGCCCGTGGTGTGTGGGCAGTCTGAACACCAGTGACTGGCTCTCCCACAATGGAAACATGAAGCATCAAGCTTGTTGACAAGGTTTTTTGGTGGTAAATGCACCTTTCTTGACGAAGAGAACAGTTGCGGATTATATGATGAGAGCAACTTGGGGTAAGATGCCAACGGTTCTGGAGGGTTGGAGACGCAATAGATGAAAGGAGATGGCTTTCACACTTGTTTGTCAGCCCGCTGTGACTCGTTGATGATCACTTGGCCTACAAATGTCAAGGGCAGCCTCTTTTCCCCCATTGACAAGATGGCCATGTGTCACAACCATGGCAATTCACCTCCTTGGATCCCCATATGGCATATCAAGCCATAGTTCTCTTATGGCCAATTGGCCATATCCATCACCAGTGGCCAATATGGCCACGTCATCATCTTATGGACCTTTTATGGCCATTTGTGTTTTGGAGCCTTCATGGCCCTTCACCTCAATCCAGAACCCATAGCAGCAATTTATGCCCAAATGGGTATTTCTGGTCATTTCCCTCAAAACCAGGGGAAATGGCCGAAATGGCTGTTTTTGGCCATTTGGGCTCATAATGCGCATTTGCGCATTTTTGCGCACTTTGCGCATTTGCGCACTTTGACGCAAAGTGTCCAAAAGACACATTCCCACCTTTTGGGCCAGTTTTTGCCTCAGAACCCAAAAGTTGCCAAAAACGCCAAAGGGCCAAGAAACACCTTTCCAAGCTCTGAAGCCATCACATCCATCCTTTTACCCTCTGCCTTTCCATCTCAAGACCTTTGGACGTAATCTTCTTTCCAATGAACCAATATGCCATAAATGATGTTATATATCATTGTACATCATTTTTCAACAGCAATTCAATGGTGGCAATATCAAATGGTCATTTCAACATTCCAACATCTCATCACGTTATCAAGGCACCCAATCATTCAGAGGAATCATCAAGGCTCAAGAGCAAGTGTTTCAGCGTCAAAGACCAATGACGCCATCAAGCAGTCATTGGTTATTCTCACTCCAAGTATTCCTTCCAATGGAATACTTTCAATGCATTCTCAAAAGTGTATTCAAGAGGCGGTGCCAAAAGAAATTGTCAAGTGTCAAAGCTCCACTCAATCCATCTTGGCAACCATATTCATTTCAATACAGTCTGGATCCACCAAGAACTGTATTTCATTTTCAAGCATGGGAAGTTCATTCAAACCAATTCAATTTCAATATTAACCAGCTGTATCAATTCCCAAAACAATCAATACAGCCTCAAGGATCAATACAGATCAGTTTTCAGCCTGAAGAACTCAAGCTCCCAACTTTTCACATATACCGGCTACCCTTTCCACCCTGGGGTGTTTTTCCCCAGTTAATTAATATACTTTGATTTTATTTTATCTTTATTTTCTTTTCATTTTAGTTAAGCAAATACTGATATTATTAAGTCAGTCATTTAGCACCTTTCTCTTTCTTTTTCTTTGCCTGTCAATGGATATTTGGTGGTCATATCCTTACTAATTCCATTGTTCATTTTTGTCAGGTTGAAACAGTGATTAAGGACTTACTTGGTTGGCTCTTTGGCCATTTGGCTTCCTTTTCCTCTTTGCATCTCATCTTGTACCTGCATATCTTTTAGAGGAATTAATTCTTATTATTTTTATTCTTTATTTCTTTTGGAGTCTTCCAAGTGAGCTCCCTGATTGCTGAGTGCCAGGCCACTCTTGTATTTCCACTAGAGCCCCTGTCACATTATATTAATTAACTCATAATTTCTTTTTCATTCTGTTCATTCTTTCTTTATAATTTCATTCACTCATTTCATCGAAATTATGATTCTTCTACGCTTATGAACTTAATGATTCATTGTCATCTCTCAATTTTCTTTCATTCATTCTTCATTTTGAAAATTGAAAGCTGACCCATTTTTATTTTTGTTATTCTCTTTAAAATCTTTTTCAAATTATCAATTTTCATTTCATTCATAATTCAGGCGTCATCTTGGTTTTCTTTGATTTTCAAATTTTTCATCAAGATATTCAGACACATTATTCACATCAAGATTCATAATTGATTCATTCTTCAAGAATTTTGGTTTTTAAAGAATAATTCACTTGATTTTGATTGATTGATTGATTTGACATATTTGATATTGACCTCAAGAAAATTGATTGACCTGAAGATTTCATTGATTTTGCTGATTTTTCACATCAAGAATTTTGACATAAACTGATTTTGTCTCAAGATTTCATTTTATTGATTGATTTTCTGCAAGATTTTGATTTTGATTGATTTGATTCATTGATTTTTTGACTTCAAGACTTCATTTGATTTTGATTTATTGACGTACTTGAAGATTTTCATTTTGATTCATTCATTGTCCTCAAGATTTGAATGTTGACTCTTTTCACTTCAAGCAAATTTTGATTCTTATTCATTTAATTCAATTTATTTCCTGATATCATGCCTGTTCAACATTCACCTCCGGCAAGACAGACAAGATCTCAGGCCAGAGCTCAAGCTGTTCTCACTCCAACTCCAAGAGCTCCTCTAGATGGCACCCCAGCAGTTCCTCAACTGAGGGCCCAATTAGATAGAGGACCCCGCATGGAAGGAGCAGCACCATCCAGGAAGGAAGGAAGAGGGCCCAGAAGATCAAGTTCATTTTCAGGAGTAGTTGGCGGTTTTCCAGGAACTTCAAGGACTATTTTCAAAGGTCCAGGTGAAGATGGTGAAGAGGAGGAGTAGAATTCTGTAGAAGAGGAAGAGTCTGATGGTACTGAAGGTGCTCCTGCCCCGGTGGAAGCATCCCAAGGTACTGGAGGGCCAACTCTAGCCCAGTCTAATCAGCCTGTCTCTCATCAGTCTGAACCATCTCTATTGGCCATCATGCAGCAAATGACTCAGATTATGGCCAATCTTCAAGCAGCTTCATCTTCTGAAGCATCAAGACCACCAGCCTTCAAGACTCCATCTATGAAGGCACTGGAATGCTTTGATGGGACTCAGCCCTTCAAAGTTAGAAGTTTCATTCAGTCTTGTCAATTGATATTCCATAATGATCCAGCAAATTTCTCTCAAGACAGAAAGAAAGTTCTTTATGCCACATCATTTCTTATTGGCAGGGCTGCAAAATGGATTGAGCCTTATCTTTCCAATCTCACCAATCAAGACTCAAATTATCTCCTCAATTCTTGGCGTCTATTTGAATCTCAACTCTTCACTCTATTTGGTGACCTGAATGAAGTCAGAAAAGCAGAAGCTGAGTTGGATTCTTTAAGAATGAAAGAAGGTGGGCATGTATCCTTATACATTGCTGATTTCAGAAGTTTGGTCTCAAGAATTGGGGATTGGGGTGAAAGAGCTCTTGTCCATCATTTCAGGAAGGGATTGCCATCCAGGATTTCGGATCAATTGGCCTCCCATCCTTCAAGAATTGACTCTCTTCAAGACTTAATGGACGTTACCCTGGAACTTGATACCAGGTACCATGAGAGCCAAAATGAAAAGAGTCATCATCAAGAGAAGAAGCCAGAAGCCTCAAAGGCAAGTTCTTCTCATCCTCAAAATTCTTCAAGCCCAAGTCAAAAGAAGAAGAAGAATTTTCAGAAGAGAGACAAGCCCCATTCTTCTTTATTGAATAAAGATTTCAAGCTCATGATTTCTGAAAAAGAAAGAAGAATCAAAGAGGGTCTTTGTACCTATTGTGGTGGGAAGCATAGTCTTGAGACCTGTTTCAAAAGGCCTCAAAACAAGCTTACCCAACCGTCAGGCAAATTTCCCAGCCAGGGAAAAGCCTGAGTGAAGATCATGTTGTGTTCAATGGTCTTCACAGTTTTCCATCCAGAGCACAATTGTGCATTCTGAATACTGGTGTCAAAAATTCTCTTAAATTTTTTGTTTTTTCTTCTCTTTCTGATGTTTTTTACAGTATTCTCATTGATTCTGGTGCTACCAACTCCTTTATTGCAAAGCAGTTTGTTCACAAGTATTCATTGACTACGTCAGAGCTTCCAGAGAAGATTCCCCTCATCATTTTAGACTCCTCTGAGTCTCCTTCTTTATTTGTGACTCACCATACTAAATATATGGTTGAGCTCCCTTCCTTCCCAAGCTTTGAATGGACTTCTTAGTCATTGATACTGCCAAGGGAGAAGACCTCATATTGGACTTTGACTTTCTTAATCATTTTAATCCGTTTATTTATTGGAGGCAAGGATTGATCACCTTTAATTCTGATCATAAGGACTATAATGATCCTTTAATTTCTTTCAGTAATGACTTTTCTTCTGCCAAATCATGTGCAGCTCTGGTTGGTGATTCTAGAACACCATCATTTCCGTCTTCTGTCCATATTCCTTCCCTTAATTCCCATCAGTCATTACTATCATCTAGAGATAAAGTCTTCAAAGAGATTCAAGATGTTGGAGAAGATAATTCTGTATCTTCACTTCATCTCTTCTTTGGGAATATGGACCTTCCTCCTTCATCTTATCATGACTCCCTGGAGGAGTTGTGGGATGAAGAGGAAGAGCCAGAAAAAATAGAAACCGTGATGAAGGTTGTTCCTCCTGTTTATCACCAATACTTGGATGTATTCTCCAAGGTGAAAGCAGAGAAACTTCCTCCTCACCGCGCCTGTGATCATCATATCAAGCTGGAGGGGTCTCTACCTCCAGTTGGGGTGATCTACTCTTTATCAAACCAAGAGTCAGATACACTCAGGGCCTACATTTCAGAGAATGTAGAGAAAGGTTTCATCCGGCCAAGCTCCTCTTCTACAGGAGCACCTGTTCTGTTTGTCAAAAAGAAAGATGGTGGCCTCCGTTTGTGTGTTGATTACCACAAACTCAATGCTGTTACTAGGAAGAACAAGTATCCTGTTCCTCCTATGAATCAGCTTCTCACTGTTTTCAATGGTTCTTCTATCTTCTCCAAGATTGATTTGTGTGGTGCATATAACCTGCTCAGAATCAAGGAAGGTGATGAACATTTGACTTGTTTTAGAACCAAATATGGTAGTTATGAGTACTTGGTTATGCCTTTTGGGCTTACCAATGCTCCTGCTTCTTTTCAAAATCTTGTCAATGATATTTTTTATGATCTTCTTGATGTTTATGTTGTGGTTTATTTGGATGACATTATGGTCTTCTCCAAATCTGAGGAAGAACATGTCACTCATGTGTCCACTGTTCTTTCCAGACTCAGAGCCAATAACCTCTTTGCTAAGGCGTTGTCACAACCACGTATTTTGACCCTCCTCCTTGATGGCGGCGGCAATCCAACCTGGAGCCAAGTTGAGGCCAATTGGCCATGTCATATCATTTATGGCCAATTGACCCCTTTTTGGTGTTCCATGGCTCTTATGCCATAACCCATTCCATTGGCCACTTATGGCCTCCATCATCTTTTATGGCCTCAGGCCATATCCTGCGTCATTGGCCCTCTTGGCCAATTTCCACCTCACCAACCCCCAGGCCTCCATCACTGTTTTTGGGCCTGGGGGGGTCCCTTTGTCTTCCAGGGGCTTCCAGGCCCCATGGCCACCTTCCTTGGTTTCCTGGCCACCCCTTTCATTATGGGGGTTTTGGCCTAAATGGCCTTTTTGGGCCATTTAGGCCCCCCACGGCTTCTACGGTCCGCGGGCCGTAATACGCGGTCCGCGGTCCATACGGTCCGTAGGCGGGTTAGGCCCCTTTTGGCCTAATCCAATGAGGCCAAAAGGGGCCAAAGGGGGCAGCCACCTAGCCCCCAAGGCCAGGTGGGTCCCAAACCACAATTGGGCCCACCTGAGCCATTTTTGGCCACCAATCCCTTGGACCCAAATTGGACCAAAAACACCTTGGATCCATTTTTGGCCATAAATCCCGTAGGACCCATTTTTGGCCCTGGACTACCATGGACCAACTTCACCGTCATGGCCTCTGGAAACCACCAGAGGCCACCAAATCATCTCAACAAGCATTTCCCTCAACTTAAGGGGAATTCTTTCCTTTCCTTCATGCACTCCGTACTCAAGATTGCAGGTGTGGTGCATATATGGTATTATATACCATTATGCACCATTTTTACTCAGCAATCCAATGGTGACGTTTTCAGGACCCAATTCCACCTTTCCATTTCAAGGTCCATAATTCCAACGCCCATTTTCGAAGGAGGACTTTTCAGCTTATCAGTCTGGCAATCCATGGCGGTAATTCAGAAGATCATTCAAGGATCCCAACCACCTGTATCTGCAGGAGTTGGGTTGGTACAATTCATTCAGCATTATTCTAAGGTCAATTCGCAAGAGGTATTACATAATTCAATCAGTTGTCAAGGCATCAAGTATTCAATACTCCTTGGACAACCCAATTCATCCGTACAGGCCTTATTCAATCAACCTGTATGGCCTTGGCCCAATTGGGCCATTTCTTATTCCACTGTGTGAATTCCATCACACAGTTCAAATTTCAAGATGGCCAGAACTTTATTTCCCGATTCGGACAATACAGTCATTGATCCACCTTCCAGGATCAACCTTCCAGCTTTTCACATATACTGGCCACCTTTCAGCATCTGGGGACTTTTTCCCCAGTTAATTAATATAGTGGATTTATTTTTATCCTTATTTTCTTTTACATTATTAAAGTTAATACTGATAATCTTAAGTCAGTCATTCAGCACCCTTTTCTTTTATTTCCTCGCCTTTCCAGTGGATATTGGTGGTCATATCCTTATACTAATTCCATTTCCTTTTCTGGCAGGTTGAAACAGTGAATTAAGGATTCACTTGGTTGGCTTCTTGGCTTTTGGCTTCTTTATTATCTTTGGTCATTGGCTTCATCTTTTTCTTATCTCATCTTTTGGCGTACTTGTTTTCCCCTTTATTCTTTCTTAAAGAAATTCATTCTTATTATTCTTTTATCTTTGGAGCCCTCCAAGTGAGTTCTTGATTCCTGAGTGCCAGGCCCTCTTCTTCCAAGAGCCCCTGTGACATTATATTAATTAACTCATAATTCTTCTTCATTCATTCATTCTTTTATTCTTATATTTTAAATTCATTCATTCATTTCATCAAAATTATGATTCTTTGACGTTTTATGATCTTATGATTCTTCGTCACCTCCCAATTTTCTCTCATTCATTCTTCATTCTGAAAATTGAAAGCTGACCCATTTTTTATTTTTTGTTATCTTTTCAATCTCATTCTCAATCTTAATCAATCTATTTTTATCCATAATTCAGGCATTTTTATCTTTGGTTCTCAAGTTATTCATCAGGTTATTCAGACACGTTCTTCATATCAGGATTCACTTTGATTTATTCCTCAAGAATTTTTGATTTTTTGGAAGAATTCACTTGAAAATTGATTTGATTGACTAATTTGACATAATTGAAATTGACCTCAAGATAATTGATTGACCTGAAGACTTTATTGATTTTGCTGATTATTCACATCAAGATTTTTGACATAAATTGATTTTGACTCAAGAATTCATTTTGATTGATTGATTTTTCTGCAAGATTTTGATTTGATTTGATTTTGATTGTTTGATTGATTGTTTTTATTGACTTCAAGATTCTCATTGATATTGATTTTTACTTCAAGACTCATTTGATTGTGATTGATTGACGTATTTGAAGAATTTTGATTCATTGATTATCCAATTTCCTCAAGATTTGATTGTTGCTTTTGTACTTCAAGAAAATTTTGATTTTATTTCATTTATTTTGGTTGATTATCCCTGAAATCATGCCAGTTCAACATTCACCTCCAGCAAGACAGACCAGATCTCAGGCCAGAACTCAAGCTGTTCTGACTCCAACTCCAAGGGCTCCTCTTGACGGTACCCCAGCAGTTTCTCAACTGAGGGCTAGATTGGACAGAGGACCCATTATGGAAGGAGCAGCACCATCCAGGAAGGAAGGAAGAGGGCCAAGAAGGTCAATGTCTTTATCAGGAGTGGTTGGCGGATTCCCAGGTTTTTCAAGAACCAGTCCCAAGGTTCAAGGTGAAGATGGTGAAGAGGAGGAGGAGAATTCTGTGGAAGAGGAAGAGTCTAATGGCACTGAGGCTGCTCCTGCTCCTGTGGGAGCATCTGAGGGCACCAGAGGACCAACTCTAGCCCAGTCTGATCAGCCTGCCTCTCATCAGTCTGAACCGTCTTTATTGGCCATTATGCAACAAATGACTCAGATTATGGCCAATCTGCAAGCAGCTTCTTCTTCTGAATCATCAAGACTACCAGCCTTCAAGACTCCCTCTATGAAGGCTCCAGAATTCTTTGATGGGACTCAGCCCTTCAAAGTCAGAAGCTTTATTCAGTCTTGCCAACTCATCTTTCATAATGACCCGGCAAACTTCTCTCAAGACAGAAAGAAGGTTCTTTATGCCACTTCATTCTTAGTTGGCAGGGCTGCAAAATGGATTGAGCCTTATCTTTCCAATCTCAATAATCAAGACTCAAATTATCTCCTCAATTCCTGGCCATTATTCGAATCCCAATTGTTCACTTTATTTGGAGACCCAAATGAAGTAAGAAAAGCAGAAGCTGAATTGGATGGCCTTAGGATGAAAGAAGGTGGGCATGTTGCTTTGTATATTGCCGATTTCAGGAGTTTGGTTTCAAGAATTGGGGATTGGGGTGAAAGGGCTCTTATTCATCATTTCAGGAAGGGTTTGGCCTCCAGGATTCTGGATCAATTGGCCTCCCATCCTTCAAACATTGATTCTCTTCAAGACTTAATGGACGTCAGCCTGGAACTTGATACCAGGTACCATGAGAGGCAGAAGGAAAAGAATCATCATCAAGAGAAGAAGCCTGAAGCCTCAAAGTCTCACTCTTCTCATCATCAAGTTTCTTCAAGTTCAAGACCAAAGAAGAAATTTCATTCTCAAAAGCGTGACAAGCCCCATTCTTCATTGTTGAATAAGGACTTCAAGTTGAAAGGTTCTGAAAAGGAAAGAAGAATCAAGTAGGGGTTGTGTACCTATTGTGGTGGGAAGCATAGTCTTGAGTCCTGTGTCAAAAGGCCTCAAAACAAGCTTACCCAACCGTCAGGCAGCTTTCCCAGCCAGGGAAAAGCCTGAGTGAAGACCATGTTGTGTTCAATGGTCTTCACAGTTTTCCTTCCAGAGCACAATTGTGCATTCTGAATACTGGTGTCAAGAATTCTCTTAAATTTTTTGTTTTCTCTTCTCTTTCTGATGTTTTTTACAGTATTCTCATTGATTCTGGTGCTACACACTCATTCATTGCAAAGCAGTTTGTTCACAAGTACTCATTGACTACGTCAGAACTTCCAGAGAAGATTCCTCTTATCATTTTGGACTCCTCTGAGTCCCCTTCCTTATTTGTGACTCACCATACTAAATATATGGTTGAGCTCCCTTCCTTCCCAAGCTTTGAATGGGATTTTTTAGTCTTGATACTCCCAAGGGAGAAGACCTCATATTGGGCTTTGACTTTCTCAATCATTTTAATCCTTCTATTGATTGGAGGCAAGGGCTGATCACCTTTAATACTGATCAAAAGGACTATTCTGATCCTTCCAATTCCTTCCGTAATGACTCTTCCTCTGCCAAATCATGTGCAGCTCTGGTTGGTGATTCTAGAACACCATCAGTTCCATCTTCTGTCCATATTCCTTCCCTTAATTCCCATCTGTCATTACCATCATCTGGAGATGAAGTCTTCAAAGAGATTCAAGATGTTGGGGAAGATAATTCTGTATCTTCACTTCATCTCTTCTTTGGGAATATGGACCTTCCTCCTTCATCTTATCATGACTCCCTGGAGGAGTTGTGGGATGAAGAGGAAGAGCCAGAAGAAGTAGAAACCGTGATGAAGGTTGTTCCCTCTGTTTATCACCAATACTTGGATGTATTCTCCAAGGTGAAAGCAGAGAAACTTCCTCCTCACCGTGCCTGTGATCATCATATCGAACTGGAGGGGTCTCTACCTCCAGTTGGGGTGATCTACTCTTTATCCAAACAAGAGTCAGATACACTCAGGGCCTACATTTCAGAGAATGTAGAGAAAGGTTTCATCCGGCCAAGCTCCTCCTCAACAGGAGCACCTGTCCTCTTTGTTAAAAAGAAAGATGGTGGCCTCCGTTTGTGTGTTGATTACTGCAAACTCAATGCTGTCACTAGGAAGAACAAATATCCTGTTCCTCCTATGAACCAGCTTCTTAATGTCTTTAATGGTTCTTCTATCTTCTCCAAGATTGATTTGCGTGGTGCATATAACCTGCTCAGAATCAAGGAGGGTGATGAACATTTGACATGCTTCAGAACTAAATATGGCAGTTTTGAGTACTTGGTTATGCCATTTGGGCTCACCAATGCTCCTGCCTCTTTTCAGAATCTTGTCAATGATATATTCCAAGATCTTCTTGATGTTTTTGTTGTGGTTTATTTGGATGACATTATGGTCTTTTCCAAATCTGAGGAAGAACATGTCACCCATGTGTCCACTGTTCTTTCCAGACTCAGAGCCAATAACCTTTTCGCCAAGGCTTCTAAATGCCTTTTTCATGTCTCTAGTGTAGAATACCTTGGTTATGTTGTTTCTTCTGAAGGCCTCAAGATGGACCAAGCAAAAGTCCAGCAGATCCTTAATTGGCCTCCTCCAAGAAACCTCAAGGCTCTTCAATCCTTCCTTGGCTTTGCCAACTTCTACCGCCGTTTCATCAAGAATTATTCAAAGAAAATCAGTTCACTCACCAGTTTCCTCAAGAAAGATTCCTGTTTCCCCCTCAATGAGGAAGCTCTTAGCCAGTTTCATCAACTCAAAGAGGCCTTCACTACCGCTCCAATCCTTTCCCACTTCAATCCTTCTCTACCGACCATTGTAGAGACCGATGCATCCGATTATGCTTTGGGTGCTGTACTGAGTCAGGTCTCTGACTCAGGAAAACATCCCATTGCCTTTGACAGCCGCAAGCTTATTCCAGCAGAACTCAACTATGAAATTCATGACAAGGAACTCCTTGGTATAGTCTGGGCTCTCAAGCGCTGGAGGGCTTTTCTTCTTTCTCTGTCCTCTCCTTTTGAAGTTCTCACCGATCATTCTTCTCTTCAGTACTTTATGTCATCAAAGATCCTTACTCGCCGTCAAGCCCGTTGGGCTGAATTCTTATCTGAATTTCATTTTTCAATCACTTACCGCCCTGGCCGCCTAGCAACTCTTCCAGATGCCTTATCACGTCGGGACGACGTCTATCCGGAGAGGGGGGAGGATTTCATCAGCAAGAATCCAATGAACTTTCAACAACTCATTAAGCAAGATGAAGTTCAACCCTCAAAGTTTTTCGCAGTCAAGGTGGATTCTTTTTCAAATTTGATTGAGTCAATTCAGAAGAAATTATGGCAAGATCCTCAGTACAGAAGTATCCTTCAAGATTTGGGTAAAGGTAAATCTGTCCAAGATTATTCTCTTGATTCCTCCTCCCAACTTCTTCTCTTCAAAGATCGGGTGGTAGTCCCAAATGACTCCACAATTCAACTCAGCATTCTTCAAAAGCGTCATGACTCTCCTCTAGCTGGACACCCTGGCCAAGAGAAGACTCTCAAACTTGTCAAGCGGGATTTCCACTGGTCCGGCATGACTCAATTCATTAAGGATTATGTATCATCCTGTCAACAGTGTTCAAGAAACAAGAATATCCACCATAAGAAGTTTGGACTCCTCAATCCTCTTCCAATTCCAAATGGTCCTTGGATTTGTCTCTCAATGGATTTCATCACTCAACTGCCCCTGTCCAATTCTTTTGACTCAATTCTTGTCATAGTGGACAGATTCTCAAAAATGGCGGTTTTTATTCCAACAATGTCTTCAATAACTTCTTTGGATTTGGCCCATTTATTCATCAAGAATATCTTCTCAAAGCATGGCTTTCCATCAAGCATTGTCAGTGATAGAGGTTCACTCTTTGTTTCTTCCTTCTGGACCAATCTTTGTCAGCAGCTCAAGATTTCAAGAGACTTGTCAACTGCTTATCACCCAGAAACTGATGGACAGACAGAGAGGGTAAATCAGATACTAGAACAGTATCTTCGGATGTATGTCAGTTATCATCAAGATGATTGGAACACCTGGCTCCCTCTGGCTGAATTTGCCTACAATAATTCTGATCACTCTTCAACCAAGCAATCACCGTTTTTTACCGTTTATGGAAGAGATCCACAATTTGATTCAGTTCACATCACTCAAGATACTCCTGCTGGAAAGTTATCAACAAAAATCCAATCAGTACAGCAAGATGTCAAGAGAGAACTTGAAATCGCCATAAACCGGTTTAAGAGGTATGCAGATAAAAGTAGAGCAAGTCCACCTGTTTTCAATCCTGGTGACATGGTATGGCTTTCTTCCAAGAATATCAAATCAACTAGACCCACCAAGAAACTGTCTGAAAGATGGTTGGGTCCCTTTCCAATCTTGAAGAAAGTCAGTACTCATGCTTACCACCTCAAGCTTCCATCTCAATGGAAATCCATCCACCCAGTCTTCCATATCTCACTCTTGGAACCAGTCAAGACATCAACAATCCCAAATCGGCATCAAGAGCCTCCTCCTCCAATCATTATTGAAGAAGAAGAGGAATGGGAAGTCTCTCAAGTACTGGATTCAAAGCTCAAGAGAAGAAAATTATGGTATCTGGTGGAATGGAAAGGTTTCAGTCAAGATTCAGAAAGATCCACATGGGAACCAGCTGAAAACCTCAAGAATTGTCCTGAACTTGTCAAAGATTTTCATTCGTTATATCCTGACAAGCCAGGACCCAATTCTTCAATGGCTTGAATTTTTATGGTGCTTGGTGGGGAGAGGAATTACCAAAAGTAAGTCCCACTCCTGGTATGCACCTTTAGGGGTATTCTACTCTTCTTTGTTGTAAGCATCACCTTGGCCACTCTGTGAGCACTTTTCAATTTGGACACAGACCTTTTGGCCCGGCTTTCAACATCCGAATTCCAAATTTATGGCCATTTACACTTGGGCAAATGGACCATTCCTTTTTTTTTATTCTCCTTCCCAAGACTTTATTCTTTCAACACATTCATTTATCAAGAGCTTCCTTATTTATGGCACTGGCGGGAGTGGCAACTACTAAAAGTAAGTTCCTCTCCTGGTGTGCACTTCCCTGAGGGGTCTACAATCTGTCAAAACATCACCTTGGCCACTCTGTGAGCACCTGGCATCAAATTCTTTTATCCAGGTCCTTGGCCACTTTCAAAATCAATTGTCGTAACCCGTGATGAAGATTGGATTCCTCCTCAAATTTCATTTTCTTTATTTTTTCTGTTTCTCTCTTTATATCTGTTTCCTTTTCTCTTTTACTCTTTATATTCTTTTAAAATTTCTTTTCTTATAACTCTTTAACGCCAAAATCTTTACGTCAAATCATGTCTTCAACTTTGTCAAAGCCAAATGTCAAGAGAAGACCAAGTCAACCTCAATTCATATGCCAACAAGCTTATCAGTTCAATTCTTCTTTTCAAGATTCAATGCCTCTGGAATCCTTACGTCAAATCCGTCTCATTAGCCTCAACAGGCCTCTACCTTATCTTGGTGCTCAGGAGCTCACCATTCAAGGTAGGGGGGTACTGTCACAACCACGTATTTTGACCCTCCTCCTTGATGGCGGCGGCAATCCAACCTGGAGCCAAGTTGAGGCCAATTGGCCATGTCATATCATTTATGGCCAATTGACCCCTTTTTGGTGTTCCATGGCTCTTATGCCATAACCCATTCCATTGGCCACTTATGGCCTCAGGCCATATCCTGCGTCATTGGCCCTCTTGGCCAATTTCCACCTCACCAACCCCCAGGCCTCCATCACTGTTTTTGGGCCTGGGGGGGTCCCTTTGTCTTCCAGGGGCTTCCAGGCCCCATGGCCACCTTCCTTGGTTTCCTGGCCACCCCTTTCATTATGGGGGTTTTGGCCTAAATGGCCTTTTTGGGCCATTTAGGCCCCCCACGGCTTCTACGGTCCGCGGGCCGTAATACGCGGTCCGCGGTCCATACGGTCCGTAGGCGGGTTAGGCCCCTTTTGGCCTAATCCAATGAGGCCAAAAGGGGCCAAAGGGGGCAGCCACCTAGCCCCCAAGGCCAGGTGGGTCCCAAACCACAATTGGGCCCACCTGAGCCATTTTTGGCCACCAATCCCTTGGACCCAAATTGGACCAAAAACACCTTGGATCCATTTTTGGCCATAAATCCCGTAGGACCCATTTTTGGCCCTGGACTACCATGGACCAACTTCACCGTCATGGCCTCTGGAAACCACCAGAGGCCACCAAATCATCTCAACAAGCATTTCCCTCAACTTAAGGGGAATTCTTTCCTTTCCTTCATGCACTCCGTACTCAAGATTGCAGGTGTGGTGCATATATGGTATTATATACCATTATGCACCATTTTTACTCAGCAATCCAATGGTGACGTTTTCAGGACCCAATTCCACCTTTCCATTTCAAGGTCCATAATTCCAACGCCCATTTTTGAAGGAGGACTTTTCAGCTTATCAGTCTGGCAATCCATGGCGGTAATTCAGAAGATCATTCAAGGATCCCAACCACCTGTATCTGCAGGAGTTGGGTTGGTACAATTCATTCAGGATTATTCTAAGGTCAATTCGCAAGAGGTATTACATAATTCAATCAGTTGTCAAGACATCAAGTATTCAATACTCCTTGGACAACCCAATTCATCCGTACAGGCCTTATTCAATCAACCTGTATGGCCTTGGCCCAATTGGGCCATTTCTTATTCCACTGTGTGAATTCCATCACACAGTTCAAATTTCAAGATGGCCAGAACTGTATTTCCCGATTCGGACAATACAGTCATTGATCCACCTTCCAGGATCAACCTTCCAGCTTTTCACATATACTGGCCACCTTTCAGCATCTGGGGACTTTTTCCCCAGTTAATTAATATAGTGGATTTATGTTTATCCTTATTTTCTTTTACATTATTAAAGTTAATACTGATAATCTTAAGTCAGTCATTCAGCACCCTTTTCTTTTATTTCCTCGCCTGTCCAGTGGATATTGGTGGTCATATCCTTATACTAATTCCATTTCCTTTTCTGGCAGGTTGAAACAGTGAATTAAGGATTCACTTGGTTGGCTTCTTTATTATCTTTGGTCATTGGCTTCATCTTTTTCTTATCTCATCTTTTGGCATACTTGTTTTCCCCTTTATTCTTTCTTAAAGAAATTCATTCTTATTATTCTTTTATCTTTGGAGCCCTCCAAGTGAGTTCTTGATTCCTGAGTGCCAGGCCCTCTTCTTCCAAGAGCCCCTGTGACAGGCGTCCAAATGCCTATTCCATGTTTCTAGTGTAGAGTATTTAGGTTATGTTGTTTCTTCTGAAGGCCTCAAGATGGACCAAGCAAAAGTCCATCAAATTCTCAATTGGCCGCCTCCAAGAAACCTCAAGGCTCTTCAATCATTCCTTGGCTTTGCCAATTTTTACCGCCGTTTCATCAAGAATTATTCAAAGAATATTAGTTCACTCACAAGTTTCCTCAAGAAAGATTCCCGTTTTCCCCTCAATGAGGAAGCTCTTAGACAGTTTCATCAACTCAAAGAGGCATTCACCACTGCTCCAATCCTTTCTCACTTCAATCCTTCTCTACCCACCATTGCAGAGACCGATGCATCAGATTATGCCTTGGGTGCTGTACTGAGTCAGGTCTCTGACTCAGGAAAACATCCCATTGCATTTGATAGCCGCAAGCTTCTCCCAGCTGAGCTTAATTATGAGATTCATGACAAGGAACTCCTTGGCATAGTCTGGGCTCTCAAGCGCTGGAGAGCTTTTCTTCTTTCCATTTCTTCCCCTTTTGAAGTTCTCACCAATCATTCATCCCTTCAATATTTTATGTCTTCCAAGATTCTCACTCGCCGTCAAGCACGCTGGGCTGAATTTCGATCTGAATTTCATTTCTCAATCACTTACCGCCCTTGCCGCTTGGCCACCCCTCCAGATGCTTTGTCACGTCGGGACGACGTTTACCCAGAGAGGGGGGAGGATTTCATCAGCAAGAATCCAATGAACTATCAGAAGATAATCAAGCAAGATGAAATTCAAGCCTCAAAATTTTTTGCAGTCAAGGTGGATTCATTCTCAAATTTGATCGATTCAATTCAGAAGGCAGTGTGACAAGACCCTCAATATAGAAGTGTCCTTGAAGATTTGGGTAAAGGTAAATCTGTCACAGATTATTCTCTTGATTCCTCTTCCAAACTTCTCCTTTTCAAAGATCGGGTGGTGGTCCCAAATGACCCCACAATTCAACTCAATATACTTCAAAAGCGGCATGACTCTCCTCTAGCTGGACACCCTGGCCAAGAGAAGACTCTCAAACTTGTCAAGCGGGATTTCCACTGGTCCGGCATGACTCAATTCATCAAGGATTATGTCTCATCCTGTCAACAGTGTTCAAGAAACAAAAATATTCATCACAAGAAGTTTGGACTCCTCAAGCCTCTTCCAATTCCAAGTGGTCCTTGGATTTGTCTTTCAATGGATTTCATCACTCAATTGCCACTGTCAAATTCCTTTGACTCAATCCTTGTCATAGTGGACACATTCTCAAAAATGGCGGTTTTTATTCCAACAATAGATTCTATCACTTCATTAGATTTGGCCCATTTATTCATCAAGAATATTTTCTCAAAGCATGGCCTTCCTTCAAGCATTGTTAGTGATCGAGGTTCTCTTTTTGTTTCTTCCTTTTGGACCAATCTTTGTCAGCAGCTCAAGATTTCAAGAGACTTGTCAACTGCTTATCATCCAGAAACTGATGGACAGACAGAGAGGGTAAATCAGATACTAGAACAGTATCTTCGGATGTATGTCAGTTATCATCAAGATGATAGGAACACCTGGCTCCCTCTGGCTGAATTTGCCTACAATAATTCTGATCACTCTTCAACCAAGCAATCACCGTTTTTCACTGTTTATGGAAGAGATCCACAATTTGATTCAGTTCACATCACTCAAGATACTCCTGCTGGAAAGTTATCAACAAAAATCCAATCAGTACAGCAAGATGTCAAGAGAGAACTTGAAATCGCCATAAACCGGTTTAAGAGGTATGCAGATAAAGGTAGAGCAAGTCCACCTGTTTTCAATTCTGGTGACATGGTATGGCTTTCTTCCAAGAACATCAAATCAACCAGACCCACCAAAAAACTATCCGAAAGATGGTTGGGTCCTTTTGCAATCTTGAAGAAAGTCAGCTCTCATGCTTACCACCTCAAGCTTCCATCTCAATGGAAATCCATCCACCCAGTCTTCCATATCTCACTTTTGGAACCAGTCAAGACATCAACAATCCCAAATCGGCATCAAGAGCCTCCTCCTCCAATTATCATTGAAGAAGAAGAGGAATGGGAAGTCTCTCAAATACTGGACTCAAAGCTCAAGAGAAGAAAATTATGGTATCTGTTGGAATGGAAAGGTTTCAGTCAAGACCCAGAAAGATCCACTTGGGAACCAGCCAAAAACCTCAAGAATTGTCCTGAACTTGTCAAAGATTTTCATTCTGTATATCCTGACAAGCCGGGTCCCAATTCTTCAAAAGCTTGATTCATTTATGGTGCTTGGTGGGGAGAGGAATCACCAAAAGTAAGTCCCACTCCTGGTATGCACCTTTAGGGGTATTCTACTCTTTTGTTGTAAGAATCACCTTGGCCACTCTGTGAGCACTTTGCAAATTTTGGACACAGATCTTTGGCCAGGCTTTTCAACATTCATTTCCAATTTTATGACCATTTCACTTGGGACAATGGGCCATTCACTTTTCAATTCATTTCCAAGATTCAAATTCAAATTCATTCCTTCAGCATTTGTGTTTTTATTTTTATGGCACTGGCAGGAGTGGTAACTACTAAAAGTAAGTTCCCCTCCTGGTGTGCACTTCCCTGAGGGGTCTACAATCTTGTCAAAACATCACCTTGGCCACTTTGTGAGCACCTGGCATCAAATTTCTCTTTCCAGGTCCTTGGCCAATTTCAAAATCAGTTATTAACCTCCGTGATGAAGATTGGAACCTCCTCAAGATTCAATTCATTTTCTTTTCTCTTTTTCTTTTTCTTTTTATTTTCATTTTCATTCTTTATTTTCATTTTATTTTCATTTTAAATTTCATTTTATCACGTCAATTATCACGTCAAAACTTTTCATTTATTTTAAAATTCAACTCAAATCATGAAGCCAATGTCAAAAGAAGATCAAGCAAGTCCTGCGTCAAATGTCAAATTTTTAATATCAGTTTTCAAATTTTTATCTTCATCAGTCCTCTTGAATCACCCTCTCAAAATCTTTCCAATAGCCTCAACAGGCTTCACCTTGTATTGGTGCTCAGGAGCTCACCATTACAAGGTGGGGGGTACTGTCACAAGCATGGCAATTCACCTCCTTGGATCCCCATATGGCATATCAAGCCATAGTTCTCTTATGGCCAATTGGCCATATCCATCACCAGTGGCCAATATGGCCACGTCATCATCTTATGGACCTTTTATGGCCATTTGTGTTTTGGAGCCTTCATGGCCCTTCACCTCAATCCAGAACCCATAGCGGCAATTTATGCCCAAATGGGTATTTCTGGTCATTTCCCTCAAAACCAGGGGAAATGGCCCAAATGGCTGTTTTTGGCCATTTGGGCTCATAATGCACATTTGCGCATTTTTGCGCATTTTGCGCACTTTTGCGCATTTGCGCACTTTTTGCGCATTTTGCGCACTTTTGCGCACTTTGACGCAAAGTGTCCAAAAGACACTTTCCCGCCTTTTGGGCCAGTTTTTGGCTCAGAACCCAAAAGTGGCCAAAAACCCCAAAGGGCCCAGAAACACCTTTCCAAGCTCTGAAGCCATCACATCCATCCTTTTACCCTCTGCCTTTCCATCTCAAGACCTTTGGACATAATCTTCTTTCCAATGAACCAATATGCCATAAATGATGTTATATATCATTGTACATCATTTTTCAACAGCAATTCAATGGTGGCAATATCAAATGGTCATTTCAACATTCCAACATCTCATCACGTCATCAAGGCACCCAATCATTCAGAGGAATCATCAAGGCTCAAGAGCAAGTGTTTCAGCGTCAAAGACCAATGACGCCATCAAGCAGTCATTGGTTATTCTCACTCCAAGTATTCCTTCCAATGGAATACTTTCAATGCATTCTCAAAAGTGTATTCAAGTGGCGGTGCCAAAAGAAATTGTCAAGTGTCAAAGCTCCACTCAATCCATCTTGGCAACCATATTCATTTCAATACAGTCTGGATCCACCAAGAACTGTATTTCATTTTCAAGCATGGGAAGTTCATTCAACCCAGTTCAATTTCAATATTAGCCAGCTGTATCAATTCCCAAAACAATCAATACAGCCTCAAGGATCAATACAGATCAGTTTTCAGCCTGAAGAACTCAAGCTCCCAACTTTTCACATATACCGGCTACCCTTTCCACCCTGGGGTGTTTTTCCCCAGTTAATTAATATACTTTGATTTTATTTTATCTTTATTTTCTTTTCATTTTAGTTAAGCAAATACTGATATTATTAAGTCAGTCATTTAGCACCTTTCTCTTTCTTTTTCTTTGCCTGTCAATGGATATTTGGTGGTCATATCCTTACTAATTCCATTGTTCATTTCTGGCAGGTTGAAACAGTGATTAAGGACTTACTTGGTTGGCTCTTTGGCCATTTGGCTTCCTTTTCCTCTTTGCATCTCATCTTGTACCTGCATATCTTTTAGAGGAATTAATTCTTATTATTTTTATTCTTTATTTATTTTGGAGTCTTCCAAGTGAGTTCCCTGATTGCTGAGTGCCAGGCCACTCTTGTATTTCCACTAGAGCCTCTGTGACACCATGGTGATTAGTTGGTTGGAAGCAGCCTGATCAAGGGTGGGCGGGGTGTGGCATGTTGCCTGTGCAAGCAACCCTTTGTGTTTGTTGGCCTCGATGCCCAACTTCTTGAACATGGCAAAAGTACGGCGCAGAGGGAGGATAATACTTTTGTTGGATTTAGGAGTGTTGGACCTGTTGTCCACAAGCATCTGGAGGAGGTCTTGAATGACTTTGAGCTTCTGAAAACGGCTGCCCATGCAGCAGCGCGCCTTGATAGCGTGAAAAAATTGCTTTTCCCTTGCATGCAAAGGAATGATGCCAATGCAGAGTGTGAAGTCGTGGGGAATTGACATGTCAATGAAGTGTGAGATTGCCCAATTCTCCTGTGGCAATTGTCCATCAAGAAGAGAGGGAGAATCCTCAACAGACGCCTTGGAGTTAAAAGCAATACAGAGAAAGCAGTTCAGGGATGCAACCCATTTGGGGAAGTTGGAACCATCCCCCTGGAGTTTGCCAAAGTGAGAAGTGGCACAGTAAGGTTCTTTCATAAAACAGTTGTAGGCTGAAGTGCTCCTGCACAAAAGCTGTTGCAAGAGGTACTTGGTTGTGGTGGGCACGGCAGTTTCATACGCAGTGATTGTACTTTGGCTGCCTGCCGATTTAAGGGATAGTACCTCTTACTTGAATGAGTTCAAAAGTGAGTATACTTCCTTGTTGGAGAGAGGTTTTGCATTGGTGTCATCGTCTGCAGCTTTCTTTGAACAGGTTGAAACCAACATCTTGAAGGCGGCCTATCACTGGAGCTTGGTAGAGGCAGGCTTTTAACCTAATAAGTAAGGGCCAGGTGTAGTGAAGCTTGCTCGCCAGTCAGTTTCTAATCCATCACCTCCAATGATGAGAGCTGAGGAAGAGAGAATTTGCAGCGTCCGTCAAGCAGCTTAGAAATTACAACTAGACAATTGTGGCACATGGGGCGTGCACAGCCTGAATAACTATCTACAGTGATGTTTTTCTAGAAAGACATTTGGTTGTCCCGTCATCCCGGCGGCCAAATCTCAATAAATCTAAAATTATGAATTATAAATTGATAATGAAACAGTACTTCCATGTTGTGGAACCTTCTCAAAATTCATTAACAACCCTAACTTGATTATACAAAGATCATCCGCAGCATTAAAAAATTCTCAACTTTTACGATCAAGGCTCCTTTTACTCAGGGGAGATCTTATCATCCATTACTAAAATTTTTGAATCTTTTATTTTTATTTTTTATGTTTATATATTTTTATTTTTATTCAGGTACAAATAATTTCCTTATAGATTCTAATGCAAAGGGGAGATCTTATTAGCCATAAAATTATATCAGTTGTACCATAAATAAATTATTACTATTCCACTATCAAGATTTGTTACATAATTGCAGTTTAAAATTTTTAAACTATAAATAAAGATAGAGAAACAATAGGTTATGGGCTGCGTTTTAAATCTCTTATACCTCTGATATACCGCATTGATTAAACTTCCTCTTATATATCTCAAACCTTTCTATATATATATCCTACACTTTATTCATCTTTTTCTTTTACGTATTACTAAATGGATCCCTCAACTACAAGGTCTGGGAATACATTCTCATCTGCTTGACCCAAATCAAACCCTGATGATATCACCAAATTTGTATCCCTCAATATCAAAGACAATGATGCTGTGTCCCCTGCGGACAAGCAGGCGGAGAGTCTTCATTGTTTCTCTCTCATTGCTGACAAGATTTATCCTCGACTTGTCCTTGACAGTAATAACTTCATGGCTTGGTCTCGTAATATTTTTTCTACCTGGAATAACTATTTCTTTGACGATCCAAGCTATTTTGAAATGAATACTTTTGACTCCAATTATTGACGTAATCTGGTAGCTCTCACCTTTATACGTAATTGCATCAATAGATTGCTTTACGAATCCATCACCTTGGCCCTAGTGACTCCTAATGCCCGTACTACTTACCAAGCTCTGAAGAAGCGATTCTGAAAGGCTTCTTGGTCCTCTATCATTCGGCATGCTGAAATCTTATTCAACCCTCCTGACCGCTCAACCACCCTCACCTCTCATGCTGTCGCTCTTCAACATGCAATTAACAACATTGAAAGCCAGATTGGAGCGATTAACTCAAAGACAATCTTGACTTTGTCCTTATTTTTCTCTGCTTGGCAGCTTCACGAACCCCTCTTGAATTCCCTGGACTCCAGGAAAGCTATCAACCCATCTTTGGAAATACATGCTGAAGATATTCTGGATATTGCCAACCAAATGCAGCAACACCCTGCCATTGATTCATCTAGTAGTATCACTTTATCGCAAATGGATGCCAATAGCAACACGCCTGATCATTCTTGGCAATCTAAATTAACGCCTAAGACAAGCCGTGGTCCATCCTCACCACCATTGTCAAATTCCATTGATAAAAAGCCTGAATAATGGAAGAAAAAATGGCTCACTGCAAAGAATCCCTGTTTTTACTGTGGACAGGTAGGGCACTGGCTTCCAAATTGCCCTATTAAAGCGGTGGTAGACCAAATGAAGCATCAGCATCAACAAAATGCGGTGGTAGCAAGCATAGGCGCTATGCCTTTGCCTGGTTGTGGGATGCATTGTTGGATTCGGGTGCAACACATTCCATTGTAGGTGACATTTCATTCTTCACTCACTTATCCTTGACTGACTTGACCCTGTCTGTTGCTTCAAATCATTGATTCCCCATAGGAGGAATTGGAACGATCCGACTGTTAACTCCTAATGGTCCTATTACTCTATCCAATGTCCTATATTGTAAACATATACCTGGAGTCGTTATATCTCTAGGCCAGCTTTTCAACAACAATATTCATATTTTTTTCTCCAACGGACTCTTTATTTTGCAACATAATTCAACTTTTTTTCCAACCAGATATTTCAACCACCAATGGTTCTTACCTATTCAGCAATCTTTTTCTTCTGACTCCTCTCCCACCATTCAACCAATCACCATTTCTCACCCTCCTCCTGTTAATTTATTCACTAGACCTATATCTTCTAACACCTGCTCTGCGCTTGAGAATCTGTGGCATCGCCGGATTGGACACTTGTCCTTGCAAAACCTACGGCGCCTGCGGCAATTAGATGCGGCCACTGGCATTCCACCTCACCATCTACCGGATGTCAAGCTGTGTCATCACTGCTCCATATCCAAGAGCGGGCACCAACCCATCCAGGGATCTAATTGTGGCTGATCTCATTGGGCCCCTTACCTGTAGCATTGACAATAAAAGATACGTTTTAGTTGTTCAGAATTTTTTTTCCCGACTGACAACTGCTATCCCGATTTCTGACAAAGCTGAGGCTAAAACCCAACTTCAGCATTGGTTGACTCGTTTTTCTAATACTTGTGGCCTCCAAATCAAAAAGGTTTGGACTGACAATGGAAGTGAATTTAAGAATCATTTTTTAAATGACTTCTTGCTAAAACATGGAATTGAACATGAATACTCGATGACTTATGAGCACCATCAAAATGGGAGGATCGAAAGGATGAATTGGACGCTATCGGAAATTGCTAGGACTTGTCTAATTGGGGGAAACCTTCCTGTGAAGTTATGGAGTTATTCCTTCAAGCATGCAATGTGGATTTTCAACCAAACGCTTCACTTTGACTGTAAGCAAACACCATATGAATTAATCAGCAAACAAAAACCTTCTTTTCATCTTCTAAGAATTTTTGGTGCAAAAGCGTATATTTATGATCACACCTTCAAAAAGGACTTTAGTCCTCACGGTTTTGTTGGCTATCATCTTGGGATTGCCTCAGATTTGAAAGGATGGCTCTTTTGGTGTCCGGAAAAAGACACCATTGTCAGGTGGGCTAGTGCTAAGATTGACAAATCTTCTTTTTTTCCGACAAAACCTAACATTTCTAGCATTCAGGCTCTGAAATTGCTGGACGATGTGGTGATAAAAGGATTGGCAACTCAGGATAGGATGATTTCCACTATTAACTCTTATCCTGACCCTGTTTCTATCAATCCAACTCATTACAGGGATGTTATCAACTTGCCAGAAAGGGATTCCTGGCTGCTTGCGGTTGAAGAAGAGCTCTCAAGTATGAATGAACAAAATGTTTTTGAAATTATTGAAATGAAGGATGCTTTACGTGTGGTGAAGACTGAAGATATTTTGAGCACTAGGTGGGTTTTCACAAAGAAACACCACCCTGATAGATTCAAGGTGAGGCTTGTTGCACGAGGTTTTTGCCAGACTAAGGATATTAATTTTTCCAAAACATTTGCCCCAACTCCGACTTTTGGTGCGCTTTGGCTTTTGCTAGCAATTAGCTGCGGCAAGAAGTGGCCTATTCAAACCTTTGACGTCAAGGTGGCGTTTCTCCATAGCCTAATTGACATGCCTGTGTACATCTGGCCCCCGCAGGGTATGACAATCGATAAATTTAAGATCCTCAAGCTGAAGAAGGCATTATATGGGACCAAGCAAGCTGCTTGTTGCTGGTGGCTCCATTTGACTGGAATATTGCGCAATATTGGCTTCTCACCCAATGGTTCTCACAAACAGAACTTATCAACAAACTTATTAATCTTAATCCAAGCAATATCACTGCGTGTTTGCCGATCCTGCCGAATACATCTCTGACATCAGGTCCATCTCAAGGAATGGATATCCCTTATCTCCAACGAATAGGAATCCTTTTATATTTATCTCAAGGATTGTGTCCTGATATTACTTACACCGTCAACTACCTGGCATGTTTTTCCCTTTGTACTAATCAATCACATTGGCAGGTGCTTGAACATTTGATTGCTTATCTGAGATATACTCCTGGCCATGGTATTTGAATAGGTGCTTCTAAAATCCCTAGAGGTTTTGAGTGTTACATTGATGCAAACTGGGGTGGGGAAGGTGATTGCTCTTGTCATGGTTTCATTTCATTGTATAACGGAAATCCGATTAACTGGCAATCAAAGCGGCAAATCACAGTTGCATCATCAACATGTCAGGCAGAGTATATTGCGATGTCTTTTGCCTCAAAGGAATGCTTGTGGCTATCTCATCTATTTCTGCCTGTGTTGGGTCAAATAGTTCCGAAGATCTATTCTGATAATAAAGCTGCAATAAGCATCGCTGACAACACCGCAAGCCGGAAGCAGACCAGACACCTAATCAGGGAATTCAACCTTATCAATGAGCACATTGTCACAAAGAAGATTGATTTGTCGTGGGTCTCGACTCATGATCAACTTGCTGACATTTTTACAAAAGCACTGGGACAGCTGAAGGTCAATTCCTTTATCAAAGCCATTGGCAGTAGAGATGCCGGCTGATGATGATTTGTGGAGGGGAGTGTTGTGGAACCTTCTCGAAATTCAGTAACAAACCTAACTTGATGATACACAAATCATCCGCGGCATTATAAAATTCTCAACTTTTACGATCAAGGCTCCCTTTACTCAGGGGAGATCTTATCGTCCATTACTAAAATTTTCAAATCTTTTATTTTTATTTTTTATTTTTATATATATTTTTATTTTTATTCAGGTACGAATAATTTCCACATAGATTCCAATCAAAAGGGGAGATCTTATCGTCCATTACTTAAATTTTCAAATCTTTTATTTTTATTTTTTATTTTTATATATTTTTATTTTTATTCAGGTACGAATAATTTCCTTATAGATTCTAATCAAAAGGGGAGGTCTTATTAGCCATAAAATTCTATTAGTCGTACCATAAATAAATTATTACTATTCCACTATTAAGATTTGTTACAGAATTGCAATTTAAAATTTTTAAACTATAAATAAAGATAGAGAAACAATATGCCGCCGCAAGTCAACAGCATGGCAAGAAGTGACATTAATCAACGCCACATCCATGCCACTTGGTGACAAGGGCTGTATACCGCCACAATCTAGTCTCGAAGATGCCCAAGGCGCTGAGGTCCTGGTCCGGTTGGTAAGAACTTGAAAGTGGTACTCTCTTGCCCCTCTACTTTACCGTTCACCTTTTTGAGAAATTGTTTTGACTATTAGCTATCCCAACTGTCTGAAATCATGACATCAAAAATTTTTTGTCGAGTGATCTTCACATTCAGCTTGTTTTTTCACTGTGTTTTTTCACAATTAATTCCCGAGGTCGTACATTGTAGCTTGGAGATGAACACTTATTCGCTTCCCAATCACCACGCTGATAAAATGATTTGTGAGAGTCGAACCATTCCTTTTACATTTATGCCGCTCCCTTTTCTGGCGGAGATGACTTAGCCGTTTTTTTCTAGCTTGTACCGATGCCGACGAGCTCACATATGCCTGTGTGCAATCCAAGTGCAACAAAGGCAGTAAGTGCTTTCCCATATCCTAGTCGCAGTATATACCATAGCAGGCTAATTTTAAACTGTTCTCGTGTCTCAAAGACCAGGCAAGATTTAAGAATTGCACCATACCTGGCTCGACCAAGTCTCTTACGAGGCAGATTATCACCCCTTTAGTCTTCACGGCGTTTACCCAATGTGACCAAATTCGTGAGCTACTATGATTTAGCCTCAATTGTCTTAATGCGACTCCCAAGACTGAAATTTTATTCAGACGTTGCCTCCGGCATCGACTCAAGCGGCAAACAAATATCGAATGCTCGCTGCGAACCGAGTTCAAACCCGGCGCCGGGCTCGAGACCTAGTAAGTCATTAATTATTGCGACATTCAAATGTTTGTTACATGAGTCTTCTCATTCATGTGTCTTCTTCGCTTAGCTTGCGGGGAATGTTATGTAGCATCATTTGCAACTCTAATAAGAGCACACTGTGATGAACAACTTAGAAGGTTATGAAGGCTAAGCGTGCTGTGTTCGAAATTTGTTACTGAGGACATGATGTTCCATATTCCAACGAAACTTTTTAAATAAAACATTTTTTCAATCAAGTAAATGCATTTTCTTGCAAAAAGCGAATTAGAGAAGAACTCGATAGGATTCAATATTTCCCATTCCCAAGGCTTCACCAAGCGATTGGATTTTGTAGATATTGAGAAGTCGTTGTAAAAAGAGTAATCCAATTTAACTACACAAGGAAGATGGATTTTTTTGGGGGAGAAAAATTAAAAATAATTTAGAGTGAGCTTGACCGAAATCTGTGAATTTTTTAGAACTTGAAGGTGGTTTATACATATTAGAACAAGAGAATAAAGAGATGAGACTATAGTAGGACATTTCTAGTACCTTAAAGGTGGACTACTCAAGTTAGTCCTACAGCTCAACAATACAGATTTCTCACTAGGTAATAGGGTATACTATGACAAGGAATAAATAAACAAATGGAAGAGGTGGCTGAACAAGATAGAGAAGATAAAGGGTTGTAAACCCTCTTGAGTAATTTGTACAATTATCAGATTTGTTTCTAGTTACAATATGGTTCTTTTATAATAACAAGGATGGAACAGCTGGCTTCTTATTTCTCAACTTGTGAAAAGGAGAATTGTTTCATTCACATAATTTGATGGCATAATTCCTTGGGATCATGTTCCCCAAGGTGAAGCATGTTTTTTTTGTAGATCACATACCTGTTAATAATTAACAAGTTCAATTATTTTTATTGAGAATGCGGCAAATAGGAGTGTGGATTATTAACCTCACTCTTATTGGTAATGTAAGGTGTGGATAGGAAACTTTGATTAAAAACCAAGTACTTTTCCTGTTTTCAAAAGTGTCACACAGCCTCTTGTGGAGAACAAGAGTGGCCTGGCTCTCAGCAATCAGGGTACTTACTTGGAATACTCCAAAGAATAAAGAAAATAAAATAAAGGAATTTATTTGCTCTGAGAAATATGCAGGTACAAAGATGAAATGCAATAAGAGGAAAGATAAGCCAAAGGGCCACAGAGCCAAGCAAGTAAGTCCTTAATCACTGTTTCAACCTGCCAAAATGAATAATGGAATTAGTAAGGATATGACCACCAAATATCCATTTACAGGAAAAGAAAGAAAAGAAAAGGGTTCTAAATGACTGACTTGATAATATCTGTAAGGTTTGACTATGAAACAATAAGTAAAAATTACTAATTTATTACTTATTGTACTCTGAATGTCCTTATGAATTGAATAAATAAGATTAAAAATATAATAATAATAAATAATTATTATCATTATGGCGTGAAATAATTATATTATTAAATAAATATAATAATATAATTTATATTATGAAAATATAATATAATAAATAAATATATTAATATAAAATAATTAATATATTTAAAAAAAACTCTTTATTATTGTTACCAACAAATAATAAAGGCGTAAAAAATTGCTTTTTATTAATAAAAAACAATTAATAACAATAATATTACTAATATTAAAGTTATGAATTAATATAAATACTATTTATATTAATTAAAGAATTATTAAGAGAGTAATAATAGAGAAATTATTATAATAAGAGAAAATAACCTACTTTTAACACTTAATATAATAATTTTGAAATATTTTACACCCAAAAATATAAATACAACTTTTTCAAATTGAATTTACAATAAAAATAAAGAAAATTACAAATTATTCTGGATTTTTACATGGAAATGAGTTTTAGAGAGATTTTTTAACAAAAACAATTAAATAAATGATTATAGCAAGGTGGTATTTAGTCTTTTAATAATATAATACTTTTATATATAAAGAATAAAGAAATTACCTTTGATTTAATTGATTTAATGTTTTTTATGCGTCTGAGGGGAAAATGGAGTAAAAAGAGCTCTATTTATAGTAAATACCTCCCTCCTAGAGTCCAACAGGCTTCTAGTAGACGTGTACTGATCATATCCACTGGAATTGATCAATATTTTAAGGTTTGAGGGTGATTACATCATGATCAAACCATATTACATCATTATTACACCATTATTTAGAGTTATCACTATAACTCTAGGTTTGATGACATCAGAGGCTTGGCAGAACCCCAAATTTCGTGGATTTTATTAGTTTTAATCATAAACTAATAGTATTAACCAATTTTATCACTCTTATGACTGTTAAACGTAATTTAAGGTTACAGTAGGTGATCATAACTGCTCAATTTAAGCTCAAACTTTGATCTTCAATAACTTTTAAGATTTACACGCTACAGCAATTCAGAGAGTGAATTCTGATAGCCTGGAATAACCCTATTATGCTTCCAAGAGCTTTTCATTACATCATCAAAACTCTAATTTTGATGATTTTCCTTGTAACTCATCTTTTCTGTCGAAATTCAATATTTTAAACTTCAAACCTTGATTTCAGGGGGTTATACCCTGAATTTAATAATAAAGATAACATCATTCTTCACGAATGAGCTAGTATAATCCAACTGTATACTTTTTCTTTAAGTTTGGACTACTTTCACAACAAAGTGGTCAACACCTCTGTTGATTTTTATCAAAATTTCATCATAGGTTTTAACCTTCTTTGTAATTTGTAAAATAAAGTCGATATCTGTTTTCATACAGTAATTACGTGGTAACTTTATTTTTGGTTCATCATTCTATCATGTATAGTTTAGGAGATATTAGCTATGATCCTTGAATATATGCGTTGACCAAAAAAGTGCATATATTCAGGTTAATTCCTTAAGTATTGACTTTGGAAATAAGCTTATTAATTGCCTTATGTGTGGATTTTCGTGGGGAATCCACTGGTACAAATCATTTCACATGTTGTTTCATTAGTTCTTGAGATAAATAAGGTTTTCTGGTTTTTATAAGGTATTATACCTTATAATTCATTAAATATTGACTTCACAGATATGCCATAAAAATGGTATATGTGTATTTTTCCATGAGGATCCAATGGTATAATTTATTTTACATGTTGATTCATTGGTTTTTAAGTTAAACCAATTTTTGTACCAATTTATGGTATTTTTTGTATATTTAAGTAATTATTTTTAATATATAATTATTCTAAGTAATTTTAATATAATTATATTAAAGGTATAATTATTCTTAGTCTTTTTTGTGACCTTATTGGATATGTGGTCATATCTCAAAGGCTCACATTCCCTACCACCAAAAAAGATTGTACCACAATCGGATATGTGTGATTAGGGTATCATCCACTGTCCTACCTCTTCAATAGACTTTGTTAGTCTTGAATCTCAATAATGCTTAGCTTTTCTATTTTTCAGGCTTTCTTTCATGTCTGAACCTTCTTAGTAATTTATCAGCATTTGTTATATCTTTCTCAAGTAGCCATTCATCTTCTTGAGTTGAATTTCTATACCTTACAAGGTATTCCCTTTCTTTTTTGTTTCTTGTCCTTCTTTCTTTAAGGACTTTTACTATTTTCTTTTCCTCTCCTTTTTCCAAGGGGGGAATCTCAAGTGGGGGTTTATTTCTTAGTGGAAATAACTCCTTGTCACTTGAACTGTAAGGTTTTATCAGACTTACAGGAAAAGTTGGTTGTTTGTTCATTAGTTCACCTGTGAGTTCTAATTGCACAGCATAGGGTCCATGAAGTGCTTTTATCATAAATGGTCCTGCAAAGGAATCTTTCAATTTCTTTGGGCCTTTTATGTTATTGAAATTAAGGGTTGATACTAAGACCAAGTCTCCTATTTTGAAATCAGGTGGCTTATGACTTTTATCCCATCTTTCTTTTGCATATTTAAAAGAGTCTTGCATACATCTGTTTGCATGGTGCCTTGCCTTGTCAAGCATTATCTTAAAACTACTTGCTGTTGGATGTATGTCCACTAAGTCCTTTTTGAGGGTATCATAAGGAAGTCTTGGATTTCAACCTTTTTCTAGCATTGCTGGTGTTTTGCCAGTGGAAGAATGGATTGATGTCTTATATGCCAGTTAAAGTGCTGGTATTAGTGTACACCAATCATGGGTAAAACCATCAGAATCTTTGAATTCTAGCCCATAAGCACAGAATCTTCTGATCATATCCTCTAGGGTCTGTATCATTCTTTCTGCTAAACCATTAGTTTGAGGATGATAAGCTGTTGAGAATGATAACTTTGTCCCAAACAAGTTATGGAGATTTGTCCATAATGCTGAAGTGAACTTTGGGTCTCTGTCACTTATAATATTTTGGAATAAGCCTGTGTGGCTAATGACTTTATTCCATATCATTATGGCTGTATCCATAGTTGTGTCATCTTTATGACATGGTAAGAACATGGGAGTTTTACTGTACCTGTCAACTAACACTAGGCATGCATTATAACTCCTGTCTCCTCCTGGAGGTAAAGCTGTTACCCAATCCATATATATATATGAACTATTTCCCATGGGGATTTTGGTTCTTGGATTTGGATCATCATTCCAAATTTCTTTCCTGTGGCTCTGTTGGCTTTTTGACATCTGTCACAGGTTTGGAAGTACTCTGCAACATCTTTCTTCCAATTTGGCCACCAAGAGCAGGTTTTCACCCTCTCTAGTGTCCTATCTTCTGAGAGATGTGCAGATGCAACATTATCATGACACTCATGTAAAATAGTGTTTATTAGTGTTCTGTCTGTTAAGGCCATAACACATGTGTGTTTTGTTCTATGGTAAAGGATTCCATCAAGGAGGTGGAATCTTCCTTCATCATATGCCTTTTTCCATATTTCATCTAGTTTTGATGAAAGTGATGGATCTTTGCAGTCTTTCATTAGAAGTTGGCTTAAGATATGGCAATTTTTGTCTGTCTCATAGCTTTCTTTAACTTGGTTAAAGAATTCTGTGCCAATGTCTGTGACACATATTCCTTCTATATGTTGCTCTTCTTGTGGTACCCATGCTGGATTGTCAGGGGTATTTGCTAGAGCCCATCTGCTGAGCCCATCTGCATTTTTATGAATATTTCCAGATTTATGAACAATAGTCATATTTCCTCTATATTCTTGGATAGCAATTTGCCATCTCAGCATATGTCTATTTGGAGTCTTCATATTTAATAGTGATTTCACAGAATTACAGTCTGTGATTACATCAAATACTGTGCCATCCAAATAATAATGCAGTTTTTCTAAAGCCCACACTAGGCATAAGAATTCCATTTGGCTTGCTCCATACCTTGCTTCTGTTGCCTTTATTTGCCTTCAAATGAAACAAATTGGTCCTTCCACTGGTTTATCATTGATAATTTGTGTTTGGTGAAGTGCAGCACCTAGTCCCTCTCCACAAGCATCAATGTACAGTTTGAAGGGTAGTTTCCAATCTGGCATTAGAAGAAATGGGGCATTTGTTAAGGAAATTTTCAATTCTTCATATGCCTTGACCCTTTCTTCAGTCATTTCATAAACTGTTTGTTGGTCACATAATTTATATAAGGATTTGGCAATTTTTTCAAAGTCCTTTATATGCTGTCTATAGTAACCAGCAAATCCCAGAAATGATTGCATTTCTTTTTTGGTTTGAGGCATTGGTTTAAGTAGTACTGCTGCTACTTTATTTTTGTCTATGCCTAGACTAAGTGCAGATACAACATGTCCTAGTGCTTTTAATTCACTATATGCAAAATGACATTTTTTCAAGGAAATTTTCATATTCACTTGGACTATTTTCTGTAGTACCCTTTCTAGTCTTGTAAGGTGATTTTCCCAAGTTTCTGAGCAAACTATAATATCATCAATATAGATAATTGACCATCCTTCTGATAATTCTTCAGGAAATATGGTATTCATCATTCTTTGATAATGGGAAGGTGCATTTTTTATCCCAAATGGCATTCTTAAGTATTCAAAAATTCCACAATGGACTATTATTCTTAGTAGTTTCTTGGCATTGTCTGTTAAGACATTTTGATGAAAACCTTTAAGAGCATCCATAGCTGTGATGAACTTAGCTTGTGACAATTGGGTCAATGTCTCATGGATTCTAGGTATTGGATATCTGTCTGGAATGGTATAGGTGTTCAGGGCTCTGAAGTCTCCAACCATTCTTGATTTTCCATTATGCCAAGTTATAATGACAGGTGTAGTAACTTCTACTTGTTCATTATGTCCAACCTTTCTTAATACTCCAAGGTCCATTAATTCTTTAATGTGCACCTCTAAGGCTTCTCTAGCCCTTGGACTGGCTGGATAAGCAGGTCTTCTTAATGAAGGTGGGTAAGGCTTTTCTACATTAAGAATTATATCCACTTCATGTCCAATTATGGCACCTAGTGGCTCTTTGTCAGTTGCAAAGGCATTTTTATACTTAAATAAGAGGTCAATAAATTTTTCTTTCATTTTTTCTGTTAATTCTTGATTGAATTCTGCTTCTTTAAGTTGTTCAGATATAAAAAGTTCCTTTTCTGTAATTTTTTCTTCCTTCTTAATAACTGTGATTTGTTTTTTGTTATTTAAAAAGCCAAACTTTTGTCTTTTGTTATCTCCTATGGTAAAATATCTATCTTTTTGTTTGGAGATATCTATACCATAGATTGATAAGTAGTCATTCCCAAGTATGAAATGATTACTAGTACAGTTGTCCATTACTACAAACTCTACTTTGATCCTGACACATTGTGAGGGATGAGGAAAAATTAGTGTTAAATCAATTATTCCAAGGGGCTTCATGCTTTCACTTGCACTACTAAATTTGACACCTTGTATTGACATAAGTTTTTCTTGCCAGTTTGGGACAATGGTTTTTAAACAACTTTTGCCAACACAGGTGCAATATGCTCCTGTATCCAAGTTAGCTTTTCCTTCTTGGTTATCAACCATAACAATACTTATACTTGATTTTCCAGCTGTATATCCCATTCCTCTTGCAGGTTTGGTCCTATACATTTTGGCAGCTTGTATGTTTGTCAGATTTGTGTCAGATGTTCCAACTTGTGGTAAGTTTGAATTAACATCCAGTACTTCATAAATTATATCAATATTATTAATTTGTGCATTAATTATATTGATTTCATCACTTTCAGAGCTTTCTGACTCTTCTGTCTCTTTTTCAGAGTCAGATTCCTCTTCTTTGTTATTTTGGTTTTCTGTTTCCACAATTTCATTAATCTTTGCTTTTTTAAGGCAATTATTGGCTAAGTGTCCAATACCTCCACATTTATGGCATTTTCTTTCCTCATTATTGTTGGATGTATTGGGCTTAAAGGATTCTTTTGATTTATCTTTTTTGATAAATGGTTTATTTGTGCTTTTAATGTCCAATTTTTTCCAAGTCCTGCCAATTTTTGTTCTTGTCACTATATCTTCTAGTGCATTTATATACTCTTCTGTGGAGCATGGTTCTATACACCTGCTTCTTATGGCATGTTCTAGTTCCCCTCCACATTTTTTAAGTATTTTCATGTGCACCATCTTTTGTGACATTTCTGGGTACAGTGCATTAAGCCTTTCAACTTGTTTCAAGAACCAAGTTAAAGGTTTATCTTTCTCTGGGTCAAAGAAAGAGTTTTCAAATGCATTTTCTATCTTATACCTCCAAGCATCATTTGCCCACTTGGTGATTATTTCTTGTTTCCACCAAGACCAGGTATTTTTACCATTTGTTTGTCTTATGCCATAATACCATCTTTTTGCAGATTTTTCAAACAATGAATGTAATCTTGCAGTGATTAATTCATCTGGTATTGCATAGTCTTCTTGTAACATGTCAATTGTTTTAATAAATGACATGTGGTCATATTCACCTTCTCCTGTGAATGTTGGCCATTCTTTCAGCTGAGGTGCTTCCTTCATTAAGACTTGGTTATTATCTTGGTGACTCAAGTCTGTTATGAAAGGATTTGACAATTCCTCTTTTGTTTTAACAGGGCTTCTTATATGACAAAATGGTGTTGATAACTTTGGCATATTTAAATTAGCCTCATTAATTTTGTCCATTTTGTCAGTAATAAGCCTTATTTCACTCTGAATATCATCTTTCAGATGCATTCTTGCTTCATCACTTTTTTCCACATGGTCCAAAAGTAATTTTTGGTGTGATGAAGTCTTTTCTTCAAATTTTTCTACAGAAATACTTAATTTATTTAATTTTTCTGTAAGATTGTCAATACTCACATCATAATTGATTGTCAAAGTCTTGTCTTTGATATCTTTTATGTATTTATACAATTCTTGTTGTCCTTGTATTAATTTTTGAGTATTGTCAATTAAATTCTTTGGTTTATTATTTTCAACAATAAACTTAATGTTGTCAATTTCTTTCTTGTTTTGCACAACAATTTTTGTTAAAGAAGATAAATTGTTATTTATTTCTTGTAGTGATAATAAACTATCTTTAATTTATTTTAGAGGTAATATACTATTTTTAATTTCTGTTAAAGTATTTACAACATCTTTGGACAAGGTTATTTCTTTGGGAAATGAGGTTGTCTCATTCTTTGCTCTTCCTTGTCCTTGAATTCCATCAAGGTTCTGGCCATGTTGAAAACATTGTCCATGGCATCCTTTTGGATTCTTGGGATTCTGTAGCTTGGGGAATATGGTTTCTTCCAATGCTTTTTCTTGTTCTTCTTCCCTTCTTGGGGAAGTGGGTTGGCTTGGGGCTTCTTCCTTGGTTTCCTCCCTCTTTTTGGCATGGTAATCCTTGATTTTTTTGATTTGAGGTTTGGATGACAGTGGATTCCATCCATTGGAGTATTTCACTATCTCCTCCTCTTTGAGGAACTTTTTCAGGATGTGCCAGGAGTTCATCACTCCTTGGTGTATTTGAGGCAACATTTCCCAATCTTTGTCCTTGTACACTGTGCAATACTGCTTGTACTGGCTCATGTAGATGTCTATTTGAGCCCTCTGAATGTGATTTGTACCTGTTTGAGTTACTCATACTTAGTTCCAATTCAGGCTCAGATATCATGGGCATTTCTGGGACTTGCCTTTGGGATAAGGCACTTCCTTGTGTGGATTCTGTTCCACTGGGGATATTGCCCTTTCTTTTCCCTTTTGAGGGATCAGTTCTACTTCTGAGTCCAGCTCCATCTGATTGGATGGAGTATTGGGAACCTCTTTTGGTAGTCATAATTTAAAGAATAAGATAAATAAAAGTATTTTAGAATAAAATTTCTTTTTATGGCAATTATAAAAGAGGTGCTCACCTTCAGAGTCTTGAATGGTGGGTCCTGGAAAGTCTAATTTCTTAGCTTTCTTTCTCTTAGTGATAACTGGTGTTGGAGAACTTTGACAAGTTTCTTCCACCAATCTCTCAACAGTAGCTTGGTTGTCTTCTGTTGGGTTATCTTCAAACACTAAAAAAGACAAATAAATATAAGTCTTTTTATAAGAAGTGTTATTTTTTTCGCAAGATATGGCAATTTTCCACGTAGAAATTGCTTTTATATCTTTGAAAAATTGAAATAAATAAAGAAATGAATAAAAATGAATAAAAATAACTTTTTATTGGTTTTTAATATTTTTTAATATTTTTTTTTTTTATATTTTTATTTTTAAAGAATAAAATAAAAAATGAATATGATTCTTATAAAATTAAATTATAATAAAATTATTTTTAATTTATAAAATATCTCTTTCAATCACTAGAGTCACTCAAAGAAAGTTCTTGCAAGTCTAAGGATGTGAAAAACCACGTGTAAGACAGTACAATTGCTTTCCAAATGCCTCAATAGCTTTTAAAATCAATAAAATATAAATTTATTATAAAATTTTATGATTATAAATATAATGTATTATTGGATAAACCCAATTAGAATCTTTTTAAAGGTCTTTTAAGTAAATATCACGGCCAGGCCCCCAAATGTAAGGTTTGACTATGAAACAATAAGTAAAAATTACTAATTTATTACTTATTGTACTCTGAATGTCCTTATGAATTGAATAAATAAGATTAAAAATATAATAATAATAAATAATTATTATTATTATGGCGTAAAATAATTATATTATTAAATAAATATACTAATATAATTTATATTATGAAAATATAATATAATAAATAAATATATTAATATAAAATAATTAATATATTTAAAAAAAACTCTTTATTATTGTTACCAACAAATAATATAGGCGTAAAAAATTGCTTTTTATTAATAAAAAACAATTAATAACAATAATATTACTAATATTAAAGTTATGAATTAATATAAATACTATTTATATTAATTAAAGAATTATTAAGAGAGTAATAATAGAGAAATTATTATAATAAGAGAAAATAACCTACTTTTAACACTTAATATAATAATTTTGAAATATTTTACGCCCAAAAATATAAATACAACTTTTTGAAATTGTATTTACAATAAAAATAAAGAAAATTACAAATTTTTCTTGATTTTTACGTGGAAATGAGTTTTAGAGAGATTTTTTAACAAAAACAATTAAATAAATGATTTAATCACGTCAAAATAGATGATTATAGCAAGGTGGTCTTTAGTATTTTAATAATATAATACTTTTATATATAAAGAATAAAGAAATTACCTTTGATTTAATTGATTTAATGTTTTTTATGCGTCTGAGGGGAAAATGGAGTAAAAAGAGCTCTATTTATAGTAAATACCTCCCTCCTAGAGTCCAACAGGCTTCTAGTAGACGTGTACTGATCATATCCACTGGAATTGATCAATATTTTAAGGTTTGAGGGTGATTACATCATGATCAAACCATATTACATCATTATTACACCATTATTTAGAGTTATCACTATAACTCTAAGTTTGATGACATCAGAGGCTTGGCAGAACCCCAAATTTCGTGTATTTTATTAGTTTTAATCATAAACTAATAGTATTAACCAATTGTATCACTCTTATGACTGTTAAACTTAATTTAAGGTTACAGTAGGTGATCATAACTGCTCAATTTAAGCTCAAACTTTGATCTCCAATAACTTTTAAGCTTTACACGCTACAGCAATTCAGAGAGTGAATTCTGATAGCCTGGCATAACCTTATTATGCTTCCAAGAGCTTTTCATTACATCATCAAAACTCTAATTTTGATGATTTTTGTTGTAACTCATCTTTTCTGTCGAAATTCAATATTTTAAACTTCAAACCTTGATTTCAGGGGGTTATACCCTTAATTTAATAATAAAAATTACATCATTCTTCACGAATGAGCTAGTAGAATCCAACTGTATACTTTTTTTTAAGTTTGGACTACTTTCACAACAAAGTGGTCAACAGCTCTGTTGTTTTTTATCAATATTTCATCATAGGTTTTAACCTTGTTTATAATTTGTAAAATAAAGTTCATATCTGTGTTCTTACGGTAATTAAGTGGTAACTTTATTTTTGGTTCATCCTTCTATCATGTATAGTTTAGGAGATATTAGCTATGATCCTTGAATATATGTGTTGACCAAAAAAGTGCATATATTCAGGTTAATTCCTTAATTATTGACTTTGGAAATTAGCTTATTAATTGTTTTATGTGTGGATTTTCGTGGGGAATCCACTGGTTCAATTTCTTTCACATGTTGGTTCATTAGTTCTTGAGGTAAATAAGGCTTTCTGGTTTTTATAAGGTATTATACCTTATAATTCATTAAATATTGACTTTACAGATATTCCATAAAAATGGTATATGTGTATTTTTCCATGAGGAATCCAATGGCATAACTTATTTTACATGTTGATTCATTGGTTTTTAAGTTAAACCAATTTTTGTACCAATTTATGGTATTTTTTGTATATTTAAGTAATTATTTTTTAATAACTATTTAATATTGGTGCCGTTGGATTGCTGGGGAAAAAAGTTGCATAATGGTGTATAACACCTTTTATGGCACTTTTGGTTATTGGAGGTTGAAAGTGGCCAAACGTCTTCAGAGGTGATGCCAGGAGGATATACGTGAAAACTGGGTTTTGGGTGGCTTCAGAGGTGAAAAGGTGTTTTTGGGGGTTTTGGCCAAATACAGCTTATACAGTCTTAAAACTCTATTGGCACAAAGTGCGCAAAACTGGAAATTAAGCCCCAAAAGGGCGGATATGGCCTTTTGGGCATATTTCCCATAATACATGGGAAAATGGCATATACATCTGAATACAGCAAACATGCACGAAATGCGTAAAGTGCACAAAACTTTATTCAAAGCTTAAAAAGCCAAATACAGGCTTTTGAGCTATATTTTCCATGTTGACTGGAAAACACCCAAGAGAGCCCAAAAGAAGAGAAAGGCAAGGAAGGGCCAAGTTGGGACCAGAAAGTGAAATGGCTATAAAAGGCCAAAAAGAATGAAATTTCCAATTTGGTCAATGATTATGGATATGGCAAAATTGCTATAAATTGGATATGGCATGGGTATGCCATATTGAGGTCCAAGAGAGTGAAATGCCATTCCTGTGACAGTACCCACCACCTTGCAATGGTGAGCTCCTGAGCATCCATACAAGGTGAAGCCTGTTGAGGCTATTGGAAAAAATTTGAGAAAGGTATTCAAGAGGAATGGACACAACAAAAATTTTGAAACTGATATTGAAACTTGACATATGATGCGGGACTTGCTTGATCTTCTTTTGACATTGGCTTCATGATTGATGTGATTTTGATAAATGATTGTTGTTCATGAATGTATTTTGACATAAATAAAGAAAAATTTGAAATGAAAATGAAATAAGAATAAAATAATGAAAATGAAAATAAGAAAAGAAAAGAAGGAAATGAAGAGAAATGAATATTGAGGAGGTATTGATCTTCATCACAGAGGCTGATAATTGATTTTGAAATTGGCCAAGGACCTGGAAAGAGAAATTTGATGCCAGGTGCTCACAGAGTGGCCAAGGTGATGTTTTGAAAGATTATAGACCCCTCAGGGAAGTGCACACCAGGAGAGGAGCTTACTTTTGGGAATTACCACTGCTTGCGGTGCCATAAAAAGAAAATAAATTTGCTGAAGGAATGACTTGGAATTGGAAATACTTGGAAAGAAATTAATAGAAGGAATGATCCATTTGCCCAAGTGAAAATGGCGATAATTTTGGGTATTGATGTTCAAAGCCAGGCCAAACATCTGTGTCCGAAAATTGCAGAGTGCTCACAAAGTGTCCAAGGTGATGCTTACAGCAAAAAAGGGTAGAATACCTTTAAGGGTGAATACCAGGAGTGGGACTTACTTTTGGTAATTCCTCTCCCCACCAAGCACCATAAATGATCAAGTTCTTGAAGAATTGGGTCCTGGCTTTTCATGATTCAAAGAATGAAAATCCTTAGCCAGTTCAGGACAGTTCTTGACATTTTCAGTTGGTTCCCAATTGGATATTTGAGGGTCTTGACTGAAACCTTTCCATTCCACCAAATACCATAATTTTCTTCTCTTGAGGTTTGATTGCAGAATTTGAGAGACTCCCCATTCCTCCTCTTCTTCAACAATAACTTGAGGAGGAGGCTCTTGCTTCTACTTTGGGATTGGTGATGTCTTTACTGGTTCTAAGATTAAAATATGGACGACTGGGTGGATGGACTTCCATTTAGATGGGAGCTTGACATGGTAGGGGTGAGTGCTGAATTTTACAAGATTGGAAAAGGACCCATCCATCTTTCAGACAGTTTTTTGGTGGGTCTAGTTTATTTGGTGTTCTGGGAAGAGAGCCATATCATTTCACCAGGATTGAAAACAGGTTAACTTGCGCTACTTTTATCTGCATAACTCTTAAACCTGTTTATGGCAACTTCAAGTTCTCTCTTGACATCTTGCTGTACTGATTGGATTTTTGTTGATACCTTTCCAGCAGGAGTGTCTTGAGTAATGTGAGCTTAGTCAAATTGAGGATCTCTTTCATAAACAGTGAAAAATGGTGATTGTTTTGTTGAAGAGTGGTCAGAGTTATTGTAAGAAATTTCAGCCAGAGGGAGCCAGGTGTTCCAAGCATCTTGATGATAACTTACATACATTCAAAGGTACTGTTCTAGCATCTGATTTAACCTCTCTGTCTGTCCATCAGTTTCTGGATGGTAGGAAGTTGACAGGTCTCTTGAAATATTGAGCTTCTGACAAAGATTGGTCCAAAAAGAAGAAAGAAATAGAGAACCTCTATCACTAACAATCCTTTAAGGCAGGCCATGCTTTGAAAAAATCTTTTTGATGAATAAATGGGCCAAATAAAGTGAAGTTATTGAAGACATTGTTAGAATAAAAAGTGCCATCTTTGAGAATACGTCCACTATGACAAGGATTCAGTCAAAAGAATTTAACAATGGCAATTGAGTGATGAAATCCAATGAAAGAAAAATACAATGACCATTGGAAATTGAAAGAGGTTTGAGGAGTTCAAACTTCTTGTGATTAACATTCTTGTTTCTTGAGCACTTTTGACAGGGTGATACATAATCCCTGATAAATTGAGTCATACCGGACCAGTGGAAATCCTGCTTGAAATGTTTGAGAGTCTTCTCTTGGCCAGGGCGTCCACCTAGAGGAGAATCATGATGCTTTTGAAGAATGCTGAGTTGAATTGTGGGGTCATTTGGAACCACCACCCAATCTTTGAACAGGAGAAGTTGGGAAGAGCAATCAAGAGAATGATCTTGGACAGCTTTAGCTTTACCGAAATCTTGAGGAGTACTTATATATTGAGAATATTGCCATAATCCCTTCTTAATTGAATCAATCAAATTTGAAAATGAATCAACCTTGACTGAAAAGAATTTTCATGCTTGAATTTCATCTTGCTTGATTATTTTTTGATGATTCATTCAATTCTTGCTAATGAAATCTTCACCCCTCTGTGGGTAAACATTGTCCCAACGTGACAATGCATCCAGGGGGTAAGTGATTGAAAAATGGAATTCAGACAGAAATTTAGCCCAGAGGGCTTGACAGCGAGTAAGAATATTTGATTTAATCAAATATTCAAGTGAAGAATGATTGGTGAGAGCTTCAAAGGAGGAAGAAAGAGAAAGGAGAAAAGCTCTCCAGTGATTAAGAGCCCAAACTATGGCAAGGAGTTCATTGTCATGAATCTCATAGTTGAGCTCTGCTGGAAGGAGCTTGCAACTATCAAACGCAATGGGATGTTTTCCTGATTCAGAGACCTGACTCAGTACGGCACCCAAGTCATAATCAGAAGCATCAGTCTCTACAATGGTAGGTGAAGAAGGATTGAATCAGGAAATTATTAAAGCAGTGTTGAAAGCCTCTGTGAGTTGATGAAACTGTGTAAGACTTTCCTCATTGCGGGGGAAACGGGAATCTCTTGAGGAAACTGGTGAGTGAACTAATTTCATTCAAATAGTTATTGATGAAATGGTGGTAAAAATTGGTAAATCCAAGGAATGATTGAACATCCTTGAGGTTTCATGAAGGTGTCACAGGGGCTATTATGGAAGCAAGAGGGCCTGGCACTCAGGAATCAAGAACTCACTTGGAGGGATCCAAAAGATAAAGGAATAATAAAGATTGATTTCTTTAAGAAGAAGAATGGAAAGGACAAGTATACCAAAGATAAAAGAAAAGATAAGAAGCCAAAGGCCAAGAAGCCAACCAAGTGAATCCTCAATTCACTGTTTCAACCTGCCAGAAAAGGGAATGGAATTAGTAAAGGATATGACCACCAACATCCACTGACAGGCAAGGAAGAAAAGAGAAAAGGTGCTTAATGCCTGACTTAAGATTATCAGTATTCAATTTAATAAAGTAAAAGAAAATAAAGATAATAATAAATCTAATTATATTAATTAACTGGGGAAAAAGTCCCCAGGTGCTGAAAGGTGGCCAGTATATGTGAAAAAATGAAAGACTTATCCTGGAAGGTGGATCACCGGATGTATTTTCTGAATTGGGCCAATGCAGTTCTGGCCATCTTGAAATTGAACTGTGTGATTGAATTCCCACAGTGGAAGATTTAATTGGCCCAATTGGGCCAAGGACATACAGGTTGATTGATTGATGCCTTTATGGACCAATTGAGTTGTCCAAGGAGTATTGAGATACTTGATGCCTTGACAACTGATTGAAAGAATGTATAACCTCTGAGAATGCCCTTGGAATAATTCTGAATGACATTGCCAACCCAACTCCTGCAGGGCCAGGTGATTTGGATCCTTGAATGGTCTTCTAATTGCCGCCATGGATTGCCAGACTGATGAGTTACAGAATCCTCCTTTGGAATGGGCATTGGATTTGGAGACCTTGATTTGGAATTGTAGGACTTGGTCCTAAAAAAGTAACCATTGAATTGCTGAGCAAAAATGGTGCATAAGGGTATATAATACCATATATGCACCACTCCTGCAACCTTGAGTACGGGGTGCATGGAGGAATGAAAGAATTCCCCTTAAGTTGAGGGGAGTGCTTGCTGAGCTGGTCTGGTGGCTACCAGAAGCCATGGCTGGAATAATGGTCCATGGTGGTCCATGGCCAAAAATGGGTCCTACGGGTTTCATGGCCATTTTGGTGTCCAAAGGGGTTTTGGCCAAATTTGGGTCCAATTGTGGTTTGGGACCCACCTGGCCTTGGGGGCTAGATGGTTGCCCCCTTTTGGCCTCATTGGATTAGGTCAAAAGGGGCCTAATTTCCCTACGGACCATGGACCGTGAATTATGGCGCACAGGCTGCAGAAGCCGTAGGGGGCCTAAATGGCCCAAAAAGGCCATTTAGGCCTAAACCCCCCTAATGAAAGGGGGTGGCCCAAGACCAAAGGTGATGGCCAGGGGGCCCAGAACCCCCTGGAAGACTAAAGGACCCCCCAGGCCCAAAATCAAAGATAAAGGCCTGGGGGTTGGTGATATTGAAATTGGCCAAGGAGGGCAATGATGGAAGGATATGACCTGAGGCCAGAAATGGCCAAATGGCCATAGAGCACCAGAGGGGATCAATTTGCCATAATTGATATGGTGTGGCCAATTGGCCCCAACTTGGTTTCAGGTTAGAATTGCCGCAACACCCATGGAGGAGGGTCAATCTCCGGGGTTGTCACAGTACCCCCCTACCTTGAATGGTGAGCTCCTGAGCACCAAAATAAGGTAAAAGCCTGTTGAGGCTGTTGAGATGGATTGGACATAGGGATTCCAGAGGTATTTGGTTCTTGAAAGAAAATGTTTGAACTGATAAAAGTGTTGGCATATGCATTGGGGTTGACTTGGTCTTCTCTTGACATTTGGCTTTGAAAGGGTGAAGACATGATTTTTGCCTAAAGATTGTGGCATTAAGAGTTATATGAAAGCAAATTTAAGAAAATATAAAGAATAAAAAAGTAAAAGAAACAAATATGAAGAGAGAAAAAGAAAATAAAAAGAGAAAATGAATTTTGAGGGGGAGTCAAATCTTCATCACGGATTTTGACAGTTGATTTTGAAAGTGGCCAAGGACCTGGATAACAGAATTTGATACCAGGTGCTCACAGAGTGGCCATGGTGATGTTTTGAAAGTTTGTAGACCCCTGAAGGAAGTGCACACCAGGAGAGGAACTTACTTTTCGTAGTTACCAATCCCGCCAGTGCCATAAATAAGAAAAGATTTTGATGAATGAATGTGTTGAAAAGATAATAACTTGGGAAGGAAAATAAGAAAGGAATGGTCCATTTGCCCCAAGTGGAAATGGCCATAATTTGGAATTGATGTTGAAGGCCAGGCCAGAAGATCTGTGTCCAAATTGAAAAGTGCTCACAGAGTGGCCAAGGTGATGCTTACAACAGAAAAGAGTAGAATACCCCTAAAGGTGCATACCAGGAGTGTGACTTACTTTTGGTAATTCCTGTCCCCACCAAGCAACATAAAAGATCAAGCTTTTGAAAAATTGGGTCCTGGCTGGTCAGAATACAAAGGATGGAAATCTTTGACAAGATCAGGAAAATTCTTGAGGTTTTCGGCTGGTTGCCAAGTGAATCTTTCTGAGTCTTGACTGAAACCTTTCCGTTCCACCAGATACCATAATTTTCTCCTCTTGACCTTTGAATCCAGTACTTGAGGGACTTCCCATTCCTCTTCTTCTTCAATGGTGATTGTAGGAGGAGGCTCTTGATGCCGATTTGGGATTTTAAATGTCTTTACTGGTTCCAGAAGGGAAATATGGAAGACTGGGTGGATGGATTTCTATTGAGATGGAAGCTCGAGGTGGTAAGCATGAGTACTGACTTTACTCAAGATTGGAAAAGGACCCAACCATCTTTCAGGCAGTTTTTTGGTGGGTTTGGTTGATTTGATGTTCTTGGAAGAAAGCCATACCATGTCACCAGGATTGAAAACAGGTGGACTTGCTCTACTTTTATCTGCATACCTCTTAAACTGGTTTATGGCAACTTCAAGTTCTCTCTTGACATCTTGCTGTACTGATTGGAATTTTGTTGATAACTTTCCAGCAGGAGTATCTTGAGTGATGTGAACTGAGTCAAATGGTGGATCTCTCCCATAAACGGTGAAAAACGGTGATTGCTTGGTTGAAGAGATGTCAGAATTATTGTAGGCAAATTCAGACAGAGGGAGCGAGGTGTTCTAATCATCTTGATGATAACTGACATACATCCAAAGATACTGTTCTAGTATCTGATTGACCCTCTCTGTCGTCCATCAGTTTCTGGATGGTAAGCAGTTGACAAATCTCTTGAAAACTTGAGCTGGTGACAAAGATTGGTCCAGAAGGAAGAAACAAAAATGGAACCCCCATCATTGACAATGGTTGAAGGAAGGCCATGATTTGAAAAGAGATTCTTGATGAATAAATGGGCCAAATCTAGTGAAGTGATTGAAGACATTTTTGGAATAAAAACCACCATTTTTGATAATCTGTCCACTATGACAAGGATTGAGTCAAATGAATTGGACAGTGGCAGTTGAGTGATGAAGTCCATTGAAAGACAAATCCAAGGACCATTTGGAATTGGAAGAGGTTTGAGGAGTCCAAACTTCTTAAGATGGATCTTCTTGTTTCTTGAACACTGTTGACAGGATGAGACATAAACCTTGATGAATTGAGTCATGCCAGAACAGTAGAAATCCCACTTGACAAGTTTGAGAGTCTTTGCTTGGCCAGGGTGTCCAGCTAGAGGAGAATCATGATGCTTTTGAAGAATGCTGAGTTGAATTGTGGGGTCATTTGGGACCACCATTTGTGCTTTGAAGAGAAGAAGTTGGGAAGAGGAATCAAGAGAATAATACTGAATGGATTTACCTTTGCCCAATTCTTGAAGGATACTTCTGTACTGAGAATCTTGCCATAATTTCTTCTGAATTGAGTCAATCAAATTTGAAAAAGATTCCACCTTGACTGCAAAATACCTTGGGGGTTGAACTTCATCTTGCTTAATGAGTTGTTGAAAATTCATTGGGTTCTTGCTGATGAAAGCCTCCCCCCTCTCCGGATACACATTGTCCTGACGTGATAAGGCATCCAGAAGAGTAGCTAGGTGGCCAGGGCGGTAAGCAATTGAGAAATTAAATTCAGAAAGGAATTCTGCCCAATGGGCTTGACGGTGAGTAAGGACTTTTGATGACATGAAGTATTGAAGGGAAGAGTGATCGGTGAGAACTTCAAAAGGGGAAGAAAGAGACAGGAGAAAAGCCCTCCAGCGCTTGAGAGCCCAGACTATGCCAAGGAGTTCCTTGTCATGAATGTCATAGTTGAGCTCTGCTGGGATAAGCTTGCAACTGTCAGATGCATTAGGATGTTTTCCTGAGTCAGAGACCTCACCCAGTACAGCACCCAAGGCATAATTGGATGCATTGGTCTCTACAGTGGTGGGTAGAGAAGGATTGAAGTGGGATATGATTGGAGCGGTGGTGAAAGCCTCTTTGAGTTGGTGAAACTGACTAAGAGCTTCCTTATTGAGGGGGAAACAGGAATCTTTCATGAGGAAACTGGTGAGTGAACTGATCTTCTTTGAATAATTCTTGATGAAATGGCAGTAGAAGTTGGCAAAGCCAAGGAAGGATTGAAGAGCTTTGAGGTTTCTTGGAGGTGGCCAATTGAGAATCTGCTGGACTTTTGCTTGGTCCCCCTTGAGGGCTTCAGAAGAAACAACATAACCAAGATACTCTACACTAGAAACATGAAATAGGCACTTGGAAGCCTTAGCAAAAAGATTTTTGGCTCTGAGTCTGGAAAGAATAGTGGACACATGAGTGACATGTTCTTCCTCAGATTTGGAAAAGACCATAATGTCATCCAAATAACCCACAACATAAACATCAAGCAGATATTGAAAGGTATCATTGAAAAGATTCTGAAAGGAGGCAGGAGCATTGGTGAGAACAAATGGCATAACCAAGTACTCAAAACTGCCATATTGAGTCCTGAAGCATGTCAGATGTTCATCACCCTCCTTGATTCTGAGCAGGTTATATGCACCACACAAATCAATCTTGGAGAAGATAGAAGAACTGTGAACCTTTGAGATATGACCACATACCCAAAAAGGTCACAAGAAATATTTAATTAAAAATAAGTACTTTTAAAATACAAAAATCCACAAATTGACATAAAACTTGGTTTAACTTAAAAACCAATGAATAAACATGTAAAATAAATGATAGCATTGCATTCCCCATGGTAAAATACACATATACCATTTTTATGGCATATTTGTAGAGTCAATATTTAATAAGTTATAAGTAATAATACCTTATAAAATACACAAATCCTTATTTATTTCAAACCCCAATGAGACAAAATGTGAAATAAATTGTACCAGTGGATTCTGCATAAAACTCCACATATAAAACAATTGAGAAGCTAAGCTTCAAACTAAATACTTAAGGAATTAACCTGAATATATGCACTTTTTTGGTCAACGCATATATTCAAGGATTTTAGCTAATATCTCTTGAATTATACATGATAGAGTGATGAACCAAAGATAAAGTCATCACTCAATTACTGTAGGAATACAGAAATGAAGTTCATTTCACAAGCTATAAACAAGGTTAAAACCTGTAGGGAATTATTGATTCAAATCAACAGAGCTGTTGACCACTTTCACAAAAAAGTGGTCCAAACTTCAAAAAAAGTGGACAGTTGGATTCTACTAGTTTCTTCGTGAATAATGATGTATTTTCTATTATAATATTCAAGGTATAACCCCTTGAAATCATAGTTTGAAGTTTAAAATATTAAATTTTGACAGAAAAGATGAGTTACAAGAAGAATCATCAAAAATAGAGTTTTGATGATGTAATGAAATGCTCTTGGAAGTATAATAGGGCTATGCCAATCTATTAGAATTCACTCTCTAAATGGCTGTAGCGTGTAAATCTTAAAAGTTATTAAGGATCAAAGTTTGAGCTTAATTTGATCATTTATGATCACTCACTGTAACCTTAAATTGAGTTTAACAGTCATATGAGTGATAGAATTGGTGAATACTATTAGTTTATGATTAAAACTAATAAAATCCACAAATTTTGGGGTTCCTCCAAGCCTTTGACGTCATCAAACTTAGAGTTATAGTGATAACTCTAAATAATGGCATAATGATGTAATCATCACCAAACCTTAAACTATTAATCAATTCCAATGGATATGATCAGTACACGTCTACTAGAAGCCTGTTGGACTCTAAGAGGGAGGTATTTACTATAAATAGAGCTCTCTTTAATCTGTTTTCCCCTCAGACGCATCAAAAACATTAAATCAATTCAATAAAAAGGTAATTTCTTTATTCTTTATATATAAAACTTTTATATTATTAAGGACCAAAGATCATCTTATTATAATCATCAATTTTGACGTGATTAAATTGTTTATTCAATTGTTTTTGTTAAAAATCTCTCTAAAATCCCATTTCCACGTAAAAATCAAGAATATTTGTAATTTCTCTATTTTTTGTTGTAAATACAATTTGGATAAGTTGTATTTATATTATTTGGCATAAAATATCTTAAAATTATTATATTAAGTATTAAAAGTAGGTTATTTTCTCTTATTATAATAATTGTCTCTCTATTATTTTTTTAATAATTCCTTAATTAATATAAATAGTATTTATATGAATTTATAACTTTAATATTGGTAATATTATTGTTATGAATTGTTTTTTATTAATAAAAAACAATTTTTTATGCCTTTATCATTTGTTTGTAGCAATAATAAAGTACTTTTGAATAAATTAATTATTTTATATTAATATATTTATTTTATTATATTATATTTTATAATAGAAATTATATTATCATATTTTATTAATAATATAATTATTTTTACGCCATAATTATAATAATTCTTTATTATTATAATTATTTTGATCTTATTTATTTCATTTATAAGGAAATTTATAGTACAATAAGTAAAATATTAGTAATTTTTACTTATTGTTTCATAGTCAAACCTTACCAGAACCATTGAAAACATTAATAAGCTGATTCATAGGAGTAACAGGATACTTGTTCTTCCTAGTAACAGCATTGAGTTTGCGGTAATCAACACACAAATGGAGGCCACCATATTTATTTTTGACAAGGGGGACAGGTGCTCCTGTTGAGGAGGAGCTTGGCCGGATGAAACCTTCCTCTAAATTCTCTGAAATTTAGGCCCTGAGTGTATCTGGTTCTTGTTTGGATAAAGAGTAGATCACCCCAATTGGAGGTAGAGACCCCCCAGCTTGATATGATGATCACAGGCATGGTGAGGAGGAGGTTTTTCCGCTTTCACCTTGGAGAATACATCCAAATATTGGTGATAAGTAGAAGGAACAACCTTAATCACAGTTTTTACTTCTTTTAGCTCTGCCTCTTCATCCCACAACTCCTCCAGGGAGTCATGATAAGATGAAGGAGGAAGGTCCATATTCCCAAGGAGAGATGAAGTGAAGCTACAGAACTATCTTCTCCAACATCTTTAATCTCTTTGAAGACTTCATCTCCAGATAATGGTAATGACTGAGGGGAATTTATGGAAGGAATATGGACAGAAGATGGAAATGATGGTGTTCTAGAATCACCAACCAGAGCTGCACATGATTTGGCAGAAGAAAAGACATTACGGAAAGAATTAGAAGGATCAAAATAGTCCTGATGATCAGCATTAAAGGTGATCAGCCCTTGCCTCCAATCAATAGAAGGATTAAAGTGATTTAAAAAGTCAAAGCCCAATATGAGGTCTTCTCCCTTGGGAGTATCAATGACTAAAAAGTCCCATTCCAAGCTTGGGAAGGAAGGGAGCTCAACCATATATTTAGTATGGTGAGTCACAAATAAGGAAGGGGACTCAGAGGAGTCTTCTCTGGAAGTTCTGAAATAGGTAATAAATACTTGTGAACAAACCGCTTTGCAATGAATGAGTCTGTAGCACCAGAATCAATGAGAATACTGTAAAAAAAAAATAAAAAGGGAAGAAAGAACAAAAAATTTAAGAGATTTCTTGAAACCAGTATTCAGAATTCACAATTGTGCTCTGGAAGGAAAACTGTGAAGACCATTGAGCACAGCATGGTTCCCACTCAGGCTTTTCCCTGGCTGGGAAATTGGCCTGAAGGTTGGATAAGCTTGTTTTGAGGCCTTTTGATACAGGACTCAAGACTATGCTTCCCACCAAAATAGGTACAAAGACCCTCTTTGATTCTTCTTTATTTTTCAGACTTTATGAGCTTGAAGTCTTTATTCAACAAAGAAGAATGGGGCTTGTCCCTCTTCTGAAAATTCTTCTTCTTGTTATGACTTGAACTTGAAGAATTTTGAGGATGAGAAGTACTTGATCTTGCGGCTTCAGGTTTCTTCTCTTGATAGTGATTCTTCTCCTTTTGCTTTTCATGGTACCTGGTATCAAGCTCCAGGGTAACTTCCATTAAGTCTTGAAGAGAATCAATTCTTGAAGGATGGGAGGCCAATTGATCCAATATCCTGGATGGCAATCCCTTCCTGAAATGATTAATGAGAGCCCTTTCACCCCAATCTCCAATTCTTGAAACAAAACTCCTGAAATCTGCTATGTATAGTGAAGCATGGCCATCTTCCTTCATTCTTAGTGAATCCAATTTCACTTCAGCTTTTCTGACTTCATTTTGGTCACCAAATAGAGTGAAGAGTTGAGATTCAAATAAAGGCCAAGAATTGAGAAGGTAATTGGAGTCCTTATTGGTGAGATTGGAAAGACAAGGCTCAATCCATTTTGCAGCCCTGCCAATGAGAAATGAAATGGCATAAAGGACCTTCTTTTTGTGTTGAGAGAAGTTTGCCGGATCATTATGAAAGATTAATTGGCATGACTGAAGGAAGCTTCTGACTTTGAAGGGCTAAGTCCCATTAAAGCAATCTGGTGCCTTCATAGATGGAGTCTTGAAGGTGGGTGGTCTTCGTGATCCAGAAGAAGAAGCTGCTTGAAGATTGGCCATAGTTTGAGTCATCGTCTGCATAATGGCCAATAAAGATGGTTTATATTGATGAGAGACAGGCTAATCAGTCAGACTCTTCCTCTTCCACAGAGTTCTCCTCCTCATCATCATCTTCACCTTGAACCTTGAGACTGGTTCTTGAAAATCCTGGAGAGCCACCAACCACTCCTGATAATGAAATTGATCTTCTTGGCCCTCTTCCTTCCTTCCTGGAGGGTGCTGCTCCTTCCATGCGGGGTCCTCTATCCAATTGGGCCCTCAGTTGAGGAACTGCTGGGGTGCCATCAAAAGGAACTCTTAGAGTGGGAGTAAGAGCAGCTTGAGCTCTGGCCTGAGATCTGGTTTGTCTTGCAGGAGGTGAATGTTTGACGGGCATGATTTCAGGAATAAAAAATTAACATAAATGAACAAAATCAAAATTTTCTTGAAGTACGGAATCAACAATCAAATCCTGAGGAAATCAATGAATCAATTAAAATCTTCAGGTATGTCAATCAACCAAAATCAAATGAGTCTTGAAGTCCAAATCAATATCAATGAAAAATTTTAAGTAAATAAAATCAATCAATCAAAATCAATAACAATGAAGTCTTGCAGGGAAAATAAATCAGTCAAATGAATTCTTGAGTCAAAATCAAGTTATGTCAATTCTTGATGTGAAATTCAGCAAAATCAATGAAAATCTTCAGGTCAGTCAATTTTCTTGAGTTCAATGTCAATTATATCAAATCAGTCAATCAAATAAATTATCAAGTGAATTCTTCCTGAAAATCAAAATTCTTGAGGAATAAGTCAAATTGAATCCTGATATGAAGAACTTGTCTGAATAATCTGATGAGTAATTTGAGAATCAAAATGACAAAAAACGCCTGAATTAAGGATAAAAATAAGATTGATGATGATTGAAATTGAGATTGAAAAAGATAACAAAAAAAATTTGGTCAGCTTTCAATTTTCGGAATGAAGAATGAATGAGAGAAAATTGAGAGGTGACCAAGAATCATTAAATTCATAAGCGTTAAAGAGTCATAATTTTGATGGATGAATGAATGAAATTGATGAAGAATGAATGAATAAAATGATGAAGAATGAATGAATAAAATGTTGAAGAATGAATGATTAGAATGAAATAAATTATGAGTTAATTAATATAATGTCACAGGGGCTCTTATGGAAGCAAGAGGGCCTGGCACTCAGGAATCAAGAGCTCACTTGGAGGGCTCCAAAAGATAAAGGAATAATAAAGATTGATTTCTTTAAGAAGAGGAATGGAAAGGAAAAGTATACCAAAGATAAAAGAAAAGATAAGAAGCAAAAGGCCAAAGGCCAAGAAGTCAACCAAATGAATCCTCAATTCACTGTTTCAACCTGCCAGAAAAGGGAATGCAATTAGTAAAGGATATGACCACCAACATCCACTGACAGGAAAGGAAGAAAAGAGAAAAGGTTCTGAATGCCTGACTTAATATTATCAGTATTAAATTTAATAAAGTAAAAGAAAATAAAGATAATAATAAATCTAATTATATTAATTAACTGGGGAAAAAGTCCCCAGGTGCTGAAAGGTGGCCAGTATATGTGCAAAACTGAAAGACTGATCCTGGAAGGTGGATCACCGGATGTATTTTCTGAATTGGGCCAATGCAGTTCTGGCCATCTTGAAATTGAACTGTGTGATTGAATTACCACAGTGGAAGATTTAATTGGCCCAATTGGGCCAAGGACATACAGGTTGATTGATTGATGCCTTTATGGACCAATTGAGTTGTCCAAGGAGTATTGAGATACTTGATGCCTTGAAAACTGATTGAAAGACTGTATAACCTCTGAGAATGCCCTTGGAATAATTCTGAATGACATTGCCAACCCAACTCCTGCAGGGCCAGGTGATTGGGATCCTTGAATGGTCTTCTCATTGCTGCCATGGATTGCCAGACTGATGAGTTACAGAATCCTCCTTTGGAATGGGCGTTGGATTTTGAGACCTTGATTTGGAATTGTGGTATTTGGTACTGAAAAGGTCACCATTGAATTGCTGAGCAAAAATGGTGCATAATGGTATATGATACCATATATGCACCACTCCTGCAACCTTGAGTACGGGGTGCATGGAGGAATGAAAGAATTCCCCTTAAGCTGAGGGGAGTGCTTGCTGAGCTGGTCTGGTGGCCTCTGCTGGTTGCCAGAGGCCATGGCTGGAATAATTGTCCATGGTGGTCCATGGCCAAAAATGGGTCCTACAGGTTCTATGGCCATTTTGGTGTCCAAAGGGGTTTTGGCCAAATTTGGGTCCAAGGGATTTGTGGCAAAAATTGGCTCAGGTGGGTCAAATTGTTCTTCGGGACCCACCTGCCCTTGGGGGCTAGATGGTTGCCCCCTTTGGCTTCATTGGATTGGGCCAAAAGGGGCCTAATTGGCCTACAGGCCGTAGAAGCCGTAGGGGGCCTAAATGGCCCAAAAAGGCCATTTAGGCCTAAACCCCCCTAATGAAAAGGGGTGGCCCAAAACCAAAGGTGATGGATAGGGGGCCCAGAACCCCCTGGAATACTAAAGGACCCCTCAGGCCCAAAATCAAAGATAAAGGCCTGGCGGTTGGTGATATGGAAATTGGCAAAGCAGGCCAATGATGGCAGAATATGCCCTGAGGCCATAAATGATGATTGGTGGCCAGAAATGGACAAAAAGAGGTGCTATGGCCCATTGCGCATAGAGCACCAGAGGGGATCAATTGGCCCCAACTTGGTTCCAGGTTAGATATGGCGCAACACCCATGGAGGAGGGTCAATCTTCTTGGTTGTGACAGAAGGTGGCCAATTGAGAATTTGCTGTAATTTTGCTTGGTCCATCTTGAGGCCTTCAGAAGAAACAACATAAGCTAAACACTCTACACTGGAAAAATGAAATAGGCACTTGGTGTAAGGTGTGGATATGAATCTTTGATAAAATATAAAGTACTTTTCCTGTCCTCAAAATTTGCATAATGTAGAATTATTTAAAAATAGTAAGAAATAATATTTTTAATGAGAAAACAAACCAATTTCATTGTTTTTAACTTTATAAGTATAAAACAAAAATATAAGGAAAATTTATTGTTTTACCAATAATAAAGATTTATCCACAAATACTGTACAAGAGAAATTTGAGGCTACAAAAGAAATTTCTTCAAGAGCAATTTCAATTGGAATTAATTGAGCAAAGGAATGAAAGCAATTAATTAAAGCACAAAGTCTTTAAAAAGAATATTAAAGAGAAAACACGCCCAAAAGTGACCAGAGTGAATTTGGAAACAAAGTGACAAAGTTAACAATGATGAAAGATGCTTAAATTCACTTTTGGGGTGGTTCAGGGGTAAAAATGATTATAAGAGTTACAAAAAATGATTATAATGATTTTTCACATGGTTAAAAGGTTCAAAATGATTCAAAAAAGGTGGTTTGAATATTCTATTGATTGGTTTAACAGTGTTTAAACTAATTATAAAAGGAAAAGATTCTAACATGAAGAGAAAAGTGGGGCAAAGAAGACATTGTTTTATAGCCATCAATTTTCTTATTCCAAAAATGAAATTTACTCTTTCCAGTCGTAAAAAACAGTCTGACCACAGAAAAGCCAATTATGGCGTCATTGAACCCTGGTTGAAACCAAAAAAGGGCTGGTATAAGCCATTTTAGACCCTTAAATCAGCCATTAATATAGCAATACCGGGTCTAGAGCCTTCAAAACACGTCACAATGTGTGTAAAAGGTGTAGGAACCAGTTAAAACTGTTTTTACTAACATTTTTTTAGCTTAAGGGTAGTTTTACCCTCTTGGCAGCAGTTAAAACTACCCTGGTTGGTATCAAAACATCATCATCAATTGAGTCACAGACCCTGTGACTCAATTCCAGGCCAAAAGTAATGAACTTTTGCATGGATTTTGACATCCCAGGCCAATCAGCAAGGAGTTTGGGGGTCTACCTCCCCCTGAGAGCTAGAGTGTCTTTTCCCCCCCAGAATTAATCTTTCCAATTTATTTTTTTCTTTAATTGCTCATCATGTAATACAATTATAAGTTACACATGGAATTAAATTGAGTTTTTAATTATGCATCTGTAATAATTGATATGTCATATGTAAATTAAAGTTCACTTATGTAATACACACACACATTTTGAAATTTCAATTGAATTCTATTGAAAACACTTCAGCTCCTCATAACTTCTAAACTAAACACAACAACTCAATTTTAACACAAAAATTGATGGTTCACACCACATGTGGTGTGAATTAAATTAAGGTTTTGAGGATTTTCATACTTTTGTACAAAAAAATACTAAAGACTAAATTTAAGCTTATTTAGAGTTGAGTTACAGAAATTTCACCCAGAGGTGACCCCACTTTATTTTTGATGAGTAATCCAATGGTGTGATAATTTCTTTATGTTTATTGATTGGATAAAAATTTATAATATATTCTATATAACGTTTTACCAAATATATTTTAATTTCACAATTTTTACTAAAAATTCACTTTTACTTAATTTTTACAAGTAAAGATGTAATTTCATAATTTTAAATTTTATTGTAATTTTGTTTTTCAATTATAACTAAATTTTTATTTTTAAATATAAATTTGTCTTTATATTTCAATTCTTATTTTTACAATATAAATAAATTGATTTTATTCATATTTGTATCTTAATTTATCATTTGTGGTCTTTTTGGTATATGAAAATACCTCTAAAGCTCACACTTGGATTCCTTAGCAAAGAGGTTATTGGCTCTGAGTCTGGCAAGAGCAGTGGACACATGAGTGACATTATTTTCTTCAGATTTGGAAAATACCATCATGTCATCCAAATGAACCACAACATACATATCAAGAAGATCACAAAGAATATCATTTACATGGTTTGGAAAAGAGGCAGGAGCATCGGTGTGCCCAAATGGCATAACCAAATGATCATAGCTTCCATATTTTGTTCTAAATCATGTCAAATTTTCATTACCTTCCTTGATTATGAGCAGATTATATGCACCATGCAAATCAATCTTGGAGAAGATAAAAGAACCATTAAAGACAGTAAAAAGCTGATTCATAAGAGGAACAGGCTACTTGTTATGAGCCTTGAGGTGTATTTTACATACTCAAATAGGCCAAAATTATCTTAAAAATAAAATTATGAACTATGCATAACCAATAAGTAATGCATATATTCAAGATTCATCTTTTTTGATATCAGAAAAGATGAATAACCTTTTATTGAATAGGTAAATCTATGGATTTAAGGCCAGATTTGGATTCTACACAAAATTTCACCTAGGGTAGCTCCATAGAGTTAATAAGCTCAAATCAACTCTTTGAGATTGTAATATGGGAAATGCTTTAATACCACATCATAAATACCACATAAAAGATCTGTGAAAATATTTCTTTTTTCTCAATTTCACACCAAAATAATGGGAATGTGAGAAATCTCATGTTACATCTACACTAAGAAGAGCGTTATGCATGTTTTGGCACTTAATATTATGGTATTATAACATACACTTTTGGTACACCCACGGTGGATATCTCACTTTAAGCCTGAATTTCTATTTTGACATAAAAAAATAGTCAAGGGGGACAAAAGACATCAAAGAGAGCCAGGGTACCCAAATTCGGAGGCCTCTTAGGCGTGGACAGCTCCAAAGCATGGATTCATGTCTGATCTTGACCCAATTAGTAAACTAAAACCTTTTGGGAACTTGGTTACCAAGTCAAGACTTCATTATATCATAAGAAAATAGTAAAAAACTGCTATTTTGACGTGCCAAGGAGGTGAAGAGCAACTTAGACTTCTGTAACCATGTCAATTCTTAATGACTTTTCATGGATAAGTCCCAAACGTGTAATTAAAACCCCTTTTGGAGTAGTATCCATTCATTTACCTCATAGCAACCAGCCATCTACTGCTATTTTCCATTCTATATAGAAATGAGGTAAAAACTTACAAAATTCATTAAAAATACAATTCTTAATGAATATTTCTTAAACTTTCAGGAACAATTAAGAGCCATATAATAAATATAAAAACCAAAAATAATTCTAATTTTATAAGTAAAATTGAAAGTTTTATGTACAGTCCATTTTTAATGATTACATATGAAATACTGAATCTTTAAAAGAATTCACAGAAAATACACTCTGTGATGGCATTTTAAATAAAATTGATACCTTTGAGAAATAAATTATTATTTTGGAATAAAAAAATATTTACAGTTGTTACTCCTTTTACTCTTAACCATAAATGGTTTGGTAGTCATGTAAATGCACCAATTAGGTATTTATGATAATCTTACATGACAACAGATGATGCAATCAATAATCAAAAAGGTTTTATTGTTTTCTCACTCACTGGCTTTTCAGTTTGCTTCATGGCACACCTCTGTGAGATTTCTTAGACTTAAAAGAGGCCTCCTCTTGCTGTTTTTTCCGAATCAACCTATTATTCCATTATACCTTTATTACCAAAAATTAAGTATTTTTTAAACTTTTATTAAGTGTTTTATTCTCTCAGAATCAATCAGAAAGATGTCAAATCATAGAAATCAACTATATATTGTTGTAATCCTGTTATAAATCAATTTTGATCTTTTGAAATCCACAATTACCCATCAAATTTCTCTACTATTATCTTTCAATAAGTTCTTTGGACTATTAGTGAGTGTTTTGTTTTGATTCTTAAAGCTTTCTCTAGTAATAGTTTTCTTCAAGAGTTACTTTTATAATTATTCTTATCAGAGATAATTATATATTATAATAATTTTCTTATTAAATCCTTCTTGTAATCAATTCTTGTAGACCATTACTGCTTACTGTTATAATCACTAGTAGTGTATAACATGTAAAAGAAAAAATTAATTGATGAATTACTTAATTGTGGTTATAATAATCTTTATTATTATATTTCAGAAGAGCAGTCATAGTACTGTTGATTAAGAGTAATATTATCAACAGTTTCATAGAAACATCTTACACTTGTTCTTCCTAGTAACAGAATTGAGTTTGCGGTAATAAACACAAAAACAAAGGACAACATCTTTCTTTTGACAAAGAGGACAGGTGCTCCTGTTGAAGAGGAGCTTGGCCCAATGAAAAATTTCTCTACATTCTCTGAAATATAGGCCCTGAATGTACCTTACTCTTGGTTTACAAAGAGTAGATCACCCCAACTGGAGGTAGAGACCCCTTGAGCTCAATATCATGATCACAGGCACAGTGAGAAGGAGGTTTTTCTGCTTTCACCTTGGAGAATACACCCAAGTACTGGTTATAAGGGGAAGGAAAAACCTTCATCACAGTTTCTATTTCTTCTGGCTCTTCCTATTCATCCCATAACTCCTCCAGGGAGTAATGATAATATGAAGGAGGAAGGTTAATATTCCCAAAGAAGAGATGAAGTTAAGATGCAGAATTATCTTCTTGTCACACAAGCTCTTATGAAAGCAAGAGTGACCTGGCACTCAGGAATCAAGGACTTACTTGGAGGGCTTCAGAAGAATAAAGAAACAACAAGGAATATATTTATTTAAGAAATAATAAGAGGAAAGACAAGTGTTCCAGAGATAAAAGAAAAAAGGAAGCCAATGGCCAAGATAATAAGAAAGCCAAAAACCAAAGAGCCAACCAAATTAATCCCTAATTCACTTTTTCAACCTGTCAGAAAGAAGGATTGAATTAGTAAAGGATATAACCACCAATATCCACTGACAGGTGAATGTCACAGGGGCTCTAGTGGAAATACAAGAGTGGCCTGGCACTCAGCAATCAGGGAACTCACTTGGAAGACTCCAAAAGAATAAAGAATAAAAATAATAAGAATGGATTCCTCTAAAAGATATGCAGGTACAAGATGAGATGCAAAAGAGGAAAGGGAAGCCAAATGGCCAAAGAGCCAACCAAGTAAGTCCTTAATCACTGTTTCAACCTGCCAAAAATGAATAATGGAATTAGTAAGGATATGACCACCAAATATCCATTGACAGGCAAAGATAGAGAAAGAGAAAAGTGCTAAATGACTGACTTAATAATATCAGTATTTGCTTAACTAAAATTAAAAGAAAATAAAGATAAAAATAAATCAAAGTATATCAATTAACTGGGGAAAACCCCCCCAGGGTGGAAATGGTAGCTGGTATATGTGAAAAGTTGGGAGCTTGAGTTCTTCAGGCTGAAAACTGATCTGTATTGATCCGTGAGGCTGTATTGATTGTTTTGGGAATTGATACAGCTGGCTAATAATGAAATTGAATTGGGTTTAATGAACTTCCCATGCTTGAAAATGAAATACAGTTCTTGATGGATCCAGACTGTATTGAAATGAATATGGTTGCCAAGATGGATTGAGTGGAGCTTTGACACTTGAAAACTTCTTTTGGCACTTCCTCTTGAATACACTTTGCGAATTAATTGACATTATTCCCTTGGAAGGAATACTTGGAGTGAGAATACCCAATGACTGCTTGATGGCGTCATTGGTCTTTGACGCTGAAACACTTTCTCTTGAGCCTTGATGATTCCTCTGAATGATTGGGTGCCTTGATGACGTGATGAGATGTTGGAATGTTGAAATAACCATTTGATATTGACACCATTGAATTGCTGTTGAAAAATGATGCACAATGATATATAACATCATTTATGGCATATTGGTTCATTGGCAAGAAGATTACGTCCAAAGGTCTTGAGATGGAAAGGAAGAGGGGAAAAGGATGGATGTGATGGCTTCAGATCTTGGAAAGGTGTTTCTGGTCCCTTTGGGGTTTTTGGCCACTTTTGGTTTCTGAGCCAAGAACCGACCCAAAAGGCGGGAAAGTGTCTTTTGGACACTTTGTGTCAAAGTGCGCAAAAATGCGCAAAATGCGCAAAAATGGGCAAATGCACATTATGAGCCCAAATGGCCAAAAACAACCATTTGGGCCATTTCCCCTGGTTTTGAGGGAAATGACCAGAAATACCCATTTGGGCATAAATTGCCGCTATGGGTTCTGGATTGAGGTGAAGGGCCATGAAGGCCCCAAAACACAAATGGCCATAAATGGTCCATAAGATGATGACATGGACATATTGGCAACTGGTGATGGATATGGCCAATTGGCCATAAAAGAACTGTGGCTTGATATGCCATATGGGGATCCAAGGAGGTGAATTGCCATGGTTGTGACAGTACCCCCCACCTTGGAATGCTGAGCTCCTGAGCACCAACACAGGTGAAGCCTGTTGAGGCTATTGGAAAGATTTTGAGAATGTGATTCAAGAGGACTGGTTAGGATAAAAAATTTGAAAACTGATATTAAAAATTTGACATTTGATGCAGGACTTGCTGGATCTTCTTTTGACATTGGCTTCATGATTTGAATTGAATTTTAAAATAAATGAAAAATTTTGACGTGATAATTGACGTGATAGAAGAAAATTTTAAATGAAAATAAAATAAAAATAAAGAATAAAGATGAAAATAAAAGAAAAAGAAAAGAGAAAAGGAAATTGAATTGAATCTTGAGGAGGTTCCAATCTTCATCACGGAGGTTGATAACTGATTTTAGAATTGGCCAAGGACCTGGAAAAAGAAATTTGATGCCAGGTGCTCACAAAGTGGCCAAGGTGATGTTTTGACAAGATTGTAGACCCCTCAGGGAAGTGCACACCAGGAGAGGAACTTACCTTTAGTAGTTACCACTCCTGCCAGTGCCATAAAAATAAAAACAAAAATTCTGAAGGAATGAATTTGAATTTGGAATCTTGGAAATGAATTGAAAGGTGAATGGCCCATTGTCCCAAGTGAAATGGCCATAAGATTGGAAATGAAGTTGAAAGCCGTGCCAAGATCTGTGTCCAAAATTGCAAGGTGCTCACAGAGTGGCCAAGGTGATGCTTAAAACAAAAAAAAGAGTAGAATACCCCTAAAGGTGCATACCAGGAGTGGGACTTACGTTTGGTAATTCCTCTCCCCACCAAGCACCATAATGAATCAAGCTTTTGAAGAATTGGGCCCAGGCTTGTCAGGATATAATGAATGAAAATCTTTGACAAGTTCAGGAAAATTCTTGAGGTTGTCAGTTGGTTCCCAAGGGGATCTTTCTGGGTCTTGACTGAAACCTTTCCATTCCACCAAATACCATAATTTTCCTCTCTTGAGCTTTGAGTTCAGTATTTGAGCAACTTCCCATTCTTCTTCTTCTTCTTCAATGATTATTGGAGGAGGAGGCTCTTGATGCCGATTTGGGATTGTTGATGTCTTGACTGGTTCCAGAAGGGATATATGGAAGACTGGGTGGATGGATTTCCATTGAGATGGAAGCTTGAGGTGATAGGCATGAGTGCTGACTTTCTTCAAGACTGCAACAGGACCCAACCATCTTTCAGACAGTTTTTTGGTTGGTCTAGTTTATTTGATGTTCTTGGAAGAAAGCCATACCATGTCACCAGGATTGAAAACAGGTGTACTTGATCTACTTTTATCTGCATACCTCTTAAACCTGTTTATGGCAACTTCAAGTTCTCTCTTGACATCTTGCTGTACTGATTGGATTTTTGTTGATAACTTTCCAGGAGGAGTATCTTGAGTGATGTGAACTGAGTCAAATTGTGGATCTCTTCCATAAACAGTGAAAAACGGTGATTGTTTTGTTGAAGAGTGGTCAGATTTATTGTAGGCAAATTCAGCCAGAGGGAGCCAGGTGTTCCAATAATCTTGATGATAACTGACATACATCCAAAGGTAATGTTCTAGTATCTGATTTACCCTCTCTGTCTGTCCATCAGTTTCTGGATGATCAGCAGTTGACAGATCTCTTGAAATCTTGAGCTGCTGACAAAGATTGGTCCAAAAGGAAGAAACAAAAAGAGAACCTCTATCACCAACAATGCTTGAAGGAAGGTAATGCTTTGAGAAAATATTCTTGATGAACAAATGGGCCAAATCTAATGAAGTGATTGAAGCTATTGTTGGAATAAAAACCACCATTTTTGAGAATCTGTCCACTATGACAAGGATTGAGTCAAAGGAATTGGACAGTGGCAATTGAGTGATGAAATCCATTGAAAGACAAATCCAAGAAACACTTGGAATTGGAAGAGGTTTGAGGAGTCCAAACTTCTTGTGATGAATATTTTTGTTTCTTGAACACTGTTGACAGGATGAGACATAACCCTTAATGAATTGAGTCATGCCGGACCAGTGGAAATCCCGCTTGACAAGTTTGAGAGTCTTCCCTTGGCCAGGGTGTCCAGCTAGAGGAGAGTCATGCCGCTTTTGAAGTATATTGAGTTGAATTGTGGGGTCATTTAGGATCACCACCAAGCCTTTGAAAAGGAGAAGTTTAGAAGAGGAATCAAGAGAATAATCTGTGACAGATTTACCTTTACCCAAATCTTCAAGGACACTTCTATATTGAGGGTTCGCCACACTGCCTTCTGAATTGAATCAATCAGATTTGAAAATGAATCCACCTTGACTGCAAAAAACATTTAGGCTTGAATTTCATCTTGCTTAATTATCTTCTGATAGTTCATTGGATTCTTGCTGATGAAATCCTCCCCCCTCTCTGGGTAAACGTCGTCCCAACGTGACAAGGCATCTGGAAGGGTGGCCAAGCGGCCAGGGTGGTAAGTGATTGAGAAATGGAATTCAGATAAAAATTCATCCCAGTGGGCTTGAAGGCAAGTGAGAATCTTGGAAGACATAAAATATTGAAGAGATGAATGATTGGTGAGAACTTCAAAAGGGGAAGAAATGGAAAGAAGAAAAGCTCTCCAGCGCTTGAGAGCCCAGACTATGCCAAGGAGTTCCTTGTCATTAATCTCATAATTAAGCTCAGCTGGGAGAAGCTTGCGGCTATCAAATGCAATGGGATTTTTTCCTGAGTCAGAGACCTGACTCAGTACAGCACCCAAGGCATAATCTGATGCATCCGTCTCTACAATGGTGGGTAGAGAAGGATTGAAATGAGAAAGGATTGGAACAGTGGTGAATGCCTCTTTGAGTTCATGAAACTGTCTAAGAGCTTCCTCAATGAGGGGAAAATGGGAATCTTTCTTGAGGAAACTTGTGAGTGAACTAATCTTCTTTGAATAATTCTTGATGAAACGGCAGTAAAAATTGGCAAAGCCAAGGAATGATTGAAGAGCCTTGAGGTTTCTTGGAGGCATCCAATTGAGAATTTGCTGGACTTTTTCTTGGTCCATCTTGAGGCCTTCAAAAGAAACAACATAACCTAAATACTCTACACTAGAAGCATGGAATAGGCATTTGGACGCCTTAGCAAAGAGGTTATTGGCTCTGAGTCTGGAAAGAGCAGTGGAAACATGAGTGACATGTTCTTCCTCAGATTTGGAAAAGACCATAATGTCATCCAAATAAACCACAACATAAACATCAAGAAGATCATAAAAAATATCATTGGCAAGATTTTGAAAAGAAGCCGGAGCATTGGTAAACCCAAATGGCATAACCAAGTACTCATAACTACCATATTTGGTTCTAAAACAAGTCAAATGTTCATCACCTTCCTTGATTCTGAGGAGGTTATATGCACCACACAAATCAATCTTGGAGAAGATAGAAGAACCATTGAAAACAGTGAGAAGTTGATTCATAGGAGGAACAGGATACTTGTTCTTCCTAGTAACAGCATTGAGTTTGCGGTAATCAACACACAAACGGAGGCCACCATCTTTCTTTTTGACAAAAAGAACAGGTGCTCCTGTAGAAGAGGAGCTTGGCCGGATGAAACCTTTCTCTACATTCTCTGAAATGTAGGCCCTGAGTGTTCGACTCTTGGTTTGATAAAGAGTAGATCACCCCAACTGGAGGTGGAGACCCCTCCAGCTCAATATGATGATCACAGGAGCGGTGAGGAGGAAGTTTCTCCGCTTTCACCTTGGAGAATACATCCAAGTATTGGTGATAAACAGAAGGAACAACCTTAATCACGGTTTCTATTTCTTCTGGCTCTTCCTCTTCATCCCATAACTCCTCCAGGGAGTCATGATAAGATGAAGGAGGAAGGTCCATATTCCCAAAAAAGAGATGAAGTGAAGATACAGAATTATGTTCTCCAACATCTTGAATCTCTTTGAAGACTTCATCTCTAGATGATAATAATGACTGATGGGAATTAAGGGAAGGAATATGGACAGAAGACGGAGATGATGGTGTTTTAGAATCACCAACCAGAGCTGAACATGATTTGGAAGAAGCAAAGTCATTACTAAAAGAAATTGAAGCATCATTATAGTCCTTATGATCAGAATTAAAGGTGATCAATCCTTGCCTCCAATCCATAAACGGATTAAAATGATTGAGAGAGTCAAAGCCCAATATGAGGTCTTCTCCCTTGGTAGTATCAATGACTAAAAAGTCCCATTCAAAGCTTGGGAAGGAAGGGAGCTCAACCATATATTTATTATGGTGAGTCACAAATAAGGAAGGAGACTCAGAGGAGCCAAGAATAATACGGGGAATCTTCTCTGGGAGTTCAGACATGGTCAAAGAATACTTGTGAACAAACTGCTTTGCAATAAATGAGTTGGTAGCACCAGAATCAATGAGAATACTGTAAAACATATCAGAGAGAGAAGAAAAAACAAAAAATTTAAGAGAATTTTTTACACCAGTATTCAGAATGCACAATTGTGCTCTGGAAGGAAAACTGTGAAGACCATTGAAGACAACATGGTCTTCACTAAGGCTTTTCCCTGGCTGGGAAATTTGCCTGACGGTTGGGTAAGCTTGTTTTGAGGCCTTTTGAAACAGGACTCAAGACTATGCTTCCCACCACAATAGGTACAAAGCCCTCTTTGATTCTTCTTTCTTTTTCAGAGTTCATGAGCTTGAAATCTTTATTTAATAAAGAAGAATGGGGCTTGTCCCTCTTATGAAAACTCTTCTTCTTCTTTTGACTTGAGCTTGAAGAATTTTGAGCATGAGAAGAACTTGACTTTGAGGCTTCTGGCTTCTTCTCTTGATGATGACTCTTTTCATTTTGCCTCTCATGGTACCTGGTATCAAGCTCTAGGGTAACGTCCATTAAGTCTTGAAGAGAGTCAATTCTTGAAGGATGGGAGGCCAATTGATCCAAAATCCTGGATGGCAATCCCTTCCTGAATTGATGGATGAGAGGTCTTTCCCCCCAATCCCCGATTCTTGATACTAAACTTCTGAAATCAGCAATGTATAGAATACGTGCCCACCTTCTTTCATTCTTAAAGAATCCAACTCAGCTTCTGCTTTTATGACTTCATTCGGATCCCCAAACAAAGTGAAGAGTTGAGATTCAAACAGTTTCGAAGAGTTGAGAAGGTAATTTGAGTCTTGATTGGTGAGATTGGAAAGATAAGGCTCAATCCATTTTGCAGCCCTGCCAATAAGAAATGATGTGGCATAGAGAACTTTCTTTCTTTCTTGAGAGAAATTTGCCGGATCATTATGAAATATCAATTGACAAGACTGGATGAAACTTCTAACTTTGAAGGGCTGAGTCCCATCAAAGCATTCTGGTGCCTTCATAGATGGAGTCTTGAAGGCTGGTGGTCTTGATGCTTCAGAAGATGAAGCTGCTTGAAGATTGGCCATAATCTGAGTCATTTGCTGCATGATGGCCAATAAAGATGGTTCAGACAGATGAGAGACAGGCTGATTAGACTGGGCTAGAGTTGGTCCTCCAGTACCTTGGGATGCTTCCACCGGAGCAGGAGCACCTTCAGTACCATCAGACTCTTCCTCTTCCACAGAATTCTCCTCCTCCTCTTCACCATCTTCACCTGGACCTTTGAAAATAGTCCTTGAAGTTCCTGGAAATCCGCCAACTACTCCTGAAAATGAACTTGATCTTCTGGGCCCTCTTCCTTCCTTCCTGGATGGGGCTGCTCCTTCCATGCAGGGTCCTCTATCTAATTGGGCCCTCAGTTGAGGAACTGCTGGGGTGCCACCTAGAGGAGCTCTTGCAGTTGGAGTGAGAACAGCTTGAGATCTGGGCTGAGATCTTGTCTGGCTTGCCGGAGGTGAATGTTGAACAGGCATGATGTCAGGAATAAAATTGAAATAAATGAATAAAAATCAAAATTTGCTTGAAGTGAAAAGAGTCAACAATCAAATCTTGAGGAAAATGAATGAATCAAAATGAAAATCTTCAAGTACGTCAATAAATCAAAATCAAATGAAGTCTCAAAGTCAAAATCAAATCAATGTCTTGAAGAATCAATGAATAAAAATGAAATCTTGAGGTAAATCAATCAATCAAAATCAAATGAAGTCTTCAAGTCAATAAATCAATGAATCGAATCAATCAAAATCAAAATCTTGCAGAAGATCAATTAATAAAAATGAATTCTTGAAGCAAAATCAGTTTATGTCAAAATTCCTGATGTGAAAAATCAGCAAAATCAATGAAATCTTCAGGTCAATCAATTTTCTTGAGGTCAATATCAAATATGTCAAATCAATCAATCAATCAAAATCAAGTGAATTCTTCTTTAAAAACCAAAATTCTTGAAGAATGAATCTATTATGAATCTTGATGTGAAGAATGTGTCTGAATATCTTGATGAAAAAATTTGAAAATCAAAGAAAATCAAGATGACGCCTGAATTATGAATAAAATGAAAATTTGATGATTTGAAAAGATTTTAAAAGAATAACAAAAATAAAAATGGGTCAGCTTTCAATTTTCAAAATGAAGAATGAATGAAAGAAAATTGAGAGGTGACAATGAATCATTAAGGTTATAAGCGTAAAAGAATCATAATTTTGATGAAATGAGTGAATGACATTATAGAGAAAGAATGAACAAAATGAAAAATAAATTATGAGTTAATTAATATAATGTGACAGGGGCTCTAGTGGAAATACAAGAGTGGCCTGGCACTCAGCAATCAGGGAACTCACTTGGAAGACTCCAAAAGAACAAAGAATAAAAATAATAAGAATGGATTCCTCTAAAAGATATGCAGGTACAAGATGAGATGCAAAAGAGGAAAGGGAAGCCAAATGGCCAAAGAGCCAACCAAGTAAGTCCTTAATCACTGTTTCAACCTGCCAAAAATGAATAATGGAATTAGTAAGGATATGACCACCAAATATCGATTGACAGGCGAAGATAGAGAAAGAGAAAAGTGCTAAATGACTGACTTAATAATATCAGTATTTGCTTAACTAAAATTAAAAGAAAATAAAGATAAAAATAAATCAAAGTATATCAATTAACTGGGGAAAAACCCCCCAGGGTGGAAATGGTAGCTGGTATATGTGAAAAGTTGAGAGCTTGAGTTCTTCAGGCTGAAAACTGATCTGTATTGATCCGTGAGGCTGTATTGATTGTTTTGGGAATTGATACAGCTGGCTAATAATGAAATTGAATTGGGTTTAATGAACTTCCCATGCTTGAAAATGAAATACAGTTCTTGATGGATCCAGACTGTATTGAAATGAATATGGTTGCCAAGATGGATTGAGTGGAGCTTTGACACTTGAAAACTTCTTTTGGCACTTCCTCTTGAATACACTTTGAGAATTAATTGACATTATTCCCTTGGAAGGAATACTTGGAGTGAGAATACCCAATGACTGCTTGATGGCGTCATTGGTCTTTGACGCTGAAACACTTGCTCTTGAGCCTTGATGATTCCTCTGAATGATTGGGTGCCTTGATGACGTGATGAGATGTTGGAATGTTGAAATGACCATTTGATATTGCCACCATTGAATTGCTGTTGAAAAATGATTCACAATGATATATAACATCATTTATGGCATATTGGTTCATTGGCAAGAAGATTATGTCCAAAGGTCTTGAGATGGAAAGGAAGAGGGGAAAAAGATGGATGTGATGGCTTCAGATCTTGGAAAGGTGTTTCTGGTCCCTTTGGGGTTTTTGGCCACTTTTGGTTTCTGAGCCAAAAACCGACCCAAAAGGCGGGAAAGTGTCTTTTGGACACTTTGCGTCAAAGTGCGCAAAAATGCGCAAAAGTGGGCAAAATGCACAAAAATGGGCAAATGCGCATTATGAGCCCAAATGGCCAAAAACAACCATTTGGGCCATTTCCCCTGGTTTTGAGGGAAATGACCAGAAATACCCATTTGGGCATAAATTGCCGCTATGGGTTCTGGATTGAGGTGAAGGGCCATGAAGGCCCCAAAACACAAATGGCCATAAGTGGTCCATAAGATGATGACATGGCCATATTGGCCACTGGTGATGGATATGGCCAATTGGCCATAAAATAACTGTGGCTTGATATGCTATATGGGGATCCAAGGAGGTGAATTGCCATGGTTGTGACAGTGAAGAAGAAAAGGTGAAAATGACTGACTTAAGCCTATCAGTATTTACTTTAATAAATGAAAAGAAAATAAGGATAAAAATAAATCCAATATATCAATCCACTGGGGGAAATGTCCACAGGGAAGAAAAGGTGGCCCCCATATGTGAAAAAGGTGAAGACTGATTCTGGAGTGTTGATTCCTGATTTTATTGACCGTTTTGGGTCAATACCGATCTGGCCATCTTGAAAATTGAACTGTTTGATGGAAATCTACCAGTGGAATATGAATTTGACCAAAAGGGCCAAGGCCACGCAGCTTGCTTGATTACTGCCTGTATGAACCAATTGAGTTGTCCAAGAAAATACTGAAGTACTTGATGCCTTGACAACTGATTGAATGATTCTCAACCTCTTGGAATTACCCCTTGACTGATGATGTAATAAAACCAACAACCCAACCCCTGCAGAGCCAGGAGGTCGGATTCCTTGAATGATCTGCTGGTAGCCGCCATGAATTGCAAGACTGAATGGTTGAGAAGTCTTCCTTCAAAATGGGTGAAGGATTTGAGGGCCAGAGTGGGAAAGACGTAATTTGCTCATGAAAACATCACCATTGGATTTCTGAGGAAAAATGGTACATATTGGTATATAATACCATATATGTACCATCCTTGGTTCCCACATAATGAGTCCAATTTGAGTTGAAGTTGGGGGTTTCCCTGATCTTGAGGGGAAATGGCTTTATGAAAGTGACTGCCATAGGCCATGGTTGAAGTCTTGAGGGGAAAGGTCCCCTGCAATTTGAGGCCAAGACATGATTTTCTGGGCTCTGTGGTCATTTGGAGTCTTCAGGGGATTAGGGTAAAATTGTGCTCAGGTGGGCCCACTTATAGGCCCCCTCGGATTTATGCCAAAAGGGGCCTAAAGGGTCCCATGAACTGGATTACGGCCCATTGGATGTCAACACTGCAGGGGGCCTAAATGACCCAAAAAGACCATTTAGGCCCTTGACCCCATAATGAAAGGAGTAGGGCCCAGGGCCCTGGTGGTGGCTAGAGGGGCCAGAGGACCCCAAGGCCCAAAACAAGGGGTATTGGCCTGGGGGTTGGTGAGGTGGATTATTGGCCAAGGGGGCCAATGGGAGCAGGATATGGCCTAAGGCCATGCGTAAGGTTTTGAGCTATGGAAGGCAAGTGAAAATGGATATTTCCCAAGAGCCATTGGACATTCACAGAGGACATTTGACCATAAAAGGGGTTCACCCTTGATTTGCCTCAAAAACCCATTAAGGTTGTTACATGTGGTTGTGACAGTACCCGCCACCTTGAATGGTGAGCTCCTGAGAACTAAACTAAGGTAGAAGACCATTGAGGTTGTTGAAGATGATTGGACATAGGGAATCCAGAAGTATTGAGCCTTGAAAGAGAATTTTGAGACTGGTATGAGGTTGGGACATGATGTGAGGATGATTTGGCCTTCTTTTGACATGTGGCTTTTGAAATTTTGAAGAGTTGAATTGATGGAAAATTTTGTCATTAAAAATATAGAAAGAAAGGTTTTGAAGAAGTATAAATATAGAAAGATAAAGAAACATAAAAGAAAATAACAAAAATAGATAAAGAGAAATGAAATTTTGAGGGGGATTTCAATATTGATCACAGCAGTGGACAGTTGATTTGAATTGGCCAAGAACCTGGAAAACAAGATTTGATTTCAGGTGCTCACAGAGTGGCCAAGGTGATGTTTTTGAAAGAATTTAGACCCCTCAGGGAAGTGCACACCAGGAGAGGAACTTACTTTTGGTAGTTGCCACTCCCAACAGTGCCATAAAATATAACTTTTGCTGTAGGAATGAATTTGAAAGGAAGAAACTTGGAAAGCAAAAAGAAGAATGAATTGTCCATTTTCCCAAGTGGAAATTTCCATTAATTCTGGAATTGATGTTGAAAGCCAGGCCAAACATGTGTGTCCAAAAATTGCAGAGTACTCACAGAGTGGCCAAGGTGATGCTAACAACAAAAAGAGTAGAATACCTCTAAAGGTTCATACCATGAGTTGGAATTACTTTTAGTAATTCCTCTCCCCACAAAGCACCATAATTGATCAAGCTCTTGAAGAACTGGGTCCTGGATTTTCAGGATATTGTCACAGCCATGGAGACAGGCAGGACATTACCACTCATTACTAATGGAAAATCTTCCAACACCTAATCAGCAAGGGGTTTCATGGAAGATTCACCAAATACAGTTCCAATCCTCAATACAGCTCAATACAGGCAAAACCCAAATACAGGATTCACCAAATACAGGCCTGTCCTCAATACAGGTAAAAATACCTGTATTGATTCAAACAACTGTATTGGATACACCAATACAGTTTCACATCTCAAATACAGTTTTCTCAATCATACAATCATGGTTTCTCAACACTCAAACACCAGGCTGGCACTTTTTCACATATACCAGCCCCCTTTCACCCACCTGGGGGTTTTTCCCCCATTTCATTAAAATATTGGATTTATTATTTAATATCATTTTATTTCTCATTAAGAGATATTATTTCATTAATTATTAAGTTAGTCTTTGCCTTCCCTCACCTGTTCAGTAGAGTCCTGGTGGCCATATACTTTATTAATCCTTTTCTCTTTTCTGAACAGGTTGAAACAGTGGTACAGGATTATTTGTGGTTGGCTCTTTATTATTGCTTTGTTTTTCTCTCATATCTTTTAATGCTTATTTTCTTATAACTAGGAATTTATCCTCTTATTTCATTAATATTATCAAGTGAGTATTTTACTCTGAACCCTCCATAAGTAAGTCTGTTCACTGAGTGCCAGGCCCTCTTTATTTCGAAGAGCCCCTGTAAGGTGTGGATATGAAACTTTGATTGAAAATCAAGTACTTTTCCTGTCCTCAAAATTTGTATAAGGTAAAATTCTATTAAAAATAGTATGAAATATTAGTTTTAAGAGAAAACACGCCAATTTTATTGTTTATAACTTTATTAGTATAAAACAATAATATAAAAATTTATTGTTTTACCAACAATAAAGATTTATCCAAAAAATACTCTACAAGAGATATTTTAAGGCTACAAAAGAAATTTCTTCAAGAGCAATTTCAATTGGAATTAATTGAGCAAAGAACTGCAAGCAATTAATTAAAGAACAAAGTCTTTAAAAAGAATATTAAAGAGAAAACACGCCCAAAAGTGACCAGAGTGAATTTGGAAACAAAGTGACAAAGTTAACAGTGATGAAAGATGCTTTAATTCACTTTTGGGGTGGTTCAGGGGTAAAAATGATTATAAGAGTTACAAACAATGATTATAATGATTTTTTCACGTGGTTAAAAGGATTAAAATGATTTAAAAGTGGTGGTTGGAATCTTTGATTGATTGGTTTAACAGTTTTAAACTAATTAATAAAAGGAAAAGATTCTAACATGAAGAGAAAAGTGGGGCAAAGAAGACATTCTTTTATAGCCATCAATTCTCTTACTCCAAAAGTAAAATTTACTCTTGTCAGTCGTGAAAAACAGTCTGACAACAGAAAAGCCAATTATGGCATCATTGAACCCTGGTTTAGACCAAAAAGGGCTGGTTTAAGCCATTTTTAGCCATTTTTAGCCATTTTAGACCCTTAAATCAGCCATTACTATAGCAATACCAGGCCTAGAGCCTTCAAAACACGTCAGAATGTGTGTCAGAGGCGTAGAAACCAGTTAAAACTGTTTTTATTATGATGGTTTTATCTTCAGGGTAGTTTTACCCTCTTGGCAACAGCTAAAACTACCCCAGTTGGTATCAAAACCTCATCATCAATTGAGTCCACAGACCCTGTAACTCAATTCCAGGCCAAAAGTGATGAACTTTTGCGTGAATTTTGACATCCCACGCCTGTCAGCAAGGATTTTGGGGGTCTAGCTCCCCCTTAGAGCTGGAGTTCCTTTTCCCCCCCAAATTTAATCTTTCCAATTTATTTTTCCTTTAATTCCTCATCATGTATTATACTTATAATTTACACATGTAATTCAATTCAATTGTACAGTACAATACAGTAATAATTGACACCTCATATGTAAATCAAAGCTCACTTATGTAATACACGCGCACATTTTGACATTTCAATTGAATTCAATTGAAAATACTTTAATTCCTCATAACTTCTAAACTAAACACAACACCTCAATTTTAACACAAAAATTGATGGTTAACACCACATGTGGTGTGAATTAAATTAAGGTTTTGAGGATTTTCAACTTTTGTATTGAAAATACTAAAAACTTAATTTAAGCTTATTTAGAGTTGAGTTACAAAAATTTCACTCAGAGGTGACCCCACCTGATTTTTTATGAGGAATCCAATGGTGAAATAAAATTTATATGTTTATTTATTGGTTAAAAAGTTATAATAAATTATATTTAACTTTTTTCCAAATTTATTTATTTTTTCACAATTTTGTTAAAATTTCATTTTTACTTAAATTTTTCAAGTATAAATGTAATTTTATATTTACAAAATTTAAAGTAATTTTATTTTTAAATTATAATTAATTTTTTATTTTTAATATAATTTTATATTTATATTTTTTATTTTTATTTTTAATAATATAAATAAATTTATTTTATTTATATTAATATGTTATTTTTTATATTTGTGGTCTTTTGGGTATATGAAATTACCTCTAAGGCTCACATTCCCTCCCCCTAAAAAAGAATATTACTTTGTAATATTGGTGTTTCTAGTGTGTCTGAATCTCCTCAGGAGTTTGGTGGCTTCTGGTATATCTTTCTCTTCTAACCATTCATCTTCACAAGTTGGGTCACTGTACCTAACAAGGTATTCCCTTACTTTCTTGGTTCTTAATTTCCTTTCTTTAAGAACTTTGGTTATTTTCTTAGTACCAGATGTCTCAATAGGAGGTATAACTTGGGGAATCTTATTCCTCAAGGGAAATTTCTCAGCATCACTAGATTTGTATGGCTTTATCAAGCTTACTGGAAATGTAGGGTGCTTATTGCTAAGTTCTTCAGATAACTCTACTTCAACAGCATTTTCTCCATGGAGGGCCTTAATCACAAAAGGTCCTGCAAAGGAGTCTTTTAACTTTTTACATCCTTTGATGTTATTGAAGTTAGTGGTGGATACAAGAACTAGGTCCCCCACTTTGAAATCTGGAGTTGCATGAGATTTATCCCATTTGTCTTTAGCATATGCAAAAGAGTCCTCCATGCATCTCATTGCATGCTTTCTAGCTTTGTCTAGCATTCCTTTGAAGCTAGCAGCTGTGGGATGTATTTCAATTAAGTCTTTCCTCAAGGAATCTTGGGGTAACTTGGGGTTCCATCCTTTTTCTAGAATAGCAGGAGTCTGATTGGTACTGGGATGGATTGATGTTTTATATGCTAATTCCAGTGCTGGTAACAGAGTACACCAATCATGGGTAAATCCATCACAATCTTTGAATTCAAGGCCATATGCACAAAATCTTCTCACCATGTCCTCTAAGGTTTGGATCATTCTTTCAGCCAGACCATCAGTTTGTGGGTGGTAGGCTGTAGAGAAAGACAGTTTTGTGCCAAATAATTGGTGAAGATTTGTCCATAGAGCTGAAGTGAATTTGGGATCTCTATCACTGATGATATTTGTAAATATCCCAGTCCATGACACTACTCTATTCCATATCAGAAGAGCTGTATCCATGGCTGTATCATCTTTGTGACATGGTAAAAAGATTGGAGTTTTACTGAATCTGTCCACAATTACTAGGCAAGCATTATAGCTCCTGTCACCTCCTGGTGGTAGGCCAGTTACCCAATCCATATGGACAATTTCCCAAGGTCTGTTTGATTCTTGGATTTTCATCATATTTCCAAGTCTTTTGCCAGTGGATTTATTTGCCTTTTGGCATCTGTCACAGGTTTTGCAATATTCTGCAACATCTTTTTGCCACATTGGCCACCATATGCAGGTCTTTACTTTCTCTCTTGTTCTGTCCTCAGAAAGATGTCCTGAAAAGGGACTATCATGGCATTCTTTCAGTACAAGATTGATTAATGACCTGTCTACAACTGTCATGACACATGTGTGCTTGGTTCTGTGGTAAATTATACCATCCAGTAGGTGAAATCTCCCTTCATTATAAGATTTTCTCCATACTTCATCCAAGGCATGTATTAGAGAGTTATCTTTACAGTCTTTGTTAAGTAATTGGCATAAGATGCTACAATTCTTATCTTGAGTGTAACTATTTCTGACTTCTTCAAAGAAGGTGGTGTTCAAGTCTGTAACACTTATTCCTTCTATTGGAATTTGTGGTGAAGCTTCTTCTGGAACATAAGCAGGATTATCAATGTTATTTGGTAATGGCCATCTGCTTAGTCCATCTGCATTCTTATGAATATTCCCATCCTTATGAACAATAGTCATATTGCCTCTGTATTCTTGTATGGCTATTTGCCATCTGAGCATGTGTCTGTTAGGTGTTTTCATGTTCAAAAGTGATTTCACAGCTGTACAATCTGTTATTACTTCAAAAACACATCCCTCTAAGAAATAGTTCAATTTCTCTAAGGCCCAGACAAGGCATAGACATTCTATTTGACTTGCTCCATATCTGGCTTCAGTTGGTTTGATTTGCCTGGATATGAAACATATTGGTCCTTCTACAGGTTTGTCATTTATGATCTGAACTTGGTGAAGTGCAGCACCTAGTCCATCCCCTGATGCATCAATATACAGTTTGAAAGGCAATTTAAAGTCTGGCATCAGTAAGAGTGGAGCAGTGGTCAATGCTTCTCTTAGAGACTCAAAAGCTTTGACTCTGTCAACAGTCATCTCAAATACTGTGTCTTTGTCACACAACTTATAAAGTGGTCTTGCTATGGATGCAAAGTCTTTAATGTGTTGCCTGTAATATCCTGCAAAACCTAAGAATGACTGAATTTCCTTCTTATTCTGAGGCATGGGTTTTAACAATACTGCTGCAACTTTGTTTTTATCAATTCCAAGGGACAAACCAGATACAACATGTCCTAGTGCCTTAAGTTCTTTAAATCCAAAATGACATTTCTTCAAGGAGATTTTCATGTTTACTGATTGGATTTTTGTCAAAACTCTTGATAATCTGTACATGTGCTCCTCCCAAGTCTTTGAACAGATAATAATGTCATCAATGTAAATGATTAACCATCCCTCTGAGAGTTCTTCAGGGAAGATTTCATTCATCATTCTTTGGAAGTGTGAAGGTGCATTTTTGATACCAAAGGGCATCCTTAAGTATTCATACACTCCACAATGAACAATAATTCTCAAGTATTTTCTTGCTCTTGGTGTTACTACATTTTGATGGAATCCTTTAAGGGCATCCATAGTGGTTATATACACTGCTTGAGATATTTGAGTAAGGGCAATTTGGATTTTTGGTATTGGGTATCTGTCTGGAACAGTGTAAGTGTTCAGAGCTCTAAAGTCCCCAACCATTCTGGATTTTCCATTATGCCACGCCACTATGACTGGTGTAGTTATTTCTACTTCCTCATTGTGGCCTACTTTTCTTATTACACCAAGGTCTAGAAGTTCTTTGATATGAATTTCTAGAGCTTCTCTTGATTTTGGACTTGCTGGATAAGCAGGTCTTCTTAAGAGTGGTGGATAAGGTCTCTCAATGTTAAGAATGATGTCAACTTCATGACCAATAATTGCTCCCAGGGGTTCTTTGTCTGTAGCAAATGCTCCTCTGTGGTCATACAAAAGGGAAGAAAGTTCATTTTTTTGGTGATCAGTCAGATGAAGGCTTATTTCAGCCTCATTTAACTGTTCAGACTTGAATTTCTCTAACTCTAAGTTGACTGGTGATACTTTGTTTACTGTAATTTGTCTTTTAAAGGGTAAAAAGGCAAATTTCTGGCGCTTATTGTCTCCAATTGTAAAGTATCTGTCTTTGTTATCATGTAAATCTATCCCATACATGATTAAATAGTCATTTCCCAATATAAAATGGGTACTAGAGCAATTTTCCATAACAACAAATTCAACTGTGATCCTTAAATTCCCATTTATGTGTGGGAATATGACATTGGTCTCAAAGATTCCTAATGCTTTCATTGGGTTACTTGCACTGTTGAATTTTATACCATCAATTGGTAACAATTGGTCTTCAAAATTTGGTACACAAGTCTTAAGAAAAGATTTTCCAACACAAGAGCAGAAGGCTCCTGGGTCAAGCAAAAGCTTGGTGGGTTTGTTGTCAATCACCACTTCTGTTATACAGGAGTTACCAGCTGTATAACCTTTTCCTCTGTTTGGTTTTGTCTTCATAAGTTGTGCATCTTGAACTTTTGATAAATCAACTTGACCATTGCTCAATTGTGGCAAGTGGGAATAAGATTCCATGATGTCAAAAGTGGCATTGATATTTTCTATATCTTTTGAAGATTCAGAGAATATGGATGACTTATCATCTGAATTGTCTTCAATTATGTCTTCTTTTTCAACATCTGGTTCTTTTTCAATGTCAATTTCATTGATTTTCCCCCTTTTTGGACATGTATTGGCTAAATGGGTGGTGCTTTGGCAAATATGGCATTTTCTGACTGTATCTGCAGATTTATATTTAATATTACTAGAATTTTCTTTGGGGTTTTTGTCCACAGAATCTTTCCAAGGTGTATTAAACCTTGTTTTAAGATTCACCCTACTAGAACCAATTTTGGTTCTGGTGGTTACTTCTTCTAGTATATTGATAATATCCTCTGCTGAAGATTGTTCAGTAGTCCTGCTTTTGACAGCATGCTCTAAGTCACCTCCACATTGTCTCAGAATTTTTCTATGGATCATAAATTCTGACATGTCAGGATATAATGCTGTTAATCTGTCCTTTTGTTGGCAAAACCATGGTAAAGCTTTGTCTTTATCAGCATTAAATTTGGCAGATTCAAAGGCTGTTTCAACTTTAAACCTCCAAGCATCATTTGCCCATTTGTTGATGATTTGGGTTTTCCACCAAGTCCAACTCTGGTGTCCATGTGCTTGTCTTATTTTGATGTACCATCTGTGAGCTGATCTGGTAAACAAGGTGTTAAACCTGGCTGTTACCAATCTGTCTGGTAATTCAAAATCCTCTTTGATCATGTCAATACCTCTAATGAATTCCATATGGTCATACTCTCCTTCACCACTGAAGTGAGGCCATTCTTTAAGTTTTGGAACTTCTTTCAAGAGTGCTTGGCCCATTGATGGTTCCAAGTTATGAAAAGAAGTGGATAATTCATTTTTTAATTGTGAATTATCAGGATCCAATACTTGTGGATTTGAAATTCTTGTGCCCTCATTTTGATTTAGAGGTGTAGACATTCTTGGTAAGGTGTTCAGTAATTGTTCAATGTCATTCATTTTACTGTTGCTACACCTTTGGGAATTTCTGTATTCATGTTGGAAGCTTTGTATTAAATTTATTACTTCAATTTTATACATGTCTTCTTTATGTGTAAGTTCTTGCCATAACTCTGTCTGTCTTGTATTATCAGCAGTGACTTGATTCAATTTCATTGATAATTTTGATACTTCTTCTTGTGAAGCATCAAAACACTTTTTCAAGGCAATGGTATATGTCTTTACTTCAGTAAATGAATTTGAAATGTCATCAAGGACTTTCTTGTTATCTGTCTTGATAATATTTATGGCTTGTTTAATTCTTGTTTCAATTATGTCATCAATATTGAATTTAGAATATTTATCTGTTAATTCTTTAATAATGGCAGATTGTTCATTTATTTTATTGTTAGAAGAATTATCATTATTGGAATTTTTAATTGTTCTCAAAACTTTTTCAAAACACATAAGTGTTTCATTAATTTGGCACAGACTCAGGTTGTTTGTTTTAATGTTGTTACAAATGGTGTCATTTTTATCAGAAAGATGTTTTTTCACGTCATTTATAGCATTATACAACTCTGGGATGGAATCAAATATGTCAGAAATCATTTCTGGAACCTTAATCTAGCTTCCTCCTTCTTCTGTAATTCCATCATGGTTCTGGCCATCTGAAATACATTTTCCATGGCATCCTGCTGAATCCTTGGGATTCTGTAGCCCTGGCTGTAAGGTTTTGGAGCTGGTGGCTTCCCTTTGCCTTTGTTTGGAGGTTGTGGCTGCTTTTTCACGTTGGAATTGCTGCTGCTGGCCACTGGGGCTGTTTTTGGCACTGGTTTGGGTGGTGGAGGGTTGTTTTTCCTCCATTCTAGTGTCAAAAGCATCATGTTTTTCTTCTCCATCAATGGATGCCATCCATTGAGCAATTTGCAAGTATTGGGATGGCCCAGGAATTTTCTCACAGTCAGGTAAGAATTCATGCAATTCTTCCACAGGTCTGCAAGGATCTGGTACTCTTTGAATTGAAGTGCATTGTTGTATGCACTGTGGCTGGCTTTGTATATGTCCACAGAGGCTTGTTGTGGCGGTGTCAGCTCTTTTTGAAGGTAAAATGGTATTATCAGCTTCAGAATGACCCATTTTAGTTGTTTGGAAGTCATCAACTGACCCTTTTCCTTCTGTACCTGGTTGGCCTCTGCCATAATCACGTCTATTACCTTTTTGGGAGCTGCTTGAGGGGTTGTAGCTGGCTCCTGACCTGGTTGAAGGCATAATTATGGTTAAAAAAAGCTTAAAATAGTATTTTTACGTCAAAAACTTACTATTGGCCAAATTCTTAGCCTTCTGAAGAGTATTACTTATGTCCACGTTAATTAATTCAGAAGATATTGGTTCAGGCTGGTTATTTTGAGTCACAATAACAGTGCTATTATGATCAGAATTAACAGTACTGGCAGGGATAATGCTGGTTACTGTTGAGGCTGTTTCAATGTTTTCTTGTCTTACCACGTTGTCAGACACTAAAATTAATGAAAAAAGCCAATTAATTAAGTAAAAAAAGGATATTTCAAAAAAAGAAATAAAAATTTAAGCCTCACTTATAATATGAAAAAAATTATTTTTTATGGGTTTTTTTTGAATTATAAGTATTTTTTATATGTTTTTAAATTTTTCAATATAAGAAAAAAGATTTAAAAAGAGTAAAAAAAATATGTCACAGGTAAAATATCACGGCTGGGCCCCCAAATGTAAGGTGTGGATATGAAACTTTGATTAAAAATCAAGTACTTTTCCTGTCCTCAAAATTTGTATAAGGTAAAATTCTATTAAAAATAGTATGAAATATTATTTTTAAGAGAAAACACGCCAATTTTATTGTTTATAACTTTATTAGTATAAAACAATAATATAAAAATTTATTGTTTTACCAACAATAAAGATTCATCCAAAAAATACTCTACAAGAGATATTTTAAGGCTACAAAAGAAATTTCTTCAAGAGCAATTTCAATTGGAATTAATTGAGCAAAGAACTGCAAGCAATTAATTAAAGAACAAAGTCTTTAAAAAGAATATTAAAGAGAAAACACGCCCAAAAGTGACCAGAGTGAATTTGGAAACAAAGTGACAAAGTTAACAGTGATGAAAGATGCTTTAATTCACTTTTGGGGTGGTTCAGGGGTAAAAATGATTATAAGAGTTACAAACAATGATTATAATGATTTTTTCACGTGGTTAAAAGGATTAAAATGATTTAAAAGTGGTGGTTGGAATCTTTGATTGATTGGTTTAACAGTTTTAAACTAATTAATAAAAGGAAAAGATTCTAACATGAAGAGAAAAGTGGGGCAAAGAAGACATTCTTTTATAGCCATCAATTCTCTTACTCCAAAAGTAAAATTTACTCTTGTCAGTCGTGAAAAACAGTCTGACAACAGAAAAGCCAATTATGGCATCATTGAACCCTGGTTTAGACCAAAAAGGGCTGGTTTAAGCCATTTTTAGCCATTTTTAGCCATTTTAGACCCTTAAATCAGCCATTACTATAGCAATACCAGGCCTAGAGCCTTCAAAACACGTCAGAATGTGTGTCAGAGGCGTAGAAACCAGTTAAAACTGTTTTTATTATGATGGTTTTATCTTAAGGGTAGTTTTACCCTCTTGGCAACAGCTAAAACTACCCCAGTTGGTATCAAAACCTCATCATCAATTGAGTCCACAGACCCTGTAACTCAATTCCAGGCCAAAAGTGATGAACTTTTGCGTGAATTTTGACATCCCACGCCTGTCAGCAAGGATTTTGGGGGTCTAGCTCCCCCTTAGAGCTGGAGTTCCTTTTCCCCCCCAAATTTAATCTTTCCAATTTATTTTTCCTTTAATTCCTCATCATGTATTATACTTATAATTTACACATGTAATTCAATTCAATTGTACAGTACAATACAGTAATAATTGACACCTCATATGTAAATCAAAGTTCACTTATGTAATACACGCGCACATTTTGACATTTCAATTGAATTCAATTGAAAATACTTTAATTCCTCATAACTTCTAAACTAAACACAACACCTCAATTTTAACACAAAAATTGATGGTTAACACCACATGTGGTGTGAATTAAATTAAGGTTTTGAGGATTTTCAACTTTTGTATTGAAAATACTAAAAACTTAATTTAAGCTTATTTAGAGTTGAGTTACAAAAATTTCACTCAGAGGTGACCCCACCTGATTTTTTATGAGGAATCCAATGGTGAAATAAAATTTATATGTTTATTTATTGGATAAAAAGTTATAATAAATTCTATTTAACTTTTTTCCAAATTTATTTATTTTTTCACAATTTTGTTAAAATTTCATTTTTACTTAAATTTTTCAAGTATAAATGTAATTTTATATTTACAAAATTTAAAGTAATTTTATTTTTAAATTATAATTAATTTTTTATTTTTAATATAATTTTATATTTATATTTTTTATTTTTATTTTTAATAATATAAATAAATTTATTTTATTTATATTAATATGTTATTTTTTATATTTGTGGTCTTTTGGGTATATGAAATTACCTCTAAGGCTCACAGCCCCTGTGACATTATTTTAATTAACTCATAATTGCTTCTTTTCTTTCATTCATTCTTATTCACTTCTCTCATTCTCAATTATGATCTTTTCATGATTTCATTATCTCTCATCAATTTTCATCTCATTCATTTCATTCAAATGAAAATTGATTCTCTTCCTCATTTCAAAAATTTTGCTGACCATTTCATTTTCTTCTTTATTCTCAATCGAATTTCATTTTCATTCTCTGTCTGAATTCAGGTTCTTTTATCAGGTTCAATTGATTGGAATTTGGGATTAATTGATTCATAATCTCAGGAGTTTATTGAATTGGGGTTATTATTGTTGATTTGAAATTCTCAAGAATTATTGATTGATTGATCTGATTATTCAAGAAATTGACTTTACCTCAAGACTCTGATTTGATTTAATTTATTGATCTGATTTGATTCCTCAAGATAGCTGATTTATCCTGAAGATTTGATTTAATTGATTGATTAGAATTTTATTCCTCAAGAAAATTGAATTGATTTTGAAGATATCGATTGAATTCCTCAAGACACAATTGATTTGATTTTGAATTGAATTGATTTATTTGATTTGATTGATTGATTGACTTAATTGGACTTATTGATTGAAATTAATTATTCATAAGAATTTGACTTTGTCATGTTCACTCTTCAAGATTAATTCATATTAATTCACTTCAAGACTATTGATTGATTTCTCAAGTTAATCAAGATTCTCATTTGATTGTTTTGGTCAAGCCTTGTTTATTCTCAAGTATCATAAAGTTTTATTTTCTTTCTTCAATAATGCCAGTCCAGCATAGCCCCCCAGCCAAGAATACAAGATCTCAAAGACATCAAGCTGTTCTCACTCCTACAGCAAGGGCTCCTCTTGACCACACAGCAACAGTTCATCAACTGAGTGCAAACTTGGACAGAGGACCACTAATGGAAGGAGCAGCACCCTCCAGAAGAGGAGGTGTGAAGTCAAGAAGGTCAAGATCATTCCCTGGCTTGTTGGGTGGCTGTCCAAGCATCCCTCAAGGGCCTAGAAGCAGATTAGGGGAAGCTGAAGAAACTGAAGTAGCAGCTGCCTTGTAAGGTGCCCCTGAGGCTTTGGAAGCTCCAAATCTAGCCCTTTCTAATCAACCTCTTGTCTCTCAAGCTGAACCAAATTTTCTCAAAAGAAAGGAGCAGATGACTCAATTAATGGGTCAGCTCACTCAAGCAGTTGCCCCAAGGGACACTTTAAAAGTCCCTGCATTCAAGACTCCATCAACGAAGGCACCTGATTCTTTTGATGGTACTAAAGCTTATAAATTGAGAGGATTTATCCAATATTGTCAATTAATTTTCCATAATGACCCAGCAAACTTCTTCTCTGACAGGAAGAAGGTCTTATACTCAACTTTTCTTCTTACTGGTAGAGCTGGCAAATGGATTGAACCTTACCTCTCAAATATCTCCAATGAAGACCCTTCTTATCTCCCCAATAACTGGCAGTTGTTTGAAACCCAGTTATTCACTCTGTTTGGTGATCCTAATGAAGTCAGGAAAGCTGAAAAAGAGTTAGACAATCTCAGGATAAAAGAAAGTGGTCACGTTTCCTTGTACATAGCAGATTTCAGAAGTTTAATGTCAAGAATTGGAGACTGGGGGAAAGGGCCTATATTCATGTGTATAGGAGAGGCTTGGCATCAAGATTATTGGAACAATTGGCTTCTCACCCTGGAAACCTTCATAGCCTTCAAGAGCTCATGGGCATCACTTTGGGATTAGATACCAGATACCATGAGAGGCAGAAGGAAAAGAGTAGTCATCAAGAGAAGAAGCCTCCAATCAGTGGATCCGACTTCTCCAAGGCCCCTCAAAGTTCATCATCAAAGAAGCCTTATCACAAGAAAAATAAGAAGGGGAAGAACTTTCAAGTGTCCAAAGACAAGCCTCATGCTGCTCTCCACAATAATGACAACAAATAAATTGGTTCTGAAAAGGAGAGGAGGATTAAAGAAGGCTTGTGCAATTATTGTGGTGGAAAGAACCCATTTGAAAAATGCTACAAGAGGCCTGAGAATAGGCAAGGGTCATCAAAAGGCTTCCTTAGCAAACAGGGAAAACCCTGAGTGGGAATCATGATGTGTTCAATGGTTCTCACTTATTTCCTTCAAGAGAACAATTGTGCACTCTGAATACTAGTGTCAATAAATCTTTGAAATTTATTATATTTTCTTCTCTCTTGATATTTTTATAGTATTCTCATTGATTCTGGTGCTAAAAACAGTTTTATTGCAAAGAATTTTGTTCTCAAGTACTCATTGACCATGTCAGAGCTCCCTGAAAAGCTTCCTCTTTTCATTTTTGGATTCCAAAGAATTCACTTCCCTATTCATCACCCATTATTTCAAGTGGATTGTTGACTTGCCTTCATTCCCAAGCTTTGAATGGGATTTCTTTATCATAGATTCACCCAAAGTAGAAGACCTAATATTGGGCTATGATTTTCTTTACCATTTTAATCCCATTATTGATTGGAAAAATGGATTGATCACCTATGATTCTACTCATACCGATTCTAGTGTTATTCTTTCTTCTACTAGTAATGACTTTGCCATTGCTGTCAACAGTGTTGCTTTGGTTGGTGAACTTAAGACACCTTCCCTTCCTCCTTCTCTCCATATCCCTTCCATCATTCCCTCTCAGTCATTACTTCCATTAAGAGATGAAGTCTTCAAAGAGATAAAAGATGTTGGAGAAGATGTTGCTATATCTTCACTTCATCTCTTTCAAAGGGATATGGACCTTCCTCCTTTATCTTTTCATGCCTCCCTGGAGGAGCAGTGGGATGAGGAGGAAGAGCCAGAAGAGATTGAAACTGTGCTTAAGGTAGTCCCTCCTGTTTATCACAAATATTGGGATGTATTCTCCAAGGTGAAAGCAGAGAAACTTCCTCCACACTGCGCCTGTGATCATCATATTGTGTTGGAGGGTCTTCTACCTCCAGTTGGTCTTATCTACTCTTTATCAAAGAATGAGTCAGAAACACTGCGGGCCTACATTTCAGAGAATGTAGAGAAAGGTTTCATCAGGCCAAGCTCCTCTTCAACAGGAGCACCTGTCCTTTTTGTTAAGAAAAAGCATGGTGGCCTTTGTTCATGTGTTGACTACCGCAAGCTTAATTCTGTCACTAGGAAGAAGAGGCATCCTGTTCCTCCAATGAACCAGCTTCTTACCGTCTTTAACGGTGCTACTATCTTCTCCAAGATAGATTTGCATGGTGCTTATAACCTCTTGAGCATCAAAGAGGGGGATGAGCACTTAACTGCCTTTAGAACTAAATATGGCAGTTATGAATATTTGGTTATGCCATTTGGCTTGAACAATGCTCCTGCTTCATTACAGAATCTTGTGAATAATATTCTTGCAGATTTCTTGGATATTTTTGTTGTAGTATACTTAGATGATATGATGGTCTTCTCTAGTTCTCAGGAGGAACATGTCAAAATGTGGCCTCTGTCCTCCAAAGACTGAGGGACATTGATTTGTTTGCCAAAGCCTCAAAGTGTGTATTCCATGCCTCAAGTGTGGAATACTTGGGCTATGTTGTGTCAAGTGGAGGCCTCAAGATGGATTCTTTCAAAGTTCAGCAAATCCTCAATTGGCCTCAGCCAAAGAACATCAAAGCACTCCAATCTTTCCTTGGCTTTGCCAAATTTTATCATTGTTTCATTAAAAATTATTCCAAAAAAATCTCTGCTCTCACTTCCCTCCTTAAAAAAGATTCTCCTTTCATCTTCAATGAGGAAGCTCTTAGTCATTTTCACATACTCAAAGAAGCTTTTACCACTGCTCCTATCCTATCCCATTTCAATCCTTCTCTACCAACTATTGTAGAGACTGATGCTTCTGATTATGCTTTGGGTGCCATACTGAGTCAGGTGAATGACTCAGGATAGCATCCCATTGCATTTGATAATTGCAAGCTCCTCCCAGCTGAGCTCAACTATGAAATTCATGACAAGGAACTCCTTGGCATAGTTTGGGCTCTCAAGCGCTGAAGAGCCTTTCTTCTTTCTCTCTCTGATTCCTTTGAAGTCTTGACAGACCACTCTTCCCTTCAATATTTTATGTCCTCTAAAGTCCTTACTCCCCGTCAAGCCCTTTGGGCTGAGTTTCTCTCTGAATTTCATTTCTCTATCACTTACCGCCCAGGCAGACTGGCCACTTTACCAGATGCCTTGTCATGTTGGGACAACGTGTACTCAGAGAGGAGGGTGGACTTCATCAGCCAGAATACTCAAAACTTTCATCAAGTTCCCAAGCAAAATGAAATTAAAGAGTCAAGATTTTTCTCATATTTAGTTGATCAAACTCAGAATGCAGTATGGCAAGACAAAGATTCTAAGGAAATTCTCAAGCAATTAGCAAGAGGTGAATCAATCTCAGATTATACTCTTGAACCTCAAGACAAAATTTTTATTATTCAAAGAGAGAGTAGTCATCCCAAGAAATCATGAACTTCAATTGGATATCCTTCAAAAGCGTCATGACTCACCGTTGGCTGGCCACCGTGGCCAGGAGAAGACCCTCAAGCTCATCAAGAGGGATTTTTATTGGGCTGGCATGAATCAAATTATCAAGGACTATGTGTCCTCATGTCAGAAATGTTCAAGAAACAAGAACATTAATCATAAGAAGTTTGGATTGCTCAAGCCTCTTCAAATTCCATCTGGTCCTTGGAATTCACTATCAATGGACTTTATCACTCAATTGCCCTTGTCAAGCAACTTTGATTCAATTTTAGTAGTTGTGGACAGATTTTCAAAAATGGAAATATTTATTCCAACTTATTCAACAATCACTGCTTTGGACTTAGCTCAAATATTCATTAGTCATGTTTCCCAAACATGGTCTTCCAATCAGTATTGTTAGTGATAGAGGTTCATTATTTGTTTCATCATTTTGGACTCAATTGTGTCAGCAGCTCAAGATATCAAGAGATCTTTCAACTGCCTTTCACCCTGAAACAGATGGACAGACAGAGAGGGTAAATCAGATTCTAAAACAGTATCTTTGAATGTATGTCAGTTGCCATCAAGATGACTGGCACACCTGGCTCCCTCTGGCTGAATTTGCCTATAATAATGCAGAACATTCATCAACAAAGAAATCACCTTTTTTAACCATTTATGGAAGAAATTCCAGCTTTGACTCAATCCATATTTCTCATGATTCACCTGCTGGAAAGTTATAAACAAAACTCCAATCAGTACAGCAAGTTGTCAAAGAAGAATTAGAGTCAGCAATAAGGAGATTCAAGAAGTATACAGATAGAAATAGAGCAATTACACCTGATTTCCAACCTGGGGACAAAGTCTGGCTAGCTTCCAAGAGCATCAAGACAACAAGACCCACCAAGAAACTTTCAGAAAGATGGTTGGGACCCTTCAAAGTTCTCAAGAAGATTGGCAGCCATGCATATCACCTCAAGTTGCCTCAACAATGGAAGTCAGTTCACCCTGTCTTCCATGTGTTTTTATTAGAACCAGTGAAGCAATCAACTATCCCAAATCAACACCAATTGCCACCAACTCCAGTAATAGTGGAAGAGCAAGAAGAATGGGAAGTGGCTCAGGTTCTGGACTCAAAACTCAAGAGAGGTACATTATGGTATATAGTGGAATGGAAAGGATTCAATGAAGACCCAGAAAGAATAACTTTGGAACCAGCTTCCAACCTTACCAACTACCCAGACCTTTTCAAGGATTTTCACACTTTGTATCCAGAAAATCCAGGCCCAAATGCCCCAAGAGTTTGATTTATGGTGCTTGGTGGGGATTGGAGTTTATGAAAGTAGGTTCCTCTCCTGTCATGCACCTTTAAAGGGGTATTCTACCCAAATATGTTGTAAGCATCACCTTGACCACTTTGTGAGCACTTGTCAATTTCTTTGGACAGGTTTAGAAGGCCTTGCAACATAAATACCCCAAATTTGGACTTTTCATCAAGATATGGCCAAATTCCGTTTTTCTTTTTTATTCTTTTTCTTCCTTTCACAAATATTATTCCAAATTATGCCATTCAATTTTATTCAAGACATTCTTTAACTCAAATTCAATTATGGCAAAATTTTCTATTCTGTTATGATGCTTGGTGGGGAGTAGAAGTTATAAAAGTAAGTTCCATCTCCTGGTATGCATCTCTGAGGGTTCTACTTCTTGTAAAACAACACCTTGGCCACTTTGTGAGCATCAAATGTCTGGTTTTATCTTTTCAGGAAAAAGTGTGGCCAAAATCAAGCAAATCCCCACAAGAAGATCAATCCTCAGAAGTTTTCTTATTTCTATTTCTTTACTCTCTTTTTCTCTCAATTCCTTTTCATTTTTATTTTATTTTATTTTCTTTTACTTGTATGTTTTATTTTTATTTTTATTTCTTGTTTCAAAAGCAGTAGTAATCACTCCCATATCATGTTTCTGGAGTCAATTCATTCAATAATCAAAGAACAAAACACTAGTAATGGTAAAGACCAGCTACAGATAACCCTCATCAAAATTTCTTCAAGTCAGCCCTGAACCCATCTTCAAGTCAAATTTCAAAGTCAAGACCAAGCAAATCATGGGAGAATCCAAGTGAGCAAGTCTAATATGGCAACTTGAACTTCAATAACAGAGTGAAGCACAAGAAAATAGAAGAAATTATCACAAAAAACTGTTTCATAGGCCAAATTAGCCATTTTCATGAATTTGCCCACTTTTGTGCATTTTTGGCTTCATTCTTCTTCAAACATCAAAATGTATGTTTTTTTCAATTGTTCAGCAAAATATGCCATTTTGACGTTATTGCCATATTTGCGCATTTTGGTGTCATTTTTCTTCAAAACCTTCAAAAACTCATTTTTATTCAATCATTCACCAAATATGCCATTTTAATGATATGGGCATATTTGCGCATTTATGGCTATTTCAGCTTCAAATCATGTGAAAAAGGGCAAAAACACCAATTTCAATCAAAAATCATCAAAAACTTCATTATCTTGCATTTTGTGCACTTTTGCCGTTTTGGCCATTTTGACCAAAAAAAAACCATAAAACAACAATTTTGGGGAACAATTCCAGGACTTCTGAAATGGTCCAAGCAAGAAAAAAAGGCCAATTTGGCCCAATCTCCAAATGAAGACAAAATTGATCGAATGGCAGTGGGCTCTTAGGACATGGACCTGAAATGATTTTTATCATGAGCCATGAGGACTCAAGACAAAATGAGTGAAGAACTCTGCAATGAGAAGAAGATCAAAGAAAAAGTAGAAAAAGTTGATGAAGTGAAGAAGAATCAGAATCAAGACAAAGAAGAAGGACCTACAAGTTATGAAGCTGAAAGGGGTTGAAATTATGATTTATGAAGAGGAACTTTGAGAGATGAAAATTGGTAATTGGGGGGAAGAACAAATAAGTTGATCTTATCAAGAGTCATTACTTTTATGGTGCTCAGAGCTCACCACTTTCAATAGGGGGATAATGTCACAGCCATGGAGACAGGCAGGGAATTACCACTCATTACTAATGGAAAATCTTCCAACACCTAATCAGCAAGGGGTTTCATGGAAGATTAACCAAATAAAGTTCCAATCCTCAATACAGCTCAATACAGGCAAAACCCAAATACAGGATTCACCAAATACAGGCCTGTCCTCAATACAGGTGCAAATACCTGTATTGATTCAAATAACTGTATTGGATACACCAATACAGTTTCACATCTCAAATACATGTTTCTCAATCATACAATCATGGTTTCTCAACACTCAAACAGCAGGCTGGCACTTTTTCACATATACTAGCCCCCTTTCACCCACCTGGGGGTTTTTCCCCCAGTTAATTAGAATATTGGATTTATTCTTTAATATTATTTTATTTTTCATTAAGAAATATTATTTCATTAATGATTAAGTTAGTCTTTGCCTTCCCTCACCTGTTCAGTAGAGTCCTGGTGGCCATATCCTTTATTAATGCTTTTCTCTTTTCTGAACAGGTTGAAACAGTGGTACAGGATTATTTGTGGTTGGCTCTTTATTATTGCTTTTGTTTTTCTCTCATATCTTTTTAATGCTTATTATTTTATGACTAGGAATTTATCCTCTTATTTCATTAATCTTATCAATTGAGTATTTTATTCTGAGCTTTCCATAAGTAAGTCTGTTCACTGAGTGCCAGGCCCTCTTCATTTGGAAGAGCCCCTGTGACAGATATGAAGAATGGAAATCTTTGATACGTACAGGGCAATTCTTGAGGTTTTGCATTGGTTCCCAAGGGGATCTTTGTGCGTCTTGACTGAAAACTTTCCATCCCACCAACTCCCATAGTTTTTCTCTCTTGATCTTGGAATTCACAATTTTAGAGCCTTCCCATTCCTCTTCTTCTTCAATGATTATTGAAGAGGAGGCTTTTGATGCCAATTTGGGATTTTGGATGTCTTGAGTGGTTCCAAGAGTGAAATATGGAATACTGGGTGGATGAACTTCCATTGAGATGGGAGCTTAAGATGGTAGGCATGAGTGCTGAATTTCTTCAAGATAAGAAAGGGACCCAACCATATTTCAGATAGTTTTTTGGTGGGTCTGGTTGATTTGATATTCTTGGAAGAAATCCATACCACGTCACCAGGATTGAAAACAGGTGGACTTGCTCTACTTTCTCTGCATACCTCTTAAGCCTGTTTATGGAAACTTCAAGTTCTCTCTTGACATCTTGCTGTACTGATTGGAATTTTGTTGTTAGCTTTCCAGAAGGAGTATCTTGATTGGTCTGAACTGAGCTGAATTGTGGATCTCTTCCATAAAAATGAAAAGGGTAATTGTTTTGTTGAAGAGTGTTCAGAATTGTTTTAGGAAAATTCAGCCAGAGGGAGCCAGGTTTTCCAATCATCTTGATGATAACTAACATACATCCAAAGTTACTGTTCTATTATCTGATTTACCCTTTCTGTCTGTCCATCAGTTTTTGGATGGTAGGAAGTTGACAGATCTCTTGAAATATTGAGCTGCTGACAAAGATTGGTCCAAAAAGAAGAAAAAAATAGAGACCCTCTATCACTAACAATCCTTCAAGGAAGGACATGCGTTTAAACACTCTTTTTGATGAATAAATGGGCCAAATCCAGTGAAGTTATGAAGACATTGTTAGAATAAAAAGTGCCATTTTTGAGAATCCGTCCACTATGACAAGGGTTGATTCAATCGAGTTGGACAGTGGCAATTGAGTGATGAGATCCATTGAAAGACAAATACAATGACCATTAGAAATTGAAAGAGGTTTGAGGAGTCCAAACTTCTTGTGATTAATATTTTTGTTTCTTGAGAGCTTTTGACAGGATGATACATAATCCCTGATAAATTGAGTCATCCCGGACCAATCGAAATCCTGCTTGAAACATTTGAGAGTCTTCTCTTGGCCAGGGTGTCCACCAAGAGGAGAATAATTATGCTTTTGAAGAATGCTGAGTTGAGTTGTGGGGTCATTTGGGACCACCACCCAATCTTTGAAGAGAAGAAAAAAATTCCACCTTGATTGCAAAAAATCTTGAGGGTTGGAATTTGTCTTGCTTAATGAGTTGTTGAAAAATCATTGGATTCTTGAGTATGAAATCCTCCTCCCTCTCCAGATAAATGTCGTCCCAACATAATCAGTGATAACTTCAAAAGGGGAAGAGAGTGAAACAAGACAAGCACTCCAGCACTTGAGAGCCCAGACTATGCCAAGGAGTTCCTTGTCATGAATCTCATTGTAAGATGTGACTATGAAACTGATGATAATATTACTATTAATCAACAGTACTATGTCTGTTCTTATGAAATATAATAAAAAATTATTATAACCACAATTAAATAATTATAAAATTATTTCTTTCACGTGTTATACACTACTAGTGATTATAACAGTGAGCAGTAATTGTCTACAAGAATCAATTACAAGAAGAATTTAATAATAAAAACTTCTTTTATTAAAATAATAAAATTATTTTAATATATAATTATCTTTTACAAGAATAATTATAAAGATAATTCTTGAAGAAAACTATTACTAGAGAAAAACTTTAAGAATTAAAGATAAATGACTCACTAATACTCCAAAGAAATTATTGATAGATAAAAGCAGAGAAATTTGACGTGGAATTGTGGATTTAAGGGATCAAAAGGATTTATAACAATATTACAACAATATATAGTTGGATTCTATGATTTCACGTGTTTCTGATTGATTCAGAAAGATTAAAACACTTAAGAATAGTTGAACTAATACTTACTTGTTGGTAATAAAGATTTAATAAATTGATAAGATGATTCTTGGAAAAAACAGCAAGAGGAGGCCTCTTTTAAGTCAACAACAGCTCACAGAGGCGTGCCATGGAGCAAACTGAAAAACCAGTGAGTGAGAAAACAATAAAACTTTTTGGATTATTGATTGCATCATCAGTTGTCACGTAAGATTATCATAATTACTTAATTGATGCTTTTACGTGGCTACCAACCCCAATATGGTTAAGAATAAAAGGAGTAACACTTGTAAATCTTCTTTTATTCTAAAATAATCATTGATTTCTCAAAGTTATCAATGTTATTGCCAATTTCATCACAGGTTGTAATTACTGTGAATTTTTGAAGATTCAGTGTTTCACGTAGAATAACCTAAGATGGACTGTAAGTAAAACTTTTAATTTTACTAGTAAAACTGTAATTCTTTTTGGTTGTACCATAGATAATACAGTTCTCCTTTAGTCCTGAAAGTTTCAGAAAGATTCATTAAGAATTGTATTTTTAATGAATTTTTGAAGTTTTTACCTTATTTCTACGTAGAATTGCAAATAGCAGTGTTTTGCTGGTTGCTATGAGGTAAATCAATGAATATGGGTCCCAAAAGGGTTTTAATTACTCTTTTGGGGTTTATCCATGGAAAGTCATTAGTAATTGACATGTTTACAGGAGTGTAAGTAGCTCATTACCTCCTTGGCACGTCAAAATAGCAGGTTATTTGCTATTTTCTGGTGTTTTACAGTAGTTGTAACTTGGTAACCAAGTTCCCAAAGAGTTTTAGTTTACCAATTAGGCCAAGATGAGCCATGGATCCATGCTCTGGAGCTATCCAGGCCTCTGAGGCCTCAGAAGTTGGGTACCCTGGCTCTCTTTGATGTCTTTTGTCCCCCTTGCCTATTTTTTATGTCAAAATAGTAATTTAAGCTTAAAGTGAGATATCCACTATGGGTGTACCAAAAGTCCATGTAAGAATACCATGATATTAAGTGCTCAAAACATGCATAACACTATTCTTAGTGTATATGTAACATGAGATTTCTCACTTTCCCATTATTTTGGCTAAAAATCAAGAAAAACAAAAATTTTCACGGATCTTTTATGTGGTATTAATGATGTGGTATTGAAGTATTTTCCATTTTACCACCTCAAATACTTAAATTGAGCTTATTCACTCTATGGAGCTACCCTAGGTGAATTTCTGTGTAGAATCCAAATCTGGTCTTAAATCCATGGATTTACTTACTCAATAAAAAGTTATTCATCTTTTCTGAAATTGAAAATGATGAATTTTGGATATATGCATGACTTATGAGTTGTGCATAATTCAAAATTTCTTTTTAAGATAATTGTGGCCTATTTGGGTATGTAAAATATACCTCAAGGCTCACACTCATACTTGAGCTGTGGTGGAATAAGCTTGCAGCTATCAAATGCAATGGGATCTTTTCCTGTGAGCATTTTATATATGACCACATATCCAAACAGGACACGAGAAAAACTCTATTTTAATTATACTCATAATAATTATCTTAAGACTTGTGAAAATACCATAAATATGTACAAAATCTGAATTAACTCAGAATCTAATGGGTAAAAATGTGAAATAAATTAAACAGTAGATTCCTCATGGTAAAACACACATATTTCATTTTTACGTCAAATCTGAAAAGTCAATAACTACTGAGAATAAGTAATAATACCCTAAAAAAGACGTAAAATGTTATTTAACTCAGAAACTAATGGAAAAAATGTGACACAATTTGTACCTTTTGATTATCCATGAAAAACTACACATAAAGAAATTATATTACAATCCTCTAAATTCAATACTTAAGAGATTAAGCGGAATATATGCACTTTGTTGGTCAATACATATATTAATGGTTTTTAGCTAAGATCTCTTGAAATATACAAGATAGAGAGCTTAACAGAAGATAGAGTCACCACTTCATTACTGTAAGAACACAGATATGAAATTTTTTTTACAAGTTATAGAAAAGGTTATAACTTGTAAGGGTTTATTCAACAAAATCACTGGAGCTGTTGAGCACTTTGTTGTGAAATTGGTCCAAACTTAAAAAAAAAAGATATTAACATTCTTCTATCTCATATGTAAAGAATGATGTAATTTGAATTATAATATTCAAGGTATAACCCTTTGAAATCAACGTTTGAAGTTTAACATATTGAATTTTGACAGAAAAGATGAGTTACAAGAAAAATGATCAAAAATAGAGTTTTGATGATGTAATTAAAATATTTTGGAAGCTCCACAAGGACATTCCAAGATATCAGAATTCACTAACACAATAGCTTTAGCCTGTATAACTCAAAACGTATTAATGAACAAAATTTAAGCTTAAAATTGATCATGTACGATCACCCACTGTAATTTTATTTTAAGCTTAAAAGCTATAGAATTGATAAAACTGGTGAATACTATTAGATAATGATTAATACTAATAGAATACACGAACTTGACAATTCCAAAAAGCCTATAATGTCATCAAACTTAGAATTATAGTGATAACCCTCAATAATGGAATAATAATGAGATAAGATGGTTTGATCATGACGTAATAATCACTAAACCTTAAAAAACTTATCATTTCCAGTGGATACCATCAGTAAACGTCTATTTGAAGCCTACTTGACTCTAGAAGGGAGGCATTTACTATAAATAGAGTTCTTTTTACTCTATTTTCCCCTCAGATGCATCAAAACAATTAAAAAAATTACATCAAAAGGCAAAATAATTTTTTCTTTATATAAAAATCTCTGATATTATCAAATACCAAAATCTACCATCATTATATATATCATTTTTGATTTGATTACTTCAATTTTACTCTTGTTTTGTTAAAAATCTCTTAAAAATCTCATTTCCATGTAAAATCAAGAAAATTTGTAATTTATTTTATTTTTATTTGTGAATACACTTTTAATAAGTTGCATTTACATTATTAGGAATAAATCCTTCCAGATATACTATATTAAGCATCAAAAGTATGTTATTTTCTCTTATTATAATAATTCCTCTCTGTTATTGTTATTAATAATTGCTTAATTAATATAAATAGTATTTATATTAATAAATAACTTCAATATTGGTAATATTTCAGTTATTAATTGTTTTTTATTAGTAAAAAACAAGTTCTTATGGATTTATTATTTGTTTGTGACAATAATAAAGAGCTTTCAAATATATTAATTACCATATATTAATATATTCATTTATTATGTTTTTTTTTCATACTATAAATTATATTATTATATATATTCAATGATATAATTATTTTTACGCCATAATTATAATTATTTGTATCTTATTTATTCTATTCATAAGGACATTTAGAGTAAAATAAGTAAAATATTAGTAATTTTAACTATTTTTCCGTAGTCAAACCTTACATTTCCTGAGTCAGAAGCCTGACTCAGTACAGAACCCAAGGCATAATAGGATGCATTGGTCTCCACAATCGGGGGTAGAGAAGGATTGAAGCAGGAAAGAATTGGAGCTGTGGTGAAGGCCTCTTTGAGCTGATGAAACTGACTAAGAGGTTCCTCATTAAGGGGGGAAAAAGAATCTTTCTTGAGGAAACTGGTGAGTGAACTAATCTTCCTTGAATAATTCTTGATGAAACAGTGGTAGAAATTGGCAAAGCCAAGGAATGATTGAAGAGCCTTGAGGTTTCTTGGAGGTGGCCAATTGAGAATTTGCTGGAATTTTGCTTGGTCCAACTTCAGGCCTTCATAAGGAAAAATATAACCCAAATAATCTAGACTAGAAACATTAAATAGTCACTTGGAATCCTTAGCAAAAAGGGTATTGGCTCTTAGTGTGGAAAGAACAGTGGACACATGAGTGACATGTTCTTCCTCAGACTTGGAAAAGACCATAATGTCATGAAAATAAACCACTGTCACAGCCAAGGAGGCAGGGGCATTACCAATCATATTCCACAATCATTACTTCATTGATACCCCTCAAAACCCAATCAGCAAGGGGGTTTCATTCAAGATTATCCAAATACAGTTTTCATACAGGCAAGATCCAAATACAGCTTTCAAACCTCAATACAGTCATACAGGCAAGACCCAAATACAGGATTCACCAAATACAGGCCTGTAATCAATACAGGCGCAAATACCTGTATTGACTGTATAACCTGTATTGGATTAACCAATACAGGATTCAATCCCACATCCAACTTCTTCCAGCATACAGACAAGTATCTCAACACTCAAACTCCAAGGCTGGTATTTCTCACATATACCAGCCCCTCTTCACCCACCTGGGGGTTTTTCCCCCAGTTAATTAAAATAGTTGATTTATTATTTAATATTATTTTATTCTCACTTTTGGAATATTATTTTATTATTTACTAAGTTAGTCTTAGCCTTTCCTCACCTGTTCAGTAGAGTCCTGGTGGCCATATCCTTATTAATCCCTTTTCTCTTTTCTGAACAGGTTGAAACAGTGACTCAGGATTATTTGTGGTTGGCTCTTTATTATTGCTTTTGCTTTGTCTCTCTTATCTTTATACTTATTATTTTATGACTAGGAATTTATCCTCTTACTCCATTACTCTCATCTTTTGAGTATTTTCCTTTTGAGCCCTCCATAAGTAAGTCTGTTCACTGAGTGCCAGGCCCTCTTCATTTTAGAAGAGCCCCTGTGACATTATTTTAATTAACTCATAATTGCTTCTTTTTCTTTCATTCATTTTATTCATTTCTCTCATTCTTCAATTATGATCTTTTTATGATTTTTATGATTTTTATGATTTTTATGATTTTTTCTCTCTCATCAATTTTCATCTCATTCTTTTCATTCAAATGAAAATTGATTCTCTTTCTCATTTCAAAATTTCTGCTGACCATTTCACTTTATCATTATCATCTTCATTTCTTTTTTTTTGTCTGAATTCAGGTTTTTATCAGGTTATTTGAGTGGAATTATTTGGGTTAATTGATTATTCATTCAGGGACTTTATTGATTTGGGGTATTCAGTGATTTTGGATTTTGAAATTTCTCAAGATTATTGATTTATTGATTGATTCCTCAAGACATTGATTTCACCTCAAGATTTTGAATTGACTTTGATTGAATTGATTTGATTGACTTGATTTGACTACTCAAGATAACTGATTTATCCTCAAGATTTGATTTAATTGATTGATTTGAATTTGATTCCTCAAGAAAATTGAATTGACTTTTGAAGATATTGATTGAATTACTCAAGACTTAATTGATTTGATTTTGATTGACTTGATTTGACTTATTGATTGAAATTGATTATTCATAAGAATTTGACTTTGTCATATTCACTCTTCAAGATTTATTCATATTGATTCACTTCAAGATTATTGATTGATTTCTCAAGTTCATCAAGATTTTCATTTGATTGTTTTGGTCAAGCCTTCTTCTATTCAAAGTATCATCAAGTTTTATTTATTCTTCTTTCATAATGCCAGTTCAGCATAGCCCTCCAGCCAAGAATACAAGATCTCAAAGACATCAAGCTGTTCTCACTCCTACAGCAAGGGCTCCTCTTGAACGCACACCATCAGTTCATCAACTGAGTGCAAATTTGGACAGAGGACCACCAATGGAAGGAGCAGCACCCTCCAGAAGAGGAGGTGTGAAGTCTAGAAGATCAAGATCATTCTCTGGACTGTTGGGTGGCTATCCAAGCATTCCTCAAGGGCCTAGAAGTAGATTGGGGGAAGCTGAAGATGAGGAGGGGGAGGAGTCTGTGGAAGAGGAAGAATCTGAGGAGACTGAAGTGGCAGCTGCCTTGGCAGGTGCTCCTGAAGCTCCTGAGGCTCCAAATCTAGCCCTTTATAATCAACCTTCTGTCTCTCAAGCTGAACCAAATTTCCTCAAGATGATGGAGCAAATGACTCAGTTTTTGGGACAACTCACTCAAGCAGTTGCCCCAAGGGACACTTCAAAAGCCCCTGCATTCAAGACTCCATCAATGAAGGCACCCGATTCTTTTGATGGTACTAAAGCTTATAAATTGAGAGGATTTATTCAATCTTGTCAATTAATCTTCCATAATGACCCAGCAAACTTCTTCTCTGACAGGAAGAAGGTTTTGTACTCAACTTCTTTTCTTACTGGTAGAGCTGGCAAATGGATTGAACCTTACCTCTCAAATATCTCCAATGAAGACCCTTCTTATCTCCTCAATAACTGGCAATTGTTTGAAACCCAGTTATTCACTCTGTTTGGTGATCCCAATGAAGTCAGAAAAGCTGAACAAGAGTTGGACAACTTGAGGATGAGGGAAAGTGGTCAAGTTTTCTTGTACATAGCTGATTTTAGAAGTTTAATGTCAAGAATTGGAGACTGGGGGGAAAGAGCCTATATTCATGTGTATAGGAGAGGCTTGGCATCAAGGTTGTTGGACCAAGTGGCTTCTCACCCTGGAGCTTTTGATAGTCTTCAAGAACTCATGGACATCACCTTGGAATTAGATACCAGGTACCATGAGAGGCAGAAGGAAAAGGGTAGCCATCAAGAGAAGAAGCCTCCAATCAGTGGATCCAACTTATCCAAGCCCCCTCAAAGTTCATCATCAAAGAAGCCTTATCACAAGAAGAATAAGAAGGGGAAGAATTTTCAAGGGTCCAAAGACAAGCCTCATGCTGCTCTCCTCAATAAGGACAATAAATTAATTGGTTCTGAAAAGGAGAGGAGGATTAAAGAAGGCTTGTTCAATTATTGTGGTGGTAAACACCCATTTGAAAAATGCTTCAAGAGGCCTGAGAATAGGCAAGGGTCATCAAAAGGCTTCCCTAGCAAGCAGGGAAAAGCCTGAGTGGGAATCATGATGTTTTCAATGGTTCTCACTTATTTCCTTCAAGAGCACAATTGTGCACTCTGAATACTAGTGTCAAGAAATCTTTAAAATTTCTCATTTTTTCTTCAATCTCTGATATTTTTTATAGTATTCTCATTGATTCTGGTGCTACAAACTCCTTTATTGCAAAGAATTTTGTTCTCAAGTACTCATTGACCATGTCAGAGCTCCCTGAAAAGATTCCTCTTTTCATTCTGGATTCCAGTGAATCCACTTCCTTGTTCATCACCCATTATACCAAGTGGGTTGTTGATTTACCTTCCTTCCCAAGCTTTGAATGGGATTTCTTTATCATAGATTCACCCAAGGGAGAAGACCTAATATTGGGCTATGATTTTCTTTACCATTTCAATCCCATTATTGATTGGAAAAATGGATTGATCACCTATGATTCTAATCATAAGGATTCTAGTGGTATTATTTCTTCTACTAGTAATGACTTTTCCACTGCTGTCAACAGTGTTGCTCTGGTTGGTGAACTTAAGACACCTTCCTTTCCTCCTTCTGTCCATAACCCCTCCATTTTTCCCTCTCAGTCATTACTTCCATTAAGAGATGAAGTCTTCAAAGAGATAAAAGATGTTGGAGAAGATGTTGCTATATCTTCACTTCATCTCTTTCAAGGGGATATGGACCTTCCTCCTTTATCTTTTCATGCCTCCCTGGAGGAGCAGTGGGATGAGGAGGAAGAGCCAGAAGAGATTGAAACTGTGCTGAAGGTAGTCCCTCCTGTTTATCACAAATATTTGGATGTATTCTCCAAAGTGAAAGCAGAGAAACTTCCTCCACACCGTGCCTGTGATCATCATATCGAACTGGAGGGTCTTCTACCTCCAGTTGGTGTTATCTACTCTTTATCAAGGAATGAGTCAGAAACACTGCGGGCCTACATTTCAGAGAATGTAGAGAAAGGTTTCATTAGACCAAGCGCCTCCTCAACAGGAGCACCTGTCCTTTTTGTTAAGAAAAAGGATGGTGGTCTTCGTTTGTGTGTTGACTACCGCAAACTTAATGCTGTCACTAGGAAGAACAGGTATCCTGTTCCTCCAATGAATCAGCTTCTTACCGTATTCAACGGTGCTACTATCTTCTCCAAGATAGATCTGCATGGTGCTTATAATCTCTTGAGAATCAAAGAGGGGGATGAGCACTTAACTGCTTTTAGAACCAAATATGGCAGTTATGAATATTTGGTTATGCCATTTGGCTTAACCAATGCTCCAGCTTCATTCCAAAATCTTGTGAATGATATCTTTGCAGATTATTTGGATATTTTTGTTGTAGTGTACTTAGATGATATTATGGTCTTCTCTAGCTCTTTGGATGAACATGTTAAACATGTGGCCTCTGTTCTCCAAAGACTGAGAGACAATAATTTGTTTGCTAAAGCCTCAAAGTGTGTATTCCATGCCTCAAGTGTGGAATACTTGGGCTATGTTGTTTCAAGTGATGGCCTCAAGATGGATTCTTCAAAGGTTCAACAAATTCTCAATTGGCCTCAGCCCAAGAACATCAAGGCCCTTCAATCCTTTCTTGGCTTTGCCAACTTTTATTGTCGTTTCATTAAAAATTATTCCAAAAAAATCTCTGCTCTCACTTCCCTCCTTAAAAAAGATTCTCCCTTTATCTTCAATGAGGAAGCTCTTAGTCAGTTTCAGATACTCAAAGAAGCTTTCACCACTGCTCCTATCCTCTCTCACTTTAATCCTTCTCTTCCAACTATTGTAGAGACTGATGCCTCTGATTATGCCTTGGGTGCTGTACTGAGTCAGGTGAATGACTCAGGAAAGCATCCCATTGCATTTGATAGTCGCAAGCTCTTACCAGCTGAACTCAACTATGAAATTCATGACAAGGAACTCCTTGGCATAGTTTGGGCTCTCAAGCGCTGGAGAGCCTTTCTCCTTTCTCTTTCTGATTCCTTTGAGGTCTTGACAGACCATTGTTCTCTCCAATATTTTATGTCCTCTAAAGTCCTTACTCGTCATCAAGCCCGTTGGGCTGAATTTTTGTCTGAATTTCACTTTGTTATCACTTACCGCCCAGGCAGGCTGGCCACTTTACCAGATGCCTTGTCACGTCGGGACGACGTGTACCCAGAGAGGGGGGTGGATTTCATCAGCAAGAATCCTCAAAACTTTCATCAAGTTCTCAAGCAAAATGAAATTCAAGAGTCAAGATTCTTTTCCATAAAAGTTGAAATGTTTTCAGATTTAGTTGATCAGATTCAAAGACAAGTATGGCAAGACAAAGACTATAAGGAGATCCTCAAGAAATTAGCAAGAGGAGAATCAGTCCCAGACTATTCTCTTGAACCTCAAGCAAAATTATTATTGTTCAAAGATAGAGTAGTTATTCCAAGCAATCATGAAGTTCAATTGGACATTCTTCAAAGGCGTCATGATTCACCATTGGCTGGCCATCCTGGCCAGGAGAAGACCCTCAAGCTCATCAAGAGGGATTTTTATTGGGCTTGCATGAATCAAATCATCAAGGACTATGTGTCCTCATGTCAGCAATGTTCAAGAAACAAGAACATCCACCATAAGAAGTTTGGATTACTCAAGCCTCTTCAAATTCCATCTGGTCCTTGGAGTTCCTTATCAATGGACTTTATCACCCAATTTCCCTTGTCAAGCAACTTTGATTCAATTTTAGTAGTTGTAGACAGATTTTCAAAAATGGCAATATTTATTCCAACTTATTCAACAATCACTGCTTTGGATTTAGCTCAAATATTCATTAATCATGTCTTTTCCAAACATGGTCTTCCAATCAGTATTGTTAGTGATAGAGGTTCATTATTTGTTTCATCATTTTGGACTCAATTGTGTCAGCAGCTCAAGATATCAAGAGATCTTTCAACTGCCTTTCACCCTGAAACAGATGGACAGACAGAGAGGGTAAATCAGATTCTAGAACAGTATCTTTGGATGTATGTCAGTTACCATCAAGATGACTGGCACACCTGGCTCCCTCTGGCTGAATTTGCCTATAATAATGCAGAACATTCATCAACAAAACAGTCTCCATTTTTAACTATTTATGGAAGAAATCCCAGCTCTGATTCAATTCACATTTCTCAAGATACACCTGCTGGAAAGTTATCATCAAAACTCCAATCAGTACAGAAAGTTGTCAAAGAAGAATTAGAGTCAGCAATAAAGCGTTTTAAGAAGTATGCAGATAAAAATAGAGCAATTCCACCTGATTTCCAACCTGGGGACAAAGTATGGCTAGCTTCCAAGAACATCAAGACAACAAGACCCACCAAAAAGCTTTCAGAAAGATGGCTGGGACCCTTTGAAGTTCTCAAGAAGATTGGCAGCCATGCATATCACCTCAAGTTGCCTCAACAATGGAAGTCAGTTCACCCTGTTTTCCATGTGTCCTTATTAGAACCAGTCAAGCAATCAACTATCCCAAATCGACACCAATTGCCACCACCTCCAGTAATAGTGGAAGAGCAAGAAGAGTGGGAAGTGGCTCAGGTTCTGGACTCAAAACTCAAGAGAGGTTCATTATGGTATTTAGTGGAGTGGGAGGGATTCAATGAAGACCCAGAAAGAACAACTTGGGAACCAGCTTCCAACCTTACCAACTCCCCAGACCTTGTCAAGGATTTTCACACTTTGTATCCAGACAAGCCTGGCCCAAATGCCTCAAGAGTTTGATTTATGGTGCTTGGTGGGGATTGGAGTTTATGAAAGTAAGTTCCTCTCCTGGCATGCACCTTTAAGGGGGTATTCTACCCAAATTTGTTGTAAGCATCACCTTGGCCACTTTGTGAGAACTTGTCAATTCTGTGGACAGGTTCAGAAGGCCTTGCAACATCATACCCTCAAGATTTGGACCTTTTCATCAAGATATGGCCAATCTTTTCTTTTATTTTCTCTTCTTTCTTTAATCATGCCATAAATCATCTTTCAAGACATTCATTATCAAATTCATCTTATGGCATATTTCAATTTTCATTTATGGTGCTTGGTGGGGAGTGGAAGTTATGAAAGTAAGTTCCATCTCCTGGTATGCATCCCTGAGGGGTCTAATTCTTGTAAAAACATTACCTTGGCCACGCTGTGAGCATCAAATGCTTGATTTCATCTTTCAGAATCTTTTGGCCAAAAATCAAGCAACTCACCACAAGAAGGACAACCCTCAGGCATTTCTTATTTCTTTCTTTACTCTCTTTTTCTCTCAATTCTTTTTCATTTTTATTTTTTATTTTCTATTTCATTTTCTTTTACTTGTATGATTTATTTTTCATTTCTTGTTTCAAAAGCAGCAATCATAACTCCCATATCTTGTTTGGGGAGTGAATTTATTTAATAATCAAGAGCAAACACTAGTAATGGTAAAGACCAGCTACAGATAATCCTCATCAAAATTTCTTCAAGGCTTCTCTAAACTTAACAACCATGGCATCTTCATAAGCAACTGCCTCCCTGGCCAAAGCAGCAGTGGGCTCCCCTGGAATAGCACTCTTCATGGCCTTATCAACAAACACCTCAGTTAAAGCATCAACTTCAGCAAATAGAGAGGTGACCACCTTCTTGTTCACCCTTTTTTGATCAGTGAAGTTGCCAGTAATATTCCAGCGGCGACGGGTTTCAAAGATTGATTCAGGTTCTGGAGACATTGGGTCTCTAGAAGTGCTGGCCACTGGTGGTTGGATATTGGTAGAGGTGGAGGCAAGTGTGGAGGGCCTGGTTGGGGATCTTATTGGAAGTTGAGGTGGTTGGGGGGACCTGATCACTTCATTAATGGTGGTACTGGCTTGGACTGGGGATTGTGAGGTGGATTGGATTCTTCTTTTCTGGATTGGGGTAGTCATTTCAAGCTCTTCTCCATCAATCTCATCACTTCCTTCAGCATCAGTATCATTTTCATCTTGAACCACCAAATTTCTCTTCAATTTTCCAAGTCTTCCATCTTTTCTGGTGACCAAAATGGGAACCTCTGGGGCCACTCCAATGGGATTTCCTTGGGGGTGAATTGGTCCTCCAATGGCTGCCCAGGAACCACTGGTATTATTCCATTGTTGGACGCCCCTCATTCTAGATCCAGTCACTGAAGAAGAATAAAAAGAAAACACAGAAGTCAGTAACCCATCAATTTTATGGCCAATCAACTCACAATTGGAGTGACCAGAGGTGGCATCAGAGGTGGGAGGTTCATCAACAGGAGCTTCCAATCCAAATCTTCCACCCTTCTTGATGCTGCTCCATAATCTTCTGGCATCTTCAGGAAAGCTATAGTGGGCTTGGGAACAATTTCTTTTTCCAAGATTGCAAAACTGACACCTGGTGGACCTAGCAGTAGCAGATTCCACACAAGGAATCCCTTTCCTCTTACAATTGGTGCAGGGTGGTTCAATAACTCTGACAGATTTAAAACCATTATAGGTTTTATTGATGTCCCAAATCTCTGTAGGGGCCATACTCTCTTCAGAAAGCTCCCTCAAGTTATCAAAAACACCAGGACCATAAAGTACAGAGGGTGGGGAATCAGAGTGATTGGAATCACAGAGGGAAGTCAGCCTTGAACTCATCTTCAAGTCAAAATTTTAAATTCAAGACCAAGAGATTTATGGACAATTGCAAGTCAGCAAGGCATTTATGGCAATTGACCAGTCAAGAAGGGGATAAGAAGAAAGAAATTCAAGAAGAAATCAAGATCAAGGAGAAAAACTGCTTCAAATGGCCCAATTGGCCAATTTCATGATTTTATGCACTTTGGCGCAAATGGCCACATCAGACCTCAAAACTTCAAAATTACTCTATTTTATCATTTTTCATCAAAATATGCTTAATTATGCATATTGGCAAATTTGCGCATTTTGCGCACTTTTGCGCAAATTTGCGCATTTTGCGCATTTGCGCATTTTTGCGCATTTTTGCGCAAAAGGCCCTTTTATCTTGTCAAAAGGCTTCAAAAGGCCTTTTAGGCCAATTTCATCATAATTGCGCATTTGCGCACTTTGCGCAAATTTTGCGCATTTGCGCACTTTTGCGCAAATTCTGCGCATTTGCGCATTTTGCGCAAAAATGCGCAAAATGGCCAAAACACCTTATAAGGCCATTTTTTCAGCATTATCAATTTTTTTTTCAGTTTTCCACCAATATATGCCATTTTGGCATATATGCGCATTTGCGCACTTTGCGCAAATTTTGCGCATTTTGCGCATTTTTGCGCATTTTGCGCATTTTTGCGCAAATTGGCCAAAATCCCCTCTAATCACAAAATCAAGGATTTTGGCCAGGACTTCTGAAATGGTCCAAAACCTCAAGTGTTGGCCACCTTATGCCAACACCCTCAAGATGAAAATTATGATGAAATCTGGTGTTCTTGGGACATAAACCCAGATCACCCACTTTTCAAAAAGCCATGAGGACTCAAGAAAAGTTTGGTGAAGCCACTCAAGACAAGAATGAAGACATTTTAAGAAGAGTGAAAGAATTTTGAAGTGAAAGAGGGAATTCAAATTCAAGATCAAGGGGAAAATACCTACAGGTGATGAAATGAGGATTTTTGTTGAGTATTGGTTGAAGAAGAAATTTTAATGAATAAATTTAAGGAGTTGGGAAAAAGAACTGTATGGATTAATTTCAAGCTCATCAAGACTCACTGTACTTATGGTGCTCAGAGCTCACCACTTTCAAGAGGGGGATAATGTCACAGCCAAGGAGGCAGGGGCATTACCAATCATATTCCACAATCATTACTTCATTGATACCCCTCAAAACCCAATCAGCAAGGGGGTTTCATTCAAGATTATCCAAATACAGTTTTCATACAGGCAAGATCCAAATACAGCTTTCAAACCTCAATACAGTCATACAGGCAAGACCCAAATACAGGATTCACCAAATACAGGCCTGTAATCAATACAGGCGCAAATACCTGTATTGACTGTATAACCTGTATTGGATTAACCAATACAGGATTCAATCCCACATCCAACTTCTTCCAGCATACAGACAAGTATCTCAACACTCAAACTCCAAGGCTGGTATTTCTCACATATACCAGCCCCTCTTTACCCACCTGGGGGTTTTTCCCCCAGTTAATTAAAATAGTTGATTTATTATTTAATATTATTTTATTCTCACTTTTGGAATATTATTTTATTATTTACTAAGTTAGTCTTAGCCTTTCCTCACCTGTTCAGTAGAGTCCTGGTGGCCATATCCTTATTAATCCCTTTTCTCTTTTCTGAACAGGTTGAAACAGTGACTCAGGATTATTTGTGGTTGGCTCTTTATTATTGCTTTTGCTTTGTCTCTCTTATCTTTATACTTATTATTTTATGACTAGGAATTTATCCTCTTACTCCATTACTCTCATCTTTTGAGTATTTTCCTTTTGAGCCCTCCATAAGTAAGTCTGTTCACTGAGTGCCAGGCCCTCTTCATTTTAGAAGAGCCCCTGTGACAACCACAACATAAATATTAAGAAGATAATAGAAAATACCATTGACAAGGTTTTAAAAAGAGGCAGGAGAATTGGTGAGTCCAAATGGCATTCCCAAATACTCATAACTACCATATTTAGTTCTGAAAGCTATCAAGTGTTCATCAACCTCCTTGATTCTGAGCAGGTTATATGCACCATGCAAATAAATCTTGGACAAGATAGAAGAACAATTAAATAAAGTAGGAAGCTTATTCATAGGAGGAACAGGATACATGTTCTTCCTAGTAAAAGAATTGAGTTTGCAGTAATCAACACACAAACGGAGGCCACCATCCTTCTTTTTGACAAAAAGAATGGGTGCTCCTGTTGAAGAGGAGGTGGGCTGGATGAAAACTTTCTCTAAATTCTCTGAAATGTAGGCCTTTAGGGTATCTGACTCTTGGTTTGGTAAAGAGTAGATCACCCCAACTGGAGGTAGAGACCCCTCCAGCTCAATATGATGATCACAGGCGCGGTGAGGAGGAAGTTTCTCTGCTTTCACCTTGGAGAATACATCCAAGTATTGGTGATAAACAGAAGGAACAACCTTCATCATGGTTTCTATTTTTTCTGGCTCTTGCTCTTCATCCCACAACTCCCCCAGGGATTCATGATAAGATGAAGGAGGAAGGTTGATATTCACAAAGAAGAGATGAAGTGAAGATACAGAATTATCTTCTCCAACCTCTTCAATCTCTTTGAAGACTTCATCTCTAAAAGATAGTAATATCTGATGGAAATTAAGGGAAGGAACATGGACAGAAGATGAAAATAATGTTGTTCTAGAACCACAAACCAGAGCTGCACTTGATTTGGAAGTAGAAAAGCCATTACTGAAAGATTTAAAAGTATAATGATAGTTTTTATGATCAGCATTGAAGGATATCAGCCCTTGCCTCCAATTAATAAGTGGATTAAAATTATTAAGAAATTCAAAGCCCAATATGAGGTTTTCTGCCTTGGGAGTATCAATGACTAAAACGTCCCATGCAAAGCTTTGGAATGAAGGGAGCTCAACCATATATTTGCTATGGTGAGCTACAAAAAAGGAAGGGTAATAAGAGGAATCTTCTCTGGGAGTTCTGACATAGTCAAATAATACTTGTGAACAAACTGCTTTGCAATAAATGAGTTGGTAGCACCAGAATTCATGAGAATACTGTAAAAAACATCAGAAAGAGAACGAAAAACAAAGAATTTAAGACAATCATTGACACCAGTATTCAGAACAAGCAATTGTGCTCTGGATGGAAAATAGTGAAAAACATTGAACACAATGTGATCTTCACTCAGGCTTTTCCCTGGCTGGAAATCTGCGTGATGGTTTGGCAAGCTGGTTTTGAGTTATTTTGAAACAATACTCAAGACTATTCTTCCCACCACAATAGGTACATAAGCCCTCCTTAATTTGTCGTTCTTTTTCAGAATTCATCAACTTGAAATCTTTATTAAACAAAGAAGGCTGGGGCTCCAACCTCTTCTCAAAATGGTTCTTCTTCTTTTGACTTGAGCTTGAAGGATTTTGAGGATGAGAAGAATTTGCCTTTGAGGCTTCTGGATTCTTCTCTTGATGATGAATCTTTTGATTTTGCCTCTCATGGTACCTGGTATCAAGCTCCAGGGTAATATCCATTAAGTCTTGAAGAGAGTCAATTCTTGCAGGATGGGAGGCCAAATAAACCAAAATCCTTGATAGCAATCCCTTCCTGAAATAATGGATGATGGCTCTTTCACCCCAATCCCCGATTGTTGAGGCCAAACTTCTGAAATCACAAATGTATCAGGATACATGCCCACCATCTTTCATTCTTGAATAATCCAATATTGCTGCAGCTTTTCTGACTTAATTTGGGTCCCCAAATAAGGTGAAGAGTTGAGATTCAAATAATTTCCATGAATTGAGAAGGTAATTTGGATCTTGATTGTTCAGGTTGGAAAGATAAAGCTCAATCCATTTTTAAGCCTTTCCAATGATAAATGAGGTGGCTTAGAGAACTATCTTTCTGTCTTGAGAGAAATTTGCCAGATCACTATGAAATATCAATTGACAAGACTGAATGAAACTTCTAAATTTGAAAGGTTGAGTCCCATCAAGGATTTCTGTTGCCTTCATTGAGGGAGTCTTGAAGGGTGGTGGTATTGATGCTTCAGAAGATGAAGCTTCTTGAAGAGTGGCCATAATATGAGTCATTTTCTGCATAATGGCCAATAAAGATGGTTAAGACTGATGAGAGACAGGCTGATTAGACTGGGCTAGAGTTGGTCCTCCAGTACCTTGGATTCCCCCACAGGAGCAGGAACACCTTCAGTAAAATCAGACTCTTCTGTTCCACATAATTCTCCTCCTCCACTTCACCATCTTCACCAGGACCTTTTAATGTTGTCCTTGAAATTCCTGGAAAGCTGCCAATTACTCCTGAAAAATAATTTGATCTTCTTGGCCCTCTTTCTTCCTTGCTGGATGGTGCTCCTTGTTCCAAATGGGGTCCTCCGTCTAATTGTGCCCTCAGTTGAGGAGCTGCTGGGGTGCCATCAAGAGTAGCTTTTGGAGTTGGAGTAAGAAAAGCTTGAGCTCTGGCCTGAAATCTTGTCTGTCTTGCAGGAGGTGAGTGGTGAATAGGTATGATTGCAGGAATAAAATGAAATGGAATCAATAAAAATTAAAATTTTGAAAATGTGAAGCTTGAGGAAAATAAACAGAATGCTTGAAGTCACAAACAAAATCAAAAATATAGGTCTTGAAGAAAAAATTGATGAATCAAAAATGAAATCTTGAGGTAAACAAATCAATCAATATCCAAATAAAATCCTCAAGTCAACCAATCAATAATTCAAATAAGTCTAAATCAAAATTTTGCAAAAATCAATCAATCAAATGAATTCTTGAGGCAAAATAAACTTTATGTCAAAATTCTTGATGTGAAGAATCAGCAAAATCAATAAAATCTTCAGGTCAATAAATCTTCTTGAGGTCAATATCAATTTATGCCAAATCAAAATCAAGTGAGTTCTTCTTAAAAAATTAAAATCATTGAAGAATGAATCAAATATGAATCTTGATGTGAAGAATGTGTCTGAATAATTTGATGAGCAACTTGAAAATCGAATGAGAATTAAGATTAAGCCTGAATTATGAATGAATTAAAATTTGTTTATTTGAGATAAGATTTAAAAAGAGAGGCAAAATAAAATTGGATGAGCTTTTGATTTTCCACATGGAGAATGAATGAGAAAAAATGAGAGGTGATGATTAATCATAAAGTTCATCAGCATTCAAGAGTCATAATTTCAATGAAATGAGTGAATGAACCGAATGAAAAGAAACTATGAGTTAATCAATATATCAAGAAAATCAAATAAAAGAATTGATTTCCTCTAAGAAATATGCAGGTACAAAGATGAAATGCAATAAGAGGAAAGAGAAGCCAAATGTCCAAAGAGAAAACCAAGTAAGTCCTTGATCATTGTTTCACCCTGCCAAAATGAACTACCAAATATCTATTGACAGGAAAAGAAAGAAAAGAAAAGGATGCTAAATGACTGACTTGATAATATCAGTTTTACTTTAACAGAATGAAAAGAAAATAAAGATAAAATAAAAGCAAAATATATTTATTAACTGGGGAAAAGCCCCTCAGGGTCAAAGGAGGCTGGTATATGTCAAAGGTTGAGAGCTTGACTCCTTCAGGCTGACAGCTGGTCTGTATTGAATCCTTGATGCTGTATTGACAGCCGGATGAAATGTATACCTTGCCAGGTTGGGAAATTAACTGGGTTGAATTAACTTCCCATGATGTATGAATGACAATACAGGCCTTGATGAATCAAGACTGTATGGAATGAATGTGGTTGCCAAGGTGGATTGTTGCAGCACTGAAACTTGGAAAATTGTTTCGGAACTTCCTCTTGAATATACCTTGAGAATTAAATGTCAGTATTCCCTTGGAGGAATACTGTGAGTGAGAAATAACCAATGATGGATTGATGGCATCATTGGTATTTTGAGATTGGAAATTTCCTTTTTGAGCCTTGATGAATCCTCTGTATGATCTGCCTTGATGACATGATGAAAAGTTGGAATACCCATTTGATATTGGTGCCATTGGAATGCTGGTAAAAAAAGATGAATAATGGTGTATAACACCATTATGGCACTTTTGTTTATTGGAGGTTGAAAGTGGCCAAAGGTCTTCTGAGGTAATTCCCAGGGATATAAGTGAAAACTGGGTTTTGGGTGTCTTCAGAGGTGAAAAGGTGTCTCTAGGTGTTTTGGCCAATTTTGTTTCTCTGGCCAAATACAGCTTATGCAGTCTTAGAACTGTATTTGCACATAGTGCGCAAAAAATGCGCAAAGTGCCAAAACTGGAAATTAATACCCAATAGGCCTGATATGGCCTTTTGGACATATTTCCCATGATACATGGGAACATGGCCTATACAGCTAAATATAGCAAATATGCGCAAAATCCGCAAAATGTGTAGAAATTCACAAAATGTGGAAAATTGTATTTAAAGCTTAAAAAGCCAAATACAGGCTTTTGAGCTGTATTTTCCCTGTTGACTGGAAAATAACCAAGAGTGTCCAAAAGCAGAGAAAGGCCAGGAAGGGCCAAGTTTGGCCCAAAAAGTGAAATGGCTATAAAAGGCTAAAAAGAATGAAATGGCCAATTTGGCCAATGATCATGCATATAGTCAAATTGCCATAAATTCAATGTGGCATGGCTATGCCATGTTGAGGTCCAGGAGAGCTGTCAGCCTTTGAGATATGACCACATATCCACAAAGGTCACAACAAAATTTCTGCAATAATTATACTTATGATAACTATCTCATAAATTAGTAAAATATCATAAATAAGTACAAAATCTCAATTAACTCAGAATCTAATGAATAAACATGTGAAATTAATTACACCATTAGATTCCTAATGGTAAAATACACATAAGTCCCTTTTATGGCATATCTGAAAAGTCAATAATTACTGAAGTATAAGTAATAATACCTTAAAAAAGGTACAAAACCTAATTTATGTCAGAAACCAATGAATCCACATGTGAAATAAAGTGTACCATTAGATTCTCCATTAAAATCTACACATAAAACAAATATAAAGCTAATCTCTAAAGTCAATACTTAAGGAATTAAGCTGAATATATGCACTTTTTTGGTCAATGCATATATTCATGGTTTTTAGCTAATATCTCTTGAAATATGAGAGATAGAGAGATGAACCAAAAATAAAGTCACCATATAATTCCTGTAAAGATACAGATATGAACTTTATTTAACAAATTATGAACAAGGTTAAAACTTGTAATGGATTGTTGAATAAAATCAATAGAGCTGTTGACCACTTCATTGTAAAGGTCCAAACTTAAAAAAAAGTAAAATATTAGACTCTAATAGTTCATTCGTGAAGAATGATGTAATTTGTATTAAAATATCCAAGTTATAACCCCTTGAAATGATTGTTTGAAGTTTAAAATATTAAATTTTGACAGAAAAGATGAGTTACAAGAAAAATCATCAAAAATAGATTGTTGATGATGTAATGAAATTCTCTTGACAGTTTAATAAGGACATGCCAAGCTATCAGAATCCACTCTCAGAATAGCTTTAGCGTGTATAAATTCAAAGTTATTAATGATCATAGTTTAAGCTTACATTTGATCATTTATGATCACTCACTGTAATCTTATGTTAAGTTTAACAGTTATATAAGTGATAAACCTGATTAATACTATTAGATTATGATTAATACTGATAAAATCAGAAATATTTAGGTTTCTTCAAAGCCTATGACATCATCAAACTTAAAGTTACAGTGATAACTCTAAATAATGGCATAATAATGAGGTAAGATGGTTTGATCATGATGTAATCATAACTAAACCTTCAAATATTGATCAACTCTAGTAGAAAGCATCAGTACACATCTACTAGAAGCCTTCTGAACTCTAGAAGGGAGGTATTTACTATAAATAGAGCTCTTTTTACTCTATTTTCCCCTCAGATGCTTACAAAACACTAAATAATTAAAACAAAAAGGTAATTTATTTTTTCTTTATATATAAAACTCTTATATTATTAAAGACCAAATATCATCCTTATTATAATCATCATTGTTGATGAGATTACTTCAATTATTTAACTGTTTTGTTTAAATTGCTCTCAAAAACCTCAAATACATGTAAAATCAAGATAAATTGTAATTTCTGTTAATTTTTATTGTAAATACAATTTAAATAAGTTGTATTTATATTCTTTTTGGCGTAAAATTATTTAAAATTATTATATTAAGTATTAAAAGTAGGTTATTTCTTCTTATTATAATCATTTTCTCTCTATTCTTACTTTAATAATTCTTTAATTAATATAAATAGTATTTATATTAATTTATAACTTTAATATTAGTAATATTATTGTTATTAATTGTCTTTTATTAATAAAAAACAATATTTTATGCCTTTATTATTTGTTGGTAACAATAAGAAAGTGCTTTTAAATATATTAATTATCTTATATTAATATATTAATTTATTATATTATTATATTTATTTAATAATATAATTATTTATTATTATAATTCTTTTTTTATCTTATTTATTATTCATAATGACATTCATAGTACAATTACTATGATATTAGTAAGTTTTACTTATTGTTTCATAGTCAAACGTTACAAGAGTGAAATGCCACAGTTGCAACAAAGTAAAACTGCTGTGACTTTTTTTCCAATACCCAAGCTTAAAAAATGCCAGGATGAAACTATGATAAAGGTGTAAATAGGCTAATTACAACTTTAACTATGTTTGTGACACAGTAAAAATGGTTAAAAAATATTTATAAGATTGAAGATGATTTGATTTAAGATTAAAAGGGCTTTACTATATATAATATAGTGGTGGTGAGCGCTGTTGAAAGACCTGGGTGCAGCTTTATCTGTCAGGTTACAATAATAAAAGACTACAATAGTTAAGGTTTATAATTATACCTGATTATTAACCAAGAGTGAAACTGTTTTTGACAGTTTACTACGTAGGTTATGTGAGAGCAGGATGAGGAGACAATTCTGGCTGTGAAAAGCCTCCTTTTTATCCTGAAATGGGGTGGAAAGGGTGCTAGACCTTTCCATGTAGAGGAAGTGAAGATTTTTCACTCTCTAGTACTGGCTTGTAGTTTGCCAACAGCCTGTACAACCTGTATTGGGCTCAGATGTGGTTTTGAAACCACATCTGGGCAGTTTTCACCAATACAGGGTGAAGATTTTCATCTGGGGACCTCACAGCCTGATTCTGACGTGTATGACACGTAGAATGCTGTACAGAAGCTGTATGGGACCCCAGTATTGACTGACATATGAGGTATTGAAGTAAAAACAAGCTTCTTTGTCAATTTGATACCTCATATTCATGGTTATGGGATATTATCCCATGGTAAGGCTGTATTGGTCAGAATGTGGGATTTTGACCATAAAACACCTATAACTTTGTTGGTTCTTAGGATTTCAACCTCAAAACTGAACCGGTGTGTAGCCCTGTATGTGTTCTACACAATGGTACCTTATTTGATGTGGTTATCATTAAATATGGCAAATGTATCCCATGTACAAGATTTTTGTACATATGTGTGTTTTAGGCAAAAAGCTGTATTGAGCTTGTTTTCCCCATAACTTCTGCTGTAGTTGAGATATGGAGAAGTGGATGAAACCATCAGATAGCCCTGATTGTGGTCTTTCCAAAAAGGACCCACTTCAAGTATCTCACACTAAAACTGTAGAAGTTAGATGAGAGGTGAATGTTTTGTTCACCCTTATTTGGCCTGAAATTGACCATAACTCCAGTAATATTGGTGCTACCTCAGTTTGGCTGGTACGATTGGACAGCGCTGGCTTAGAGCTTCATTTTGAGTACCCATTTGATGGGGTTAAGTCTCTTCTTCTAGAATTTAGATGAGAGGTGAAAAATAAGATTTATGCTCAGCAATAACTTTGAGCAGGAATAACTTTGTTATTCTTTGTCCTATGGTGATGGGACTTATATTTTCAGAAAGGGGTGAGTTTCCTCTTTCTTTTGATACTTTTTAAGCTGATTTGGCTCAGCTCCATGTTTTGGTGGTATCTTGGCTATACCATTGGTTTATGGTATTTTGGCTGTCATGCTTGTGCCCTGGTTTTGAGTCACAGACTGACAGATTTTGATGGTTTTACCCATTATGGGTGTACACTAATACCAGCTCTTGATCTGGCATATAAAACATCAATCCATTCTTCTACTGGCAAAACACCAGCAATGCTAGAAAAAGGTTTGAATCCAAGACTTCCTTATGATACCCACAAAAAAGACTTAGTAGATATACATCCAACAGCAAGCAGTTTTAAGATAATTCCTGACAAAGCCAGACCCCATGCAAACAGATGTATGCAAGATTCTTTCACATATGCAAAAGAAAGATGGGATAAAAGTCATAAACCACCTGACTTCAAAATAGGGGACTTGGTCCTAGTATCAACCCTTAATTTCAATAACATAAAAGGTCCAAAGAAATTGAAATATTCCTTTGCAGGACCAGTTATGATAAAACCACTTCATGGACCCAATTCTGTGCAATTGTAACTGACAGGTGAATTAATGAACAAACCCCCAATTTTCCCTGTAAGTCTGATAAAACCTTACAGATCAAGTGACAAGGAGCTATTTCCACTAAGAAATAAACTCCCACTTGAAATTCCCCCTTGGAAGAAGGAGAAGAAAAGAAAATTGTAAAAGTCCTTAAAGAAAGAAGGACAAGAAACAAAAAAGAAAGAGAATACCTTGTAAGGTATAGAAATTCAACTCAAGAAGATGAATTTTTACTTGAGAAAGATATAACAAATGCGGGTAAACTACTAAGAAGGTTCAGACATGAAAGAAAACCTGAAAAATAAAAAAATTTAAGCATTATTGAGCTTCAAGACTAGCAAAGTCTATTGAAGAGGTAGGACAGTGGATGATACCCTAATTACACATATCAGATTGTGGTGCAATCTTTTTTGGTGGTAGGGAATGTGAACCTTTGAGATATGACCACATACCCAAAAAGGTCACAAGAAATAGTTAAAATAATTATACATTAAAAATAATTGTCTTAAAACTACAAAATTGGCATAAATAGGCATAAAACTTGGTTTAACTTAAAAAACAATGAATAAACATGTGAAATAAATTTACCATTGGATTCCCCATGGTAAAATACACATATATAACTTTTATGGCATATCTGTAAAGTCAATATTTAATGAGTTATAAGTAATAATACCTCATAAAAAACATAAATCCTTAACTATTTCAAATAACAATGAAACAACATTTGGAATGAATGGTACCATGGGATTCTTGATAAAAGTCCACACATAAAACAATCAAGAAGCTAATCTCCAAAGTCAATACTTAAGGAGTTAAGCTGAATATATTCACTTTTCTGGTCAATGCATATATTCAAGGATTTTAGCTAATATCTTTTGAAATATGCATGATAGAGTTATGAAGCAAAAATAAAGTCATCACGTAGTTACTGCAGGAATACAGAAATGAACTTTATTTTACAAGTTATAAACAAGGGCAACACCTGTAAGGGATTATTGATTAAAATCAATAGCACTGTTGACCACTTTGTTGTGAAAGTGGTCCAAACTTAAAAAAAGTGAACATTTGGATTCTACTAGCTCATTAGTGAAGAATGATGTATTTTTTATCATAATATTCAAGTTAAAACCCCTTGAAATCATGGTTTTAAGTTTAAAACATTGAATTTTGACAGAAAAGATGAGTTACAAGAAAAATCATCAAAAATAGACTTTTGATAACGTAATGAAATTCTATTGGAAGAATAATAAGGTTATGTCAAGCTATTAGAATTCACTCTCTGAATTTCTGTAGCGTGTAAAACTTCACATTTATTAAGGGTCAAAGCTTGAGCTTAATTTGATCATTTATGATCCTTCACTGTAACCTTAAATTAAGTTTAACAGTCATATGAGTGATACAATTGGTGAATAATGTTAGTTTAGGATTAAAACTAATAAAATCCACAAATTTTGGGGTTCTGCCAAGCCTTGAAGTCACCAAACGTAGAGTTATAGTGATAACTCTAAATAATGGCATAATAATGAGATAATATGGTTTGATCATGATGTAATCATCACCAAACCTTAAACTATTGATCAATTCCAGTGGATATTATCAGTGCACGTCTACTAGAAGCCTGTTGGACTCTAGGAGGAAGGAATTTAATTTAAATAGAGCTCCTTTTAATCTATTTCCCCCTCAGATGCTTACAAAACATTAAATCATTAAATAAAAAGGTAATACCTTTATTATTTATATATAAAACTTTTATATTATCAAAGACCAAAGATCATCTTTTAATAATCTTCATCTTTGACGTGATTATTGCAATTATTTAATTGTTTTGTTTAAATTTCTCTTAAAAATCTCAATTCCACGTAAAACCAAGAAAATTTGTAATTTCCCTTGAATTTTATTGTAATTAAAATTCAAATAAGTTTTCTTTACATTTCTAGGCGTATAATTATTCAAAATTATTATATTAAGCATTAAAAATAGGTTATTACTCTTATTATAATAATTTTTCTCTATTATTACTTTTAATAATTCTTTGATTGATATAAATAGTATTTATATTAATTTATAACTTTAATATTGGTAATATTATTGTTATTAATTGTTTTTTATTAATAAAAAACAATTTTTTAGGCCTTTATTATTGATTGGTAACAATGTTAAGTGCTTTTAAATATATTAATTATCTTATATTAATATATTTATTTTATAAATATTATTTTTTATATAATAAATAATATTATTTTATTTATTTAATAATATAATTATTTTATGCCATAATTATAATAATTCTTTATTATTATAATTATTTTTATCTTATTTATTTCATTTATAAGGACATTCATAGTACAATAAGTAAAATATTAGTAATTTTTACTCATTGTTTCATAGTCCAACCTTACAAATATTATCTATGTATAAATAAATTTTAAGCATCTTTTATAAATAAATTTCCTGGGTAATTAGCCTGGAAATTTCCTCTTTTATTTATGCTCAAAGAAAATTATAATTTATGTAAAAATTAATTAAAAATTGAGTTCAACAGATTTCTGCTTGAAACTCTATTTTTAAGTTGTTCATGTGATGAAATTTAATATAAATAGACATATTTTATATTAAAACTCAAAATAATTAGTTTAAATGAGGATTAAAGTTCCTTGGAGTTAAGAATAACACTGGTAACTTTAAATTGGGATTAAAAATAAGTTGCCTTAAGTTAAGAACTTTATTTTTAAGCATGGTTTTTCAGTTTTGACCTGAGCACGCCCTCTATATTCATTATGAATCATGAGAGTTTCTTTGTAGACATAAAAAGAGTCTTTTCATCACTGTTTTTGTCCATCATCATTAATTAATCCAATCATACTAGAAATTTAAACAGGTAAAGTTTTATTATTTATAAAATCTTATTATTAAAAGTAATTCTTGATCATTTTATTGTTTATTAATTGTAAATTAAATAATTGAAATCATAGAATTCAGATTATTGTTGTAATCATCAATAATATATTTTATATTATAAAATTATCATCTTAAATCCCTTTTAAATCTACAAATTCCTCTTAAACACTCTTTAATCATAATTTTAATAATAAGACGTCCTTTTATCTTTTGAATTCTTGATTTTTGATGTGTGTTTAACTTTTAATACTCATTTGATATAATAACTGTTGAATTTGACTTGTTGTATTAATTTATATTATGAGTAAGCTTTTCTCTAAAATTCTATATTTTTTTCATCTAATATTAGTTTTTTTATATGAAATTTTTCTATAAGAATTATTTCTGCACATTGTGTGTTTTAATTTCTTTATAAATAATATTAATATTATTTATAAGTGGTTAAATATTTATATTTTCCATGTGTAATTGTCTGATTAAGAGCTTTACACTTCTTATTTTCTAATTGTCAGTGACTATAACAATAGTAGAATAATTATAATTCATTATAATTATTATATTTTTTTTATTATTATATTTTATAATGATAATTGAATTTCTATTTTTATATAATTATTTCTGATAATTATATTTAAATTTGTGGTTATAATATTTTCTTATATTATATTTTTCTACTGAGGACAGTCATAGTACTCTTTATATTGTTATCATTATCAAGAGTTTCATAGACAAACCTTACAGTATTGATGGCTTAATGTCTTCTTATATATAAAACACGCCAAAAATAAGATATTAATGGTTCTTAACCATGTAATAATATGAATAATATTTATAAATAAGACTTGATATAAGACATATATCACACAAAAAAAGAATACAATAAGATATGTATTATGTATTTTTAAGAGTTTTTATGCCTAAAAAGGTAAAACAAAATGTCAGAATAAGAACATTAAGTGAAAAAAACTTACTTTTAAGGTCCAAAAAGATCACAAAAAAAGCATGACCAGGCCCCCAAAAAGTCAGGCTGAGTCTATGATGAAGCTATAAGATGACTAATTACAGCTTTAAATATGACTGTGGCACGGTTATTAACATTAAAAAGAAGGGTATTAAATTTTAATAATGGTTTATTATTAAAAAAAGGGTTTTGCTATTGAAGAATAGTGGTGGTGAGCACTATTGAAAACCCTAGGTGCAGCTTTACCTGTTGGATTACAATAATAAAGTCTACAATACTTAAAAATGAAAGTATACCTGTTTATTTTCCAACATTAAAACTGTTTTTGACAGTTACACTACGTAGGAATTCAAGGGCAGGATGAGGAAACCTTTTCTGGCTGTGAAAAGGCCCCTTTTTATCCTGAGATGGGGTGGAAAGGCTGCTAGACCTTTCCACATAGAGGAAGTGAAGATATTTCACACTCTAATACAGCCTTGTGGTTTGCAAAAGGCCTGTATAGCCTGTATTGGGCTCAGATGTGGTTTTGAAACCACATCTGGGTAGGTTTCACCAATACAGGGTGAAAAGCTTCATCTGGGGACCACACAGATTGATTCTGACATGTATGATGCATAGAATGCTGTACAGAACCTGTATGGGACCCCAGTATTGAATGAAATATGAAGTATTGAAGTAAAAACAAGCTTCTTTGTCAGTTTGACACCTCACAATCATGGTCATGGGGTATTATCCCATGGTAAGGCTGTATTGGCCAAACTGTGGGATTTTGAACTTCAAACAGCCATACCTTTGTCAGTTCTTGAGATATCAACCTCAAAACTGGTTCAGTGTGTATCCCTGTATGTTATCTACACAATTGTACCTCATTTGGTATGGTTATCATGAAATATGGAAAAGTTATCCCATGTACAAGAATTTTGTACATATACGTACTTTGGGCAAAAAGCTGTATTGGGCTTGTTTGCCTCATAAATTTTCTTCTAGGTGAGATATGGGAAAATTAATGGCGCCATCAGATAAGCCCAATTGTGCTCTTTCCAAAAAGACCCCACTTTAAGTATCTCACACTAAAACTGTAGAAGTTAGATGAGAGGTGAATATTTTATTCACCCTTATTTGGCCTGAATTTGACTATACCTTCTGTAATACTGGTTCTAGCTCAGTTTTTTTGTTACAATTCGATAGCCCTGGCCTAGAGATTCATTATGCATACCCATGTGATGGGGTTAGGCCTCTTACTCTGTATTTCAGATGAGAGGTGAAAATCAAGGTTTATGCTCAGCAACCACTTTGAGCAGGAATAACTTTGTTATTCTTTGCCCTATGATGATGGGACTTGTATATTTGGAAATAGGTGAGTTTCCCCTTTTTTTGATACCTTTTGAGAAGATTTGGCTCAGCTCCATTTTTTGGTGTTATCTTGGCTATACCATTGGTTTATGGTATTTGGCTGTCATGCTTGTGCTCTGGTTTTGAGTCACAGGCTGACAAAAAGAGTCTATTAATAAACATGTAAAGTTCTATTATATATAAAATATTATTATTAAGGTATTTCTTGACTATTATATTCTTTACAAATCTTCAATTAAATAATTGAAATCATAGAAATTAGATTATTGTTTTAATCACCAATCATACATACTATTTTATAGAATGATTGTCTAAAAAATATCTTTTAAAATCCACAAATTCTTCTCAAAAAAGTTTTAATCATACCTTTTTATTAGAAAAAGTTGTTTTATCTTTAAAAATATTGATTTTTGGCGTGTTTTTAACATATTATAATTATTTAATATAATAAATGTTGTATTTAACTTGTTGTATTAACTTTTAAATTAAATGTAAGTTTTCCTCTAAAATTCTATAATTTGTTTTATCTATTATTAGTTTTTTTATATAAAATTTTTTTATAAGAATTATATCTGCACAGTGTGTGTTATGATTTCTTTTTATAGATAATCTTTATATTATTTTTAAGTGGTTAAATATTTATATTTTCCACATGTAATTGTCTCATTAAGAGCTTTACACTTCTTATTGTGATTACTGTCAGTGACTATAACAATAATAGAATAATTATAATTTATTATAATTATTAATTTTTTTATTATTATGTTATATAATAATAATTAAATTTATTCTTTTTAATATAATTATTTTAATAATTAAATTGAATTTGTCATTATAATATTTTGTTATATTATATTTTCAAGAATTTCATAGAAAAATCTTACATCTACAATTGCATGTCTATTTGCCATATGAGCATATGTCTGTTAGGTGTCTTTGTGTTTAAAAGTAGCTTAACAGTGTTAAAATCTGTTATTACTTCAAAAACACATCCTTCCCAGAAGTAATTTAATTTTTCCAAGGCCCAGAAAAGGCATAAACCCTTTATTTGACTTGCTCCATATCTGGCCTCAGTTGGTTTGATTTGCCTGAATATGAAGCATATAGGTCCTTCTACAGGTTTATCATTGATAATCTGGACTGGATGAAGCGCAGCACCAAGCCCATCTCCTGATGCATCAATATAAAGCTTCAAAGGCAGCTTAAAGTCTGGAATCAGTAAGAGTGGAGTGGTGGTTAAGGCTTGTCTTAAAGATTCAAAGGCTTTGACTCTGTCAACTGTAAGGTGTGGATATGAAACTTTGATTAAAAATCAAGTACTTTTCCTGTCCTCAAAATTTGTATAAGGTAAAAATCAATTAATAATAGTAAGAAATATTATTTTTAAGAGAAAACACGCCAATTTCATTGTTTATAACTTTATTAGTTTAAAACAATAATATTATAAAGATTTATTGTTTTACCAACAATAAAAATTTATCCAAAAATACTCTACAAGAGATATTTAAGGCTACAAAAGAAATTCATTCAAGAGCAATTTCAATTTGAATTAATTGAGCAAAGAACTGCAAGCAATTTATGAAAGAAGAAAGTTTTTAAAAAGAATATTAAAGAGAAAACACGCCCAAAAGTGACCAGAGGGAATTTGGAAACAAAGTGACAAAGTTTACAGTGATGAAAGATGCTTTAATTCACTTTTGGGGTGGTTCAGGGGTAAAAATCATTAAAGAGTTACAAACAATGATTATAATGATTTTTTCACGTGGTTGGAAGGTTCAAAATGATTTAAAAAAGGTGGTTGGAATCTTTTATTGATTGGTTTAACAGTGTTTAAACTAATTAATAAAAGGAAAAGATTCTAACATGAAGAGAAAAGTGGGACAAAGAAGACATTCTTTTATAGCCATCGATTTTCTTACTCCAAAAGTAAAATTTACTCTTGTCAGTCGTGAAAAACAGTCTGACAACAGAAAAGCCAATTATGGCATCATTGAACCCTGGTTTGGACCAAAAAAGGGCTGGTTTAAGCCATCTTTAGCCATTTTTAGCCATTTTAGACCTTTAAATCAGCCATTACTATAGCAATACCTGGTCTAGTGCCTTCAAAACAGGTCAGAATGTGTGTAAGAGGCGTAGAAACCAGTTAAAACTGTTTTTGCTATGATTGTTTTATCTTAAGGGTAGCTTTACCCTCTTGGCAACAGCTCAAACTACCCCAGTTGGTATCAAAACCTCATCATCAATTGAGTCAACAGACCCTGTAGCTCAATTCCAGGCCAAAAGTGATGAACCTTTGCATTAATTTTGACATCCCACGCCTGTCAGCAAGGATTTTGGGGGTCTAGCTCCCCCTTGAAGCTGGAGTTCCTTTTCCCCCTCCCAAATTTAATCTTTGCAATTTATTTTTCCTATAATTCTTCATCATGTATTATACTTATAATTTACATATGTAATTCAATTGAGTTGTACAGTTCAATACAGTAATAATTGATACCTCATATTTAAATCAAAGTTCACTTATGTAATACACGTGCACATTTTGACATTTCAATTAAATTCAATTGAAAATACTTCAATTCCTCATAACCTCTAAACTGAAGACCACAACTCAATTTTAACATAAGAATTGATGGTTAACACCACATGTGGTGTGAGTTAAATTAAATTTTTGAGGATTTTCAACTTTTGTATTGAAAATACTAAAAACTTAATTTAAGCTTATTTAGAGTTGAGTTACAGAAATTTCATCCAGAGGTGACCCCACCTGATTTTTTATGAGGAATCAAATGGTGAAATAACTTTTATATGTTTATTTATTGGATAAAAAGTTATATTAATTTTTATTTAACTTTTTTCCAAATTTGTTTATTTTTTTACAATTTTGTTAAAAATTAATTTTTACTTAATTTTTTCAAGTATAAATGTAATTTTGCAATTTCAAAATTTTAATGTAATTTTATTTTTAAATTGTAATTAAATTTTGAATTGTGTATATAATTTTATATTTATATTTTAATTTGCATTTTATTTATATTTATATGTTAATTTTGTATTTGTGGTCTTTTGGGTATATGAAATTACCTCTAAGGCTCACATTCCCTCCCCCTAAAAAAAGAATATTACTTTGTAATATTGTTATTTCTAGTGTGCCTGAAACTTCTGAGAAGTTTAGTAGCTTCAGGTATGTCCTTTTCTGGCAACCATTCATCTTCACAAGTTGGGTCACTGTACCTAACAAGGTATTCCCTTACTTTGTTGGTTCTCAACTTTCTTTCTTAGAGAACTTTGGTAATTTTCATACTACCAGATGACTCTATAGGAGGTATAACTTGGGGAAATTTATTCCTCAAGGGGAATTTTTCAGCATCACTAGATTTATATGGCTTTATCAAGCTCACTGGAAATGTGGGATGCTTATTCCTAAGTTCTTCAGATAACTCTACTTCCACAGCATTTTCTCCATGGAGGCCCTTAATAACAAAAGGTCCTGCAAAGGAGCCTTTCAACTTTTAACATCCTTTGATGCTATTGAAGTTAGTGGTAGATACAAGAACTAGGTCCCCCACTTTGAAATCTGGAGTTGCATGTGATTTATCCCATTTGTCTTTGGCATATGCAAAGGAATCTTCCATGCATCTTACTGCATGCTTGCTAGCTTTGTCTAGCATTCCTTTGAAGCTAGCAGCTGTTGGATGTATTTCAATCAAATCTTTCCTCAAGGAATCTTGGGGTAATTTGGGGTTCCATCCTTTTTCTAGGATAGCAGGAGTTTGATTGGTACTGGCATGGATTGATGTTTTATATGCTAATTCCAGTGCTGGTAGCAGAGTACACCAATCATGGGTAAATCCATCACAATGTTTGAATTCAAGCCCATATGCACAAAATCTTCTTACCATGTCCTCTAATGTTTGGATCATCCTTTTAGCCAGTTCATCAGTTTGTGGGTGGTAGGCTGTAGAGAAAGACAGCTTAGTGCCAAATAGTTGGTGAAGATTTGTCCATAGTGCTGAAGTGAACTTAGGATCTCTATCACTAATGATATTTGTAGATATCCCAGTCCATGACACTACTCTATTCCATATCAGAATAGCTGTATCCATGGCTGTATCATCTTTGTGACATGGTAAAAAGATTGGAGTTTTACTGAATCTGTCCACAATTACTAGCCAAGCATTATAGCTTCTGTCACCTCCTGGTGGTAGTCCAGTTACCCAATCCATATGGACAATTTCCCAAGGTCTGCTTGGTTCTTGGATTTATATCATATTTCCAAGTCTTTTGCCAGTGGATTTATTTGCCTTTTGGCATCTGTCACAGGTTTTGCAATACTCTGCAACATCTTTCTGCCACATTGGACACCATATGCAGGTCTTTACTTTCTCTATTGTTCAGTCTTCAGACAGATGTCCTTAAAAAGGGCTATCATGGCATTCTTTCAGTACAAGATTGATTAATGACCTGTCTACAACTGTCATGACACATTTGTGCTTGGTCCTGTGGTAAATTATACCATCCAGTAGGTGAAATCTTCCTTCATCATGAGATTTTTTCCATACTTCATCCAAGGCATGTATTAGAGAGTTGTCTTTACAGTCTTTATTAAGTAATTGGCATGAGATGCTGCAATTCTTATCTTGGGTGTAACTGTTCCTGACTTCTTCAAAGAAGGTGGTGTTCAAGTCTGTAACACTTATTCCTTCAATTGAGATCTGTGGTGAAGCTTCTTCTGGCACATAAGCAGGATGATCAATGTTATTTGGTAATGGCCATCTGCTTAGTACATCTGCATTCTTATGAATATTCCCATCCTTATGAACAATAGTCATATTGCCCCTGTATTCTTGTATGGCTATTTGCCATCTGAGCATATGTCTGTTGGGTGTTTTCATGTTTAAAAGTGATTTGACAGCTGTACAATCTGTTATCACCTCAAAACCACATCCCTCTAAGAAGTAGCTCAATTTCTCCAAGGCCCAGACAAGGCATAGACATTCCATTTGAATTTCCCCATATCTGGCTTCAGTTGGTTTGATTTGCCTGGATATGAAACATATGGGTCCTTCTACAGGTTTGTCTTTTATGATCTGAACTTGGTGAAGTGCGGCACCCAGCCCATCCCCTGATGCATCAATATACAATTTGAAAGGCAATTTAAAGTCTGGCATAAATAAGAGTGGAGAAGTGGTCAAGGCTTCTCTTAGAGACTCAAAAGCTTTGACTCTGTCAACAGTCATTTCAAATACTGTGTCTTTGTCTCACAATTTATACAGTGGTCTTGCTATGGATGAAAAATCTTTAATGTGTTGCCTGTAATATCCTGCAAAACCTAAGAATGACTGAATTTCCTTCTTGTTCTGAGGCATGGGTTTTAGCAATACTGCTGCAACTTTGTTTTTGTCAATTCCAAGGGACAAACCAGATACAACATGTCCTAGTGCTTTAAGTTCTTTAAATTCAAAATGACATTTCTTCAAGGAGATTTTCATGTTTACTGATTGAATTTTTGTCAAAACTCTGGACAATCTGTACATGTGCTCCTGCCAAGTTTTGGAGCAGACAATAATTTCATCAATGTAAATGATTAACCATCCCTCTGAGAGTTCTTCAGGGAAGATTTCATTCATCATTCTTTGGAAGTGTGAAGGTGCATTTTTGATACCAAAGGGCATCCTCAAGTATTCATACACTCCACAATGAACAATAATTCTCAAGTATTTTGTTGCTCTTGGTGTCACCACATTTTGATGGAATCCCTTAAGGGCATCAATAGTGGTTATATACACTACTTGAGATATTTGAGTAAGGGCAATTTGGATCTTTGGTATTGGGTATCTGTCTGGAACAGTGTAAGTGTTCAGAGCTCTAAAGTCCCCAACCATTCTAGATTTTCCATTATGCCATGCCACTATGACTGGTGTAGTTATTTCTACTTCTTCATTGTGGCCTACTTTTCATATTACACCAAGGTCCAGAAGTTCTTTGATATGAATTTCTAGAGCTTCTCTTGATTTTGGACTTGCTGGATATGCAGGTCTTCTTAATAGTGGTGGATAAGGTCTCTCAATGTTAAGAATGATGTCAACTTCATGACCAATAATTGCACCTAGCGGTTCTTTGTCTGAAGCAAATGCTCCTCTGTGGTCATACAAAAGGGAAGAAAGTTCATTTTCTTGTTTATCAGTCAGATGAAGGCTTATTTCAGCCTCATTTAACTGTTCAGACTTGAATTTTTCTAACTCTCAGTTGACTGGTGAGACTTTGTTTACTGTAATTTCCTTTTTAAATGGTAAAAAGGCAAATTTTTGGTGCTTATTGTCTCCAATAGTAAATTATCTGTCTTTGTTGTTATGCAAATCTACCCCATACATGATTAAATAGTAATTTCCCAATATAAAATGGGTACTAGAGCAATTTTCCATAACAAAAAATTCAACTGTGACTCTTAAATTCCCATTTATGTGTGGGAATATGAAATTGGTCTCAAAAATTCCTAATGATTTCATTGGATTACTTGCACTATTAAATTTTATACCATCAATTGGTAACAATTGGTTTTCAAAATTTGGTACACAAGTCTTAAGAAAAGATTTTCCAACACAAGAGCAGAAGGCTCCTGGGTCAAGTAAAAGTTTGGTGGGCTTGTTGTCAATCACCACTTCTGTTATACAGGAGTTACCAGCTGTATAACTTTCCCTCTGTTTGGTTTGGTTTTCATGAGTTGTGCATCTTGAACTTTTGATAAATCAAGTTGACCATTGCTCAATTGTGGCAAGTGGCAATAAGATTCCATGATGTCAAAAGTGGCATTGATATTTTCTATATCTTTTGAAGATTCAGAAAATATTGATGAATTTTCATCTGAATTGTCTTCAATTATGTCATCTGTTTCAACATCAGGTTCCTTTGCAATATCAATTTCATTGATTTCCCCCCTTTTTGGACATGTATTGGCTAAATGGGTGGTGCTTTGGCAAATATGGCACTTTCTGACTGTATCTGCAGATTTATACTTAATATTACTAGAATTTTCTTTGGGGCTTTTGTCCACAGAATCTCTCCAAGGTGTATTAAAACTTGTTTTGGGATTCACCCTACTAGAACCAATTTTGGTTCTGGTGGTTACTTCTTCTAATATATTTATAATATCCTCTGCTGAAGACTGTTCAGTAGTCCTGCTTTTGACAGCATGCTGTAAGTCACCTCCACATTGTCTCAGAATCTTCCTATGGATCATAAATTCTGACATGTCTGGATATAATGCTGTTAATCTGTCTTTTTGTTGGCAAAACCATGGTAAAGCTTTGTCTTTATCAGCATTAAATTTGGCAGATTCAAAGGCTGTTTCAACTTTAAACCTCCAAGCATCATTTTCCCATTTGTTAATGATTTGGGTTTTCCACCAAGTCCAACTCTTGTGTCCATGTGCTTGCCTTATTTTGATGTACCATCTGTGAGCTGATTTGGTAAACAAGGTGTTAAATCTTGCTGTTACCAATCTGTCTGGTAATTCAAAATCCTCTTTTATCATGTCAATACCTCTAATGAATTCCATATGGTCATGCTCTCCTTCACCACTGAAGTGAGGCCATTCTTTAAGTTTTGGAACTTCTTTCAAGAGTGCTTGTCCCATTGATGGTTCCAAGGTATGAAAAGAAGTAGAAAATTCATCTTTTAACTGTGAATTTTCAATATCCAAAACTTGTGGATCAGGAATTCTTGCTCCCTCATTTTAGTTCAGAGGTGTAGAAATTCTTGGCAAGGTGTTTAGCAGTTGTTCAATATCATTCATTTTACTGTTGTTACACCTTTATGAATTTCTTAATCCATGTTGTAAGCTTTGAATAGAGTCTATGTCATTCTTTTTATGATCATCCTCTTTATATGTAAGCTCATTCCATAATTCTGTTTGTTTAGTATTATCAGATATAACTTCATTTAAATTTATTGTTAATTTTGATATTTCCTCTCTTGAGGTATCAAAATGCTTTTTCAAGGCAATTTTATTTGTCTTTACTTCAGCAAATTATTTTGAAATATTATCAAGAGCTTTTTTATTATCTTCTTTGATAGTGTTTATGGCTTGTTTTATTCTTGTTTGAATTATGTCATCAATATTGAATTTAGAATATTTGTCTGTTAATCCTTTAATAATGGCAGATGGTTCATTTATCTTAATGCCAAAAGAATTATCATTATTAGAAGTTTTTATTGTTCTTGAAACTCTTTCAAAGAATTTAAGTGTATCATTTATTTGGCTCAGACTCAAGTTATTTGTTTTAAGATTGTCACAAATTGATGTATTTTTATCAGAAAGATGAATTTTTATGTCATAAACAGCTTTATACAACTCTAGAATACAATTGAAAGTATCAGAAATAATTTTTGATATTTTAATCTGGCTTCCTCTTTCTTCTGTAATTCCATCATGGTTCTGGCCATGTGAAATACATTTGCCATGGCATCCTGTTGAATCTTTGGGATTCTATAGCCCTGGCTGTAAGGGTTTGGGGCTGGTGCCTTCCCTTTGCCCTTGTTTGAAGTTTGTGGCTGCTTTTTCACGTTGGAATTGCTGCTGCTGGCCACTGGGGCTGTTTTTGGCACTGGTTTGGGTGGTAGAGGGTTGTTTTCCTCCATTATAGTGTCAACAGCATCATGTTTTTCTTCTCCATCAATGGATGCCATCCATTGAGCAATTTGCAAGTATTGGGATGGCCCAGGAATTTTCTCACAGTCAGGTAAGAATTCATGCAATTCTTCCACAGGTCTGCAAGGATCTGGTACTCCTTGAACTGAAGTGAATTGTTGTATGCACTGTGGCTGGCTTTGTATATGTCCACAGAGGCTTGTTGTGACGGTGTCAGCTCTTTTTGAAGGTAAAATGGTATTATCAGCTTCAGAATGACCCATTTTAGTTGTTTGGAAGTCATCAACTGACCCTTTTCCTTCTGTACCTGATTGGCCTCTGCCATAATCACGTCTATTACCTTTCTGGGAGCTGCTTGAGGGGTTATAGCTGGCTCCTGATCTAGTTGAAGGCATATTTTATGATTAAAAAGGCTTAAAATAGTATTTTTATGTTAAAAAACTTACTATTGGCCAAATCTTTGGCTTTCTGAAGAGTATTACTTATTTCCAAGTTGACTAATTCAGAAGAAATTGGCTCTGGTTGAATATTCTGAGTCACAATAATAGTACTGTTATGATCGGAATTAACAGTACTGGCAGGAATAATGCTGGTTACTGTTGAAGCTGTTTCAATGTTTTCTTGTCTTACCACGTTGTCAGACACTAAAATTAATGAAAAACTCAATTAATCAAGTAAAAAAAGAATATTTCCAAAAAGAAATGAAAATATAAGCCTCACGTATAATATGGAAAAAATTATTTTTTATGGATTTTTTTGATTATAAGTATTTTTTATATGTTTTTAAATTTTCCAATATAAGAAAAAAGATTTAAAAAGAGTAAAAAAATATGTCACAGGTAAAATATCATGGCTGGGCCCCCAAATGTAAGGTGTGGATATTAAACTTTGATTAAAAATCAAGTACTTTTCCTGTGCTCAAAATTTGTATAAGGTAAAAATCAATTCAAAATAGTAAGAAATATTATTTTTAAGAGGAAAAACGCCAATTTTATTGTTTATAACTTTATTAGTTTAAAACAATAATATTATAAAGATTTATTGTTTTACCAACAATAAAAATTTATCCAAAAATAGTCTACAAGAGATATTTAAGGCTACAAAAGAAATTCATTCAAGAGCAATTTCAATTTGAATTAATTGAGCAAAGAACTGCAATCAATTTATGAAAGAACAAAGTTTTTAAAAAGAATATTAAAGAGAAAACACGCCCAAAAGTGACCAGAGGGAATTTGGAAACAAAGTAACAAAGTTTACAGTGATGAAAGATGCTTTAATTCACTTTTGGGGTGGTTCAGGGGTAAAAATCATTAAAGAGTTACAAACAATGATTATAATGATTTTTTCACGTGGTTGGAAGGTTCAAAATGATTTAAAAAAGGTGGTTGGAATCTTTTATTGATTGGTTTAACAGTGTTTAAACTAATTAATAAAAGGAAAAGATTCTAACATGAAGAGAAAAGTGGGACAAAGAAGACATTCTTTTATAGCCATCAATTTTCTTACTCCAAAAGGAAAATTTACTCTTTTCAGTCGTGAAAAACAGTCTGACAACAGAAAAGCCAATTATGGCATCATTGAACCCTGGTTTGGACCAAAAAAGGGCTGGTTTAAGCCACTTTTAGCCATTTTAGACCCTTAAATCAGCCATTACTATAGCAATACCTGGTCTAGTGACTTCAAAACCCGTCAGAATGTGTGTAAGAGGCGTAGAAACCAGTTAAAACTGTTTTTACTATGATTGTTTTATCTTAAGGGTAGTTTTACCCTCTTGGCAACAGCTAAAACTACCCCAGTTGGTATCAAAACCTCATCATCAATTGATTCAACAGACCCTGTAACTCAATTCCAGGCCAAAAGTGATGAACCTTTGTGTGAATTTTGACATCCCATGCTTGTCAGCAAGGATTTTGGGGGTCTAGCTCCCCCTTTGAGCTGGAGTTCCTTTCCCCCCCCCAAATTTAATCTTTCCAATTCATTTTTCCTTTAATTCTTCATCATGTATTATACTTATATTTTACATATGTAATTCAATTAAGTTGTATAGCTCAATACAGTAATAATTGATACCTCATATGTAAATCAAAGTTCACTTATGTAATACACGCGCACACTTTGACATTTCCATTAAATTCAATTGAAAATACTTCAATTCCTCATAACTTCTAAACTAAACACAACACATCAATTTTAACATAAAAATTGATGGTTAATACCACATGTGGTGTGAATTAAATAAAAGTTTTGAGGATTTTCAACTCTTGTATTGAAAATACTAAAAACTTAATTTAAGCTTATTTAGAGTTGAGTTATAGAAATTTCATCCAGAGGTGACCCCACCTGATTTTTTATGAGGAATCCAATGGTGATATAATTTTTATTTTTATTTATTGGAGAAAAAGTTATAATAATTTTTATTTAACTTTTTTCCAAATTTGTTTATTTTTTTACAATTTTGTTAAAAATTAATTTTTACTTAATTTTTTCAAGTATAAATGTAATTTTGCAATTTCAAAATTTTAATGTAATTTTATTTTTAAATTGTAATTAAATTTTTAATTGTTAATATAATTTTATATTTATATTTTAATTTTCATTTTAATAATATAAATAAATTTATTTTCTTTATATTTATATGTTAATTTTGTATTTGTGGTCTTTTGGGTATATGAAATTACCTCTAAGGCTCACATCAACAGTCATTTCAAGCACTGTGTTCTTGTCACACAGTTTATACAGAGGTCTTGCTATGGATGCAAAATTTTTAATATGCTGTCTGTAATATCCTGACACCCCAAAAAATGACTGAATTTATTTTTTTTTCAGACGAACAGGTTTCAGTACTACTGCTTCAACTTTATCTTTTTCAATTCCAAGGAATAAACCAGATATGACATGTCCCAGCACTTTGAGTTCTTTAAATCCAAAATGACATTTCTTCAGAGAAATTTTCATTTGTAGAGATTGGATTTTGGTCAAAACTCTGGATAATCTGTATATATGTTCTTCCCAACTCTCGGAACAGAAAATTATGCCATCAATTTAAATGGTTAACCATCCTTCTGAAGGTTCTTCATGGAAGATTTCATTCCTCATTTGTTGGAAGTGTGAAGGTGCATTCTTGATACTAAAAGGCTTCCTCAAATATTCATATACTCCTCAATGAGCAATAATTCTCAAGTATTTTCTTGCCCTTGGTTTCACCACATTCTGATGAAATCCTTTAAGGGCATTCATAGTGCTTATATGCACTGCTTGAGATATCTGGGTAAGGGAAATTCTGATTTTTGGTATTGGGTACCTGTCTAAAACACTGAAAGTGTTCAGAGCTCTAAAGTCCCCAACCATTCTAAATTTTCCATTATTCCATGCCACTATGACTGGTGTAGTTATTTCTACTTTCTCATTATGGCCAAAATTTCTTATTTCACCAAGATCTAGAAGTTCTTTGATATATTACTTTCCAGAGCTTCTATTTATTTAAGACTTTCTGGATATGCATGTCTTCTTAACAAGGGTGGATAAGGTCTTTCAATATTAAGGATGATGTCAACTTCATGACCAATAATTTCCCCCAAAGGTTCTTTGTATGCGGCAAATGCTTCTTTGTGGTCATATATAGGGGAAGAAAGTTCACTTTCCTGTTTATCAGTTATATTACAGCTTATTCCAGCTTCATTTAACTGTTCATATTTTAATTTCTCCAACTGTAAGTGGACTGGTGATACTTTTCTTACTTTAATTTGTCTTTCAAATGGTAAAAAGGCAAATTTTTGATGCTTATTGTCTCCAATAGTAAGGTATCTGTCCTTGGTGTTATGTAAGTATATTCCATACATAATTACATAGTAATTCCCCAATACAAAATGGGTACTAGTGACACTTTTCATAAAAACAAATTCAACAGTTATTTTTAAATTTCCATTTATGTGTGAAATATAACAGTAGTCTCAAATATGCCTAATGCTTTAATTGGACTACTTGCACTATTAAATTTTATGCCACCAATTGGCAATCATTGATCTTCAAAGTTTGATACACAAGTCATAAGAAACGATTTTCCAACACAAGAGCAGAAGGCTCCTGGGTCAAGTAAATGTTCAGTGGGTTTGTTTTCCATTACCACTTCTGTTATACAGGAGTTACCAGATTTATAACCCTTTCCCCTATTTGGTTTGGTCTTCATAAGTTTTGAATCTTGAATTTTGGACAAATCAAGCTGACTATTGCTTAATCATGGCAAGTGGGAATAAGATTCCATGATATCAAAAGTGGCATTGATATTTTCTACATATTTTGAAGATTCAGAAAATATTGATGATTTATCATCTGAATTTTCTACATAATCATCATTTTGTACATCAGTTTCTTTTTCAATGGCAATTTCATTGATTTTTCCCTCCCCAGGACATGCATTAGCTAAATGTGTAGTGCTTTGGAAAATATGGAGCTTCCTGATTATATCTGTAGATTTATACTACATATTATTAGAATTTTCTGTGGGGATTTTGACCACAGAATCTTTCCAAGGTGTATTAATACTTGTTTTGAGATTCACCCTACTACAACCAAAGCTGGTTCTGGTGGTTACTTCTTCAAATATATTTATAATATGTTCTGAAGATTTTTCAGTAGTCCTGCCTTTTACAGCATGCTCTAAGTCACCTTCACATTGTTGTAGAATTTTTCTGTGAATCATAAATTCTGACATGTCAGGATATAATGCTGTTAATCTATCTTTTTGTTGGCAAAACCATGGTAAAGCTTTGTCTTTATCAGCATTAAATTTGGGAGATTCAAAGGCTGTTTCAACTTTAAATCTCCAAGCATCGCTGACTCATTTGTTGATATTTTGGGTTTTCCACCAAGTCCCACTTTGGTGTCCATGTGCTTGTCTTAATTTGATATACCATCTGTGGGCTGATTTGATAAAAAAGGTGTGAAATCTTGCTCTTACCAATCTTTCTTGTAACTCAAAATCTTCTTGAATCATGTCAATAACTATGATGAATTCCATATGGTAATATCCTCCATCACCACTGAAATGAGGCCATTCTTTAAGTTTTGGTACTTCTTTCAAGAGTTCTTGGCCCATTTCGGGTTCCAAGTTATGAACAGAAGTGGAATGTTCATTTTTAAATCGTGAATTTTCAAGTTCCAATACTTGTGGATTTGGAATTCTTGTGCCCTCATTCTGATTCAAAGGTGTAGACATTCTTGGTAAGGTGTCCAGTCATTTTTCAATATCATTCACCTTACTGCTGCTACACCTTTGAGAATTTCTGAACTCATTTTTGAAGCTCTGTATTGAATTTATTACTTCAATTATATACATATCTTCTTTTTATGTTAATTCTTGCCACAATTTGGTCTGTCCAGTATTATGAGAAGTGACTTGATTCAATTTCATTGTTAATTTTCATACTTCCTGTTGTGAGGTGTCAAGACATTTTTTCAGTGAAATTGTATATGTCTTTACATCAGTAAATGAATTTTCGATATCATCAAGGAGTTTCTTATTATCTTCTTTTATAATATTTATGGCTTGTTTTATTGTTGTTTCAAGTATGTCATCAATATTTAATTTAAAATATTTGTCTTTCAAATCTTTAATAATAGCAGATTGTTTATTTAACTTATTTCCAAATGAATTGTCATTATTAAAAGTTTAAATTTCTCTTAAAACTTCTTCAAAACACATAAGTGTCTAATTTATCTGGCTCAGACTTAAGCTATTTGTCCTAAGATTGTTACAAATTGATGAATTTTTATCATAAATATGACTTTTGATGTCATTTATAGCTCCATACAACTCTGGGATAGCATCAAAAATGTCAGAAATCATTTCTAATATTTTAATCTGGCTTCCTCCTTTTCCTGTAATTCCATCATTGTTCTGGCCATCTGAAATAAATTTTCCATGGAATCCTTCTTAATCTTCGGGATTTTGTAGCCCTGTCTGTAAGTGTTTGGGGCTGGTGCCTTGCCTTTTCCGTTGGTCTGAGCTTGTGGCTGCTTTTTCATGTTGGAATTGCTGCTGCTGGTTACTGGGGCTATTTTTGGCACTTACTTGGGTGTTGGAGGGTTGTTTTGCCTCCAATCTGCTGCTAAAAGCATCATGTTTTTCTTTTCCATCAATGGATGCCATCTATTGAGTAATTTGCAAGTGTTGGGATGGCCTGGGAATTTTCCCACAGTCGGGTAAGAATTTGTGCAGTTTTTCCACAAATCTGCAAGGATCTGGTACTCTTTGTGGTGAAATGCATTGTTGTAGGCCTTCTGGCTGGATTTATATATATACGCTAAGGCTCCTTGTGGCAGTGTCGGCTCTGTTTGAAGGTAAAACAGTATTATCCGCTTCAGAATGAAGTAATTTATTACTTTGAGAGTCATAAACTTACCCTTTTCCTTCTCTAACTAATTGGCTTCTGCCATAATCAAGTCTATGACCTTTCTGGGAGCTGCTTGAGGGGTTATAGCTGTCTCCTGATCTGGTTTAAGGAATATTTATGATTAAAAAAGCTTAAAAATAGTAATTTTACATCAAAAACTTACAATTGGCCAAATTCTTCGATTTCTTAAGAGTATTGATTATATCCAATTTAATTAATTCAGAAGAAAGGGGCTCTGGTTGATTATTCTGAGTTATAATAATTTTACTATTATGGTCAGAATTAACAGTACTTGTAAGAATAATGCTGGTTACTGTTAAAGCTGTTTCAATGTTTTCTTGTATTACCATGTTGTCAGACACCAAAATTAATGAAAACGCCAATTGATTAAGTAAGAAAGAGATTTTTTCAAAAGAGAAATGAAAAATAAAGCCTCACTTATAATATGATTTTTTTTCATTTTTTCTGGATTTTGTGAAGTATAGGTATGTTTTATATGTTTTAAATTTTTCAATGAAAGAAAAAAAATATTTAAAAAGAGTAAAAATTATGTCACAGGTAAGGTTTCCTGATGGGGGCCCCAAACGTAAGGTGTGGATATGAAACTTTGATTGAAAATTAAGTACTTTTCCTGTCCTCAAAATTTGCATAAGGTAAAAATTTGATTAAAAATATTATGAACTAGTATTTATAAGAGAGAACAAGCCAGCCTTATTTTTTTTAACTTTATAAGTATAAAACAATAATACTATAAACATTTATTGTTCTACCAAAAATGAAACATTTTCCAAAAATACTCCACAAGAGATATTTAAGGCTACAAAAGAAATTTCTTCAAGAGCAATTTAGATTGGAATTAATTGGAAAAAGAACTGAAAGAAATTAATCAAATAAAAAAGTCTTTAAAAGTATCATTAAAGAGAAAACAAGCCCAAAAGTGACCAGAGTGAATTTGGAAACAAAGTGACAAAGTTTACAGTGTTGAAAGATGCGTTAATTCACTTATGGGTGGTTCATGGGTAAAAATGATTAGAGGAATTAGAAAAAATTATTATAATGATTTTTTCACGTGGTTAAAAGGTTTAGGATGATTAAAAAAGGGTGTATGGAATCCTTTATTGATTGGTTTAGCAGTGATTAAACTAATCATAAAAGGAAAAGATTCTAACATGAAGAGATCAGTAGGGCAAAGAAGACATTGTTTTTTAGCCATCAATTTTCTTAATCCAAACGTAAAGCTTACTCTTGTCAGTCGTGGAAAACACTCTTATGTCAGAAAGCCAATTATGGCCTCATTGAACCCTGGCTTAGACCAAAAAGGGCTGCTTTTAGCCATTTTAGACCCTTAAATCCACCATTACTATAGTAATACCTGGTCTAGAGCCTTCAAAACAAGTCGGAATGTGTGTAAGCGACGTAGAAACGAGATAAAACTGTTTTTAATAAGTTTGTTTTAGCTTAAGGGTAGTATTACCCTCTTGGCAATAGTTAAAACTGCCCTGGTTGGTATCAAAACCTCATCATCAATTGAGTCACAGATCCTGTGACTCAATTCCGGCCCAAAAATTTTGAACTTTTGCATGTATTTTGACATCTCATGCCTTTCAGAAAGAATTTTGGGGGTCTGGCTCCCGTTTAGAGCTAGAGTTCCTTCCCCCCCCAAATTAATCATTCAAATTTATTTTTCCTCAATTCATCATCATGTATTATACTTGTATTTTGAATATGTAATTCAATTGAGTTTTACAATACACTTACTGTAATAATTGAGAACTCAAATTTAAATTAAACTTCACTTATGTAATATGTGCGCACATCTTGACATTACAATTGAAAATACTTCAATTCCTCATGACTTCTAAGCTACACACAACACCTCAATTTTAACACAAACATTTATGGTTAACACCACATTTGATGTGAATTAAGTTGAGGTTTTTAGAATTTTCAACTTTGGTATGGAAAATACTAAAAATCCAATTTAAGCTTATTTAGAGATGAGTTACAGAAATTTTACCCAGGGGTGACTCCACCTTAATTTTTATGAGCAGTCCAATGGTAAAAAGATTTTCATATGTTTATTTTTAGGTTAAAAAGTCGTGATAATTTCCTTTAACCTTTTTGCAAAAATATCTCAATTTTGGTAGTTTTGTTGAAAATTCATTTTTAGTTAATTTTTTCAAGTAAAAATGTTTTTCACAAATTTAAAATTCAATGTAATTTTATTTTTATATTATAATTAAACTTTTTATTTTTATATATAAATTTGTATTCATATTTTATTTTTATTTTGATAATATATATAAATTTATTTTCTTCATATTTATATCTTATTTTATTATTTGTGGTCTTTTGGGTATATGAAAATACCTCTAAGGCTCACAGGATTTGTAAGGTTTGACTATGAAACAATAGGTAAAAATTACTAATATTTTACTTATTGTACTATGACTTTCCGTATAAATAAGATAAATAAGATAAAATATGATCATAATAATAAATAATTATTAAAATTATGGCATAAAAATAATTATATTATTAAATAAATATAATAATATAATACATATTAAAAAAAATCATATAATAAATAAATATATTAATATAAGATAATTAATATATTTAAGAGCAATTTATTATTGTAACCAACAAATAATAAAGGCGTAAAAAATTTTGTTTTATTAATAAAAACAATTAATAACAGTAATATTACTAATATTAAAGCTGTAAATTAATATAAATACTATTTATATTTATTTAAGAATTATTAAAGTAATAATAGAGAGAAAATTATTATAATAAGAAGAAAGAGCCTGATTTTAACACTTAATATAATAATTTTGAAAGATTTTACGCCAAATAATATAAATACAACTTATTTAAGTTGTACTTACAACAAAAATTAAGAGAAATTACAAATTACCTTAATTTTATGTGTATTTGAGATTTTGAAGAGAAATTTAACAAAAACAGTTAAATAATTGAAGTAATTACATCAAGATTGATGATTATAATAAAGATGATCTTTGGTCTTTAATAATATAAAATCTTTATATATAAAGAATAAAGAATATACATTTTTGATTTAATTATTTAGTGTTTTGTAAGCATCTGAGGGGAAAATACAGTAAAAAGAGCTCTATTTATAGTAAATACCTCCCTTATAGAGTCCATCAGGCTTCTAGTAGACGTGTACTGATGGTATCTACTGAAGGAGATCAGTATTACAAGGTTTAGTGATTATTAAATCATTATCAAACCATCTTCTCTCATTATTACACCATTATTTAGAGTCATCACTATAGCTCTAAATTTGATGACATCATAGGCTTGGCAGAAACCTAAGCTTTGTGATTTTTATTATTATTAATTGAAATCTAATATTATTCATCAGTTTTATCACTTATATGACTTTTAAATGTAAAATAAGATTACAGTGAGTGATCATAAATGATCAAATTTAAGCTTAAAGTTTTCTCATTAATAATTTGAATTTATTCATGCTACAGCTATTATGAGAGTGGATTCTGATAGTTTGGCATGTCCGTATTAAACTTCCAAGAGAATTTAATTACATCATCAAAACTATATTTCTGATGATTTTTCTTGTAACTCATCTTTTCTGTTGAAATTCAATATTTTGAACTTCAAACCATGATTCAAAGGGGTTATACCTTGAATATTATAATATACATTACTTCATTCTTCACGTATGAACTATTAGAATCTGACTGTCTACTTTTTTTAAGTTTGGACCACTTTCACAACAAAATGGGCAACAGCTCTATTGATTTTATTAAATAGTCCATTACAAGTTTTAACCTTGTTTATAACATTTGAAATAAAGTTTAAAGCTGTATTACTAAAGTAATTACGTGGTGAGTTTATTTTTGTTTTATCTCTCTATCTTGTGTATTTCAAGAGATATCACCTAAAAACAATGAATATATGCATTGACCAAAAAAGTGCATATATTCAGCTTAATTCCTTAAGTATTGACTTTAGAGTTTAGCTTTAGAATTGTTTTATGTGTAGATTTTTATGAAGAATCCAATCTTAAAATTTATTTCACATGTTGTTCCATTGTTTTCTGAGATTGAAGAGGTGTTGTACCTTTTTTAAGATATTATTACTTATACTTCAGTAATTATTGACTTTTCAGATATGCCATAAAAATGACATATGTTTATTTTGCCATGAGGAATCTAATGGTGTAATTTATTTTACATGATTATTGATTAGATTCTGACTTAACTCAGATTTTGTACTTATTTAAGGTATTTTACTAATTTTTGAGATAATTATCATAAGTATAATTATTACAGACAATTAGCTGTGACCTTTTTGGATATGTGGTCATATTTCAAAGGCTCACAGGATTTCTGGTGAAAAAAGATGCATAATGTTGTTTAACACCATTATGGCACTTTTAGTTATTTGAGTGTGAAAGTGGTCCAAGGTCTTTTGGAAGGATGCCAGAAGATATAGGGCAAAAATGGGTCTTGGTGGCTTTAAAGGTAATAGAGTGGTTTTTGGGTACTTTTTCCAATTTCGGGGTTTTGGCCAAATACAGCCAATACAGCTTTGAAACTGTATTTCCGCAAAATGCGCAAAAATGGGCAAAATCAGCAAAACTGGCAATTAAGCCCCAAATGGCCTCATATGGCCATTTTGGCATATTTCCCATATTACTTGGGAAAATGGAATAAATTGGCTGAATACAAAAAAATGTGAAAACCTGTATTTAAAGCTTAAAAAGACAAATACAGGCTTTTGGGATATATTTTACCTATTGACTGGAAAATCACCAAAGGTGCCTCAGAGAAGAGAAAGGCCAGGAAAGGCCAGGAAAGGCAGCCTTGGCCTCAGATGATGAAATTGCCATAAAGGCCATAAAGTTTGAGATGGCCAATGTGGCCAATGATTATGGATATGGCAAGATTTCCATACACTGGCAATGGCATGGATATGGCATACCAAGGTCCAAGACATGAATTGCCATGGTTGTGACATTAATATTACTAATTAAAACAAGTAAGTAACTTGATAATTATTTGTCTGTTTATATAATTAAGAATTTAGCTCATGGGATATAATTAATTTTAGCTGAAATTAAATCAACACAACCAGAAACCATAATGTATGTAGTACCATCAATAAAATTAATAAGTGATTAGTTAAGAAATTCAAATGAATTGATGATATTCAATATACCTATACTCCTCCAGAACATTGCATACAAGTACTAGTATATTGATAATAAGACATAAGAAACTAAATGAAGGATACAAATGAAGTATTTTGTTTTTATTATCCTTAATCCCCTTAAACTGGCAGTCTATTCATCTTGTTGACAAACCCAACAAGTGGTTTTGTTGAAAACTTAGTGTTTAACAATTAAAATTTAGCAACGAGTTTCAAGGGGGCATTCTAATTAGAGAAATGGTTTATTTGACTAGTTAGTCCATAAGAACCAAGATAATCCTTATGTAACAGGGGCCCTTGGACAGAAAAGAAAGAGTGGCCTGGCACTCAGCAATCAGGGAACTCACTTGGAAGACTCCAAAAGAATAAAGAAAATAAAGATAAAGAATTCAATTTCTCTAAGAAGAATGCAAGTACAAAGATGAAGTGCAATGAGAGAAATGAGAAGCCAAATGGCCAAAGAGCCAACCAAGTAAGTCCTCAATCACTGTTTCAACCTGCCAAAATGAACAATGGAATTAGTAAGGATATGACCACCAAATATCCATTGACAGGCAAAGAAAGAAAAGAGAAAAGGTGCTCAATGACTGACTTGATAATATCAGTATTCACATAACAAAAATGCTAAGATAAATAAAGAAAAAATAAAATCAAAATATATTAATTAACTGGGGAAAAACCCCCCAGGGTCAAAGGAGGCTGGTATATGTGAAAAGTTGAGAGCTTGACTCCTTCATGCTAGCAATGGTCCTGTATTGAATGCTTGAATCTATATTGATTGTCTGATGGAGTGTATACCTTGCCAGATTGGGAAATGAACTGTGTTGAATGATTTGCCCATGATTTATGAATGATATACATTTCTTGATGAATCCAGACTGTATTTAATGAATGTGCTTGCCAAGGTGGATTGATGGAGCACTGAAACTTGAAAAATTGTTTTGGAACTTCCTCTTGAATATCCCTTGAGAATGAACTGCCAGTATTCCCTTGGAGGAATACTGTGAGTGAGAAATAACCAATGATGGCTTGATGACATCATTGGTAATTTGAGGTTGTAACTTTTATTTTTGAGCCTTGATGAGTCCTCTGGATGACATGCTGTGATGACCTGATAATAAGTTGAAGTAACCATTTTATTTTGGTGCCATTGGCTTGCTGGTGACAAAAGATGCATAATGGTGTATAACACCATTTATGGCACTTTGGGTTATTGGAGATTGAAAGTGGCCAAAGGTCTTCTGAGATGATTCCAGGAGGATATAAGTGAAAATTTGGTTTCATTTTCTTCAAAGGTGAGAAAGTGTCTTTTGAGTTATTTGGCCATTTTTGGGTTTTTGGCTGAATACAGCTTATACAGATTTAAAACTGTATTTGCGCAAAGTGCATAGAAATGCGCAAAATGAGCAAAACTGACAATTATGCTCCAAAAGTCCTGATATGGCTTTTTGGACATATTTCCCATAATACATGGGAAAATTGAATAGACAGCTGAATACAGCAAAAATGCGCAAAATGCTCAAAGTGCACAAAAATGCGCAAAATGCGCAAAACTGTATTTAAAGCTTGAAAAGCCAAATACAGGCTTTTGAGCTGTATTTTCCCTGTTTACTGTAAAATACCCAAGAGTTCCCAAAAGCAGAAACTTTCCAGGAAAGGCCTGGTTATGGTGAAGGGGACAGGGTGGCTCCAGATGATGAATTGACCATAAAGGCCATAAAGAATGACAATGGCCAATTTGGCCAATGATTATGGATATGGCCAAATTGCCATATATTGGGTATGGCATGGATATGCAATATTGAAGTTCAAGAGAGTGAATTGCCATGGTTGTGACACCTTATCATATGAGATAACTATCCCATCTCATAATAGATATGATTTAACAGGAAAATTTCATTTTGTTAAATTTGGAACTAAAGTTGGAGGGAAAGGCTATGTGATACAACTGCATAGGGTAGGAAGCTTATACATCTGGTTCTGCTTTATTAATCATAAAATACAATTTGTGTATGTGTAAATATGAAAAGTAACTGCAAATTTTTCCAAGTGATGAAGTAGAAAAGAGGAGAAGGGAATTTAAGTGAGCAGTAATAAGAATGAGTGTTCTATCCCCCCTCCAAATTTCCTCTTTGGAGGGCTTATATATTGGAGTCACATTGTGACTCCAAGGTATTAGTTGCCATTAGTCGTGAGTATCTACAACAAGAGGGATTATTTAGTCATCCTAGGTCCACTCTTTATGAAGACCTGAGCTTGTTTTTGAAGTAGGAGTGGTAAGTGAGGTTCTGACCTAAGACACTTTGTGTCATGATATTTTTCATCCCCCCTCACTCCTATTCTGGAGACACACAGCTTTTGAAGTGCATGGTTCAAGTTAATCGTGTCAGCTGACTTTGTGAGTAAGTCAGCCAAAATCTCAAAAGATGAGGCTTATTTGAGAGTCATGACAGATGACTTGACTACCTCCTTGATTAAGTGTAGTTTTATTTCTACATATTTCATCCATTTATTGTTGAAATTACAATCACTGTTGACAGTGTTTATGTAGCTATGTTTTTTGTCCTGGACAGCAATTGGACAATCTGAAGTAGAGATCCAAGCTTATTTGCACCACTTTTTCAACCAAAGTAGCTCTGTTGTGAGATCGCAGAGCGCCTTGTATTCAGCCACAGCTGTGGATGTTCATAATGAAAGTTGTTTACAAGTTTTCAAAAGGATAAGATTGCTATGAAAATTCGCAAGGAAGCCAGAGACTGATTTTATTTTTGTACAAACATTTCCTCAATCTGTGTTGCTCCAGGCTATGAGGCCTTCACAGTTTCCTCCTTGATAGGTGAGTCCAAGTTCTTGAGTGCCTTTAACATATCATAGGACATGAAGAGAGGCATGCCAGTGCCTTATTCTGGGAAATTCTAGGTATTGAGATAAAGTTCTCACTGAAAAAGAGAGATAACAGTGGGTTGCCTCTGTCAGCCTGTGACTCAAAACCAAAGAACAAGCATGACAGCCAAATACCATAAAATAATGGTAAAGCCACGATACCACCAAATCAAGGAGCTGAGCCAAACCAGCTCAAAAAGTATCAAACAAAAGAGGAAACTCACCTATTTTGGAATATTAAAGTGCCATCACCATAGGACAAAGATTAAGAAAGTTATCCCTGCTCAAAGTTTTTTCTGAGCATAAACCTTAATTTTCACTTCTCATCTGAAATCCAGACAAAGAGGCTTAACCCCTTCAAATGGGTATTCAAAATGTAGCTCCAAGTTAGGCCTATTCAATGGTACTAGTGGAATTGGGCTAATACCAGAGCTACAGAGGTATGACAAAAATCAGGCCAAATAAGGGTGAATAAACTATCCACCTCTCATCTAACTTCTGCAGTGTTAGTGTGACATACTTGAAGTTGGGTATTTTTGGAAAGATAAAAGTAAGGCCTATCTTATTTTTCCATTCATTTCCCCATATCCCATCAGGAACAAAAGTTATGGGGCAAACAAGCTCCATACAGATTTTGAGAAAATAATACATATGGATAACAAAACCTTTACAGGACATAGCTTTGCCATATTTAATGTAACCCACACCAAATGAGGGACCATTGTGTAGATCGTATCCAGGGCTACACAATGAACCACTTGTGAGCTCAATATGTTAAAAACTGACAAAGGTATGGCAGTTTTAAGGTCAAAATGCTGCAGTTTGACCAATACAGCCCTACTGTGGGATAATATCCCATAACCATGATTATGAGGTGTCAAACAGACAAAGAAAAAGGTTTATCCTTCAATACCTCATAATTAATTCAATACTTGGCTCCCATACAGGTTGTGTACAAACTTCTATGCATCATACATGTCACAAGAGGGCTGTGTGATCCCTAGATGAAATTTTTACCCTGTATTGGTAAAAACTGCCCAGATGTGGTTTCAAAACAACATCTGAGACTGATAAAGTGTGTCCGGGCTTTGTGGAAACCACAAGCCAGTACCCTGGAGTGAAAAAACTCTTCACTTCCTCTATGTGGATGGTCTAGAGGGCCATTCCACCCCATTTTAGGATAAAAGGAGGCCTTTTCTCCACCAGAAAAGGGTTTCCTCATCCTTCTCCTAAATTAATATCTAGTACAACTGTCAAAAACAGTTATACTGTTGGAAAAGAACCAGGTATAATTATAACATTAATTATTGTAGTCTTTCTTATTGTAACCCAACAGATAAATACTGCACCCAGGGCTTTCAACAGTGCCCACCACCACTAAAATCTTTACTAAAGCCCTTATTAAACTCTCACAAAAAGCTTTTTTAAATATTTTTATCCATGTCACAGTCATAGTTAGAGCTGTATATATCATTTTAATACCTCTATCATAGAGTCAGCCTCTGTAAAGTTTGAGTATGTAACAATAGGTAAAAATTAATTTCATTTGACTTATTGTACTCTGAATGTCCCTATAATTAAAGCAAACAACATAAAAATAATTCTACTAATAAAGATTTGTTATCATTATGGCGTACAAATAATTATATTATTAAATAAATTTAATAATCTAATTTATATTATAAAAGAATAATATAATAAATAAATCTATTAATATTTCATAATTAGTATATTTAAATGCACTTGATTATTGTTACCAAAAGTTAATAAAGGCTTAAAGGAATATTTTTATCAATAAAAACAATCAATAACAATAATATTACTAACATTAAAGCTATATATTAATATAAATAATATTTATATTAACTAAAGAATTATCAATACTAATAATAGAGAGAAATTATTAAAAGAAGAGAAAATAACCTACTTTTGATGCTTAATATAATAATTTTGGAAGAGTTTACGCCAAATAATGTAAATACAACTTATTTAAAATATATTCACAGATAACAATAAAAGAAATTACAAATATGCTTGATTTTATGTGGAAATAAGATTTTTAAGAGAATTATAACAAAAAAAATGAACAATTGGAGTAATCAAATCAAGATTGATGATTATAATAAATTTTATCTTTGGTCTTTGATAATATAAAAGATTTAAATATAAACAATAAAGATTTTACCTTTTGATTTAATTTTTTTATACTTTTGATGCATCTGGAGGGGAAATATAGTAAAAAGAGCTCTATTTATAATAAATACCTCCATTCTAGAGTCCAGTAGGCTTCTAGTAGATGTGTAATGATGGTATCCACTAGAAATTATCAGCATTTTAAGCTTTAGTGATGATCATGTCATGATTGAACAATCTTATCGCATTATTATGCCATTATTTAGAGTTATCACTATAACTCTACGTTTGATGACATCATAGGCTTCACAGAAGCCTAAAAATCATGGATTTTATTAGTATTCATCATAATCTAATATTATTCACCAGTTTTATCACTTATATAACTGTTAAACTTAAACAAATACTACTGTGAGTGAACATAAATGATCAATTTTAATCTTAAACTTTAATCTTGAATAAATTTTAATTTATACATGCTAAATCTATTCAGAGAGCCAATTCTGATATCCTATAATGTCCTTATCAAACTTTGAAGAGAATTTAATCACATCATCAAAACTATATTTTTGATAATTTTTCTTGTATCTCATCTTTTCTGTCGAAATTCAATATTTTAAACTTCAAGCCTTTATTTCAGAGGGTTTTACCTTGAATATTATGATAAAAAATTAATAATTCTTGATTTATGAACTATTAGAGTCTGAATATTCACTTTGTTTTAAGTCTGGACCACTTTCACAACAAATTGGTCAACAGCTCTAGTAATTTTGTTCAATAAACCCTTACAATTTATAACCTTGTTTATAGCTTGTCAAATAACATTCATATATGTGTTCTTGTATCAATTAGGTGGTTAATTGTTTTTGGCTTAACTCTCTATCATGTATATTTCAAGAGATATTAGCTAAAAACCATGAATGTATGCATTGACCAAAAAAGTGCATATATTCAGCTTAATTCCTTGAGAGTTGATTTTAGAGAATTTACCTAATATTGTTTTATGTGTAGTTGTTCATGGGGAATCAGATTTTGAAATTTAGTTCACAATTTGTTTCATTAGCTTCTGGGTTAAATAAGATTTTATGTCTTTTTTAGGGTATTCTTACTTATTATTCTGTAATTATAGACTTTACAGATATGAAATAAAAATTTTATATGTGTATTTTATCATGGGAAATCTAATGGTGTAATTTATTTCACATGTTCACTAATTAGATTCTGAGTTGATTCAAATTTTATACCTATTTATGGCATTTTCACTGGTTTTAAGATAATTATTAAGAGGATAATTATTATAAAGTTTTTCTTGTGACCTTTTTGGATATGTGGTCACATCTCAAAGGCAGACATCCTGAAAACCCCAGTAAGGTAGTTGATGCTCCCCACAGTCATTCAAAGGTTTACTTTTAGGGCTATGAATTTTGCCACCTCCTCCTGTGTGGCTGGGCTGAGGTGTTCATGCAGAATGAGTAGAGTCTATGTTGGCTTGCAATCCCCCATTCCATATTAAAGTACTTCTGGTCAAGGGATACCGCATCATTTTCTTGGTAGATTTTTACCCCCAGCATGAGGTCAGATTCAGCAAGGTCTTTGATTGCAAACCTCTCCTCAATTTCCTGCTTGAAGCCCTCCACATCCTTCCCAAAGATCCCTATGTTGTCAACCTGCAGGTAGGGACAAATGCAAGGTTCTTTACTGTGGTAGAACATGCAGGGATTCAGTATGCAAGCTGTAAAACCCACACCCAATAACCAGTCCTTTAGACATTGGTACCAGGCTAGAGGCGCTGGCTTCAGCCCATAAATTTCTTTTTTCAACTTTAGGCAGTTGCTTTGGTAACAGGAATCAAGACCTTGAGGAATACTTAAATAGACTTGTTTGGCTAGTGGTGCATTCAAAAAGGCACTTTTTATGTCAATCTGATGGAACTTCAAGTTACAATATTCTGCTAACACAATCAAAGTTTGTAAGGAGTTAAGCCTGCCTTTGGGAGAATTTGTCTTTTCAAAGTCTATCAAACTTGTCTGGGTAAATCCCGGAGCACATAGTCCTTCCTTTTATTCACTGACTTCTTTCTATGAATTTCTTTTTATCTTCAATACCTATGTTGTGTTTATCAGTTTTATATCCTTCTTAACTTCTTTGATGCTTCAAACCTTTGATCTTGACATTGTCTCTAATTCTTTATCAATTGCCATCCTCCATCTGTCACTTTTTCTTTATTTCAGAGCTTCTTTGTATGCTCTTGGGGTGGTCTCTATTATTTTTAGGAGTCCTCTTGCCCCACTTGAATAGGGAAGGAAGTTGGGTTTGTCTAGGTCAGAAGGAATCAGAGTTGGGTGTCAAAGCCCAATAATTTTTATCTGATGGGTGGGTGTGTGAGTTCTTCAAGCACTTGTAGAGTTACTTTCCTCAGAAGAAACTTCATCTACCATGACTGAGGAATTGTTCACCTCCTGGACTTCTTCTACCAGGGTCAACTAAGTAGGTAACTGCTCTTCACATTCTTAAGGCTTGTTAGACTGGCTATGATATACAAAGTAAAGAAAACTTATTTCTGTATCTTTTTTTAGCTTTCGAAATACTTCTTCATTAAATTTGGCATGTTTTGTGATAAATATCTTTTCATTTTGTATTTGGATAATGCAATAGGAGGTAGTGTTATTTTTAGATGCAAGAAAAATACGTTCTTTTCCTACTGATGCTAGTTTCCAGTTTGATGATTCTTGGGTGTTGCTACAAATGCAAGAAATTCAAATATTTTTAGGCTATAAATTCTGGCTTCCATGCCAGCCCAAAAAAAATAGTGTGTTTTGAGATTTCTGGATTGAGTAGGACTGCAGTTTGTACTGCATCAGCCCATTATTTGTTAGGTAAGTTGCAATCTCCTAGTAGACATCTCCTTTTTTCAAGGATATTTCTATTTGCTCTTTTGGAAAAAGCATTGTGTTGTGGAGTTTAACGCGGAGAGAAGAAATGTTGAAAGCCGTGTTCTTTTACCAGTTGAGAGAAGTTTTTGTTCAAAATTTCTCCACCATGATCAGAGACAAGTTTCTTTGAGGATCTGTCTTTTTGGGTTTCCTTGAAGTTTTTGAAACCAGAAATTCTTTGAGAAAATTGGATTTCTTTTTTAGAAACTTGACAATTTTGTATGAAGTGGCTTGCTCAATTATGGTGAGAAAGTATTGAAGCCCTGACAGTAAAGCTGGATAAATTGGCGAACCAGATTAATGTGGACACAGTCCAAGGAAAGTGTAGAACTTTCAAACTTCTTATTCAAGGATTGTTTGTGAGCTTTGTTGAGTCTGCACACAGCACATATGGAGTCTTGAAAGGGCAGTCCTAAATGTTTTAGAGCCTTTGTTCTGGGGTGTCCCAAACATAAATGCCAAATGTTTTGTGCATTGGAGAGATAGCACAAAAAAAGGCTATAGTTGATGTAAATAAGTTTTTTTTGAATTAATCAATTGAGTATAATGTCGTCTTTGGACTCAAGAGTGAGTTTGTTGTCATTGCAATTAATGCCAAGTTTGTTTTTGAATAGATTCAGTAAGCTGATGAGATTTCAACTGATCTTTGGAACATAAAGACAGCTGTCTAAAGTGAGAACTTGGCTGTTACATAGTAGAGAAACTGTCCCTGTTCCAACAGCAATCAGAGAACTGTTGGAGTCACCATCCAAGACAGGAATGCTGATGGGTTTGGACATGGATTTAAAGAAGATCATTGTGTTGAACATGTGATTAATGGCACCACAGTCTAGCACAATTTGATTGGTTAGGGTGGATTTGAGAGTTGTTTCAAGTTCTTTGGAAAAATAGGCAATTTCTTCTTTCTTCTTATGCTTATTGTCTCCTTTATTTGGTCTTAAGTTAGGATTCTCAGCCCAGAACTGTTCCTTCTTGTTACTGGTTCTCTTTATATTATGTTTCCCATTGGTACAATAGTAGATTATGTTGTAAGTTTTGTCGGAAGTAGAGACTAGGTCAGTTACTGAATCAGAGGATGAAGAACTACTTTTTGAATTTGTTATATGGAAAAAATCAGGTAGCTTACTGAGTAAAAAGTTGGTTCTTGCAATCAATTCTTTGTTGAGAGTCAGTCCTTCGATGAACTGATGGAGTTTAGGGTCCCCAGCTAATTTCCCTAGCAGTGAATAGGAGAGTAGTTCATTCGGGAATTTGATGCTAACAGATACTAATTCAATAAATAGTTTACTACACGTATCAATATGAGATTGGAGGTTGCCATTAAAAAAAAACCTTTTCCAATCCATCCAAATGCGTCCCCTATTGAAGGCTCTGATAGTTGCATATTGGTCTTTTATGACCACAGTAAGTTGGCTTTTTCTGTGGTTATTGGATTGACAAATTCCAGAAATACCCTGTTGCTGATGCGGCTGATTATTATGTTTATGGCTTTGTAATTAGCTTTTGACCATTTGTTAGTTTCAGTTTGATTGGAATCTCCAGAAATTGTTTTTTTGCATAAATCCAGTAATTCTTTGGATCTAAAGTGAAATCTCATGCAAATATACCATTGACTGAAATTAGTACCATCAAGTGTTGGTATGTTCAGGTCTTTGGTTTCCACTTCTTCAGTCATGTTTCTCTTGCAATCCACTGTTCCTAATTATTGTTGGTGTGAGCATCAAGACTGTAAATCTGTTAAATTTGGAACTAAAGGTGGAAGGCAAGGCTTTGTGATACAACTGTGTAGGATAGGAAGCTTATACAGCTGGTTCTGCTTTATTAATAATAAAAGACAATTTGTGTATGTGTAAATATGAAAAGTAATGGCAAATTTTTACAAGTGATGAAGTAGAAAAGAGTAGAAGGGAATTGAAGGAGGGAGTAATAAGAATGAGTGTTCTATCCCCCCTTCCAAAGTTCCTCTTTGGAGGGGCTTATATGTTGGAGTCACGTCATGAGTCCCAGGTATTCGTTCCCATTAGTCGTGAGTATCTACGACGAGAGAGATTATTTAGTCAGCCTGGGTGTTACTCTTTATGAAGAGCTGAGGCTGTTTTTGGAGTAGGAGTGGTCAGTGAGGTTCTGACCTAAGACACTTTGGGTCAGGATATTTTTCACATTTATCACTAAATAAAAGCATTGAAAACTCTTTCAACTAATTGTTGTAGATCATAAATCATCACGTTAACATACATAAACTCAATTATTCTTGCTCCGATTCCTCACTGACTCTTAGATAATCTTGTATCATAGACCTTTTCAGTTGTTCTTTCATTCTTTGTGATGGGTGTCTCTCCTGCTTGCTTGCTCTAAGTCAAGATGTTAATATCTTGATTTCCAGTCTACTTTATATTGAAGGCGTTTACTTAAGGAAGACTCGGTGATGATTATTTCTACTTCATTCGGGTTTAGATTGAGCATGTTCGACCAATCGAGACTTAGGAGAAGTGCTTAGGTATTTCTCACAGGTTTAATAACAAGTTTGATTCAAGATTTGAGAATTCAGAAACCGAATGGTCCTCACTGTACTTGAACACTACTTGGAAGCGTGCGTTCAAAAATTTCAAATTCTAATTTCGTAGTGAAATTCAACAATTTCAGTAAAAATTATAATCTTGATATCAACAAAAGGAGAAAAATCTGGCGATGTCTTTCAAAGCATTGATTACGGTCGAGTTGTTTTCTTTAATTTGTTTTCGTTCGGAGATATATTTAGCCGGGGGACCATATCATGAGCTTCGAAATGACTTGTTTCATGGCTGAAAGTCAATGGTTGCTAAGTCTGAAACATGGTGGATTTAGCATCTAGAATCTTTCAAGGTACTTGGTAACAATATGGGTCATTCAGAGTCTTGTAGGATTCTTTAAAACACCTGTGGCACACTATTAAAAATGTGGAGACCCACAATGAGATCCAATCTTACGTGCACAAGTTAATTGATTGAGTAAAACATTGGTGACTTACAGGGTCTATCCTGTTGTCCCGTGCTTTTCTCCCATTGGCACCAGGCATTATATACATGATTACCAGATGAATCGGTTCCATTGGAGACGTCTACGTACAATCCTTATTTTCAGAGCGCATCACAACGATTAGGGGTTTAGGCCTGATGACTTACGAATTTCTGCACAACTCGGGTATGCTGAGAAGACAAAAGCGGTAACGTTCCCTTTGTCTAATTTTGGCAAACGCGGTATGACGCAGCGCTCAAATTTTACCCCAGTGGCTTCAACACCACAGAGCAGTACTCCGTTAGCTTGCCGAGTGTAAAGATAGGGAAACGTACATACCAGCTTTGTCGCATGAGTTTTTCACGCAAGAAAATGGTTGATTGACCATATTAGTACAAGCTATTGAAAAAGACATCGTTTATAAGCTACGCATGCCGAAAGTTAATCGTCAGAAGTGTCCCAAGAGTAATTCAAAACTTACAAATCATTTCGTCGTTACCTCGTTTAGGAAGCGGCACAGTCCCCCACTCAAGGCTGCATTCTACATTGTCCCAATATCTTGTGCTACAAAAACAATGAAAAACCAAGGTAAATTTGAGGATGAGTTGGACAAAAAGCTTTGACAACATGATTTTCGGTATTCAGTTGTAATGATAGACAAAAGGTTGTATCCCAAGATAGGGTCAAATGTAGTAGCAAGGATAGCGCTACGTATCAAAAACACTAACAAGTAAGAAACCCCTATTTAAACATGGCGCTCAACGAGGCATCAAGGCGGTATTGGGAAGGAGGTCGGTGAGCCACTGGGGAAAAAAGCCATGTACAGTAACTAAGTATTTGAGCCTTAAAATAGCCACATCTGATTGTAGGATCATTTAATTATTTTTATTCCCAATTATAGTTAGTATAGTGACTACAATTCAATTAGAATTCAGTAATTAGAGCAAACGACTAAATATCTTTTGTTGAGACCTATCTGCTGCGACACAGCAACCAGGTATCCTTGTAACAAAACTTTATTTTGTATATACAGCAAAGCTGGCTCCTGGGTACATACTCACTTTTGAGTAAGGCAGTTATCAGAAGACTCCCCATTATTCCATACTCAAAGCATAAATTGATGGTCCCAAACTGAATAAGCTTGGGAGTGGAAAAGTTGTTATTGGGTATCAGTACTACCCTTTTTCCAGTCTAAAAAAAAATCTTTTGTAAAAAAAAAAAACTATTTATAGGTTGGTTTCTCTTAAATAGTTTCTGAAGACCATCAAAATGTGCAAAAGACAATGACAATCCCAACTTCCACCTTAATTTTGAGGTTCAGTGTTAGAAACGTAATGTCACAGGGGTTCTTGGGAAGAACAAGAGTGGCCTGGCTGTAAGATGTGTCTATGAAACTGTTGAATAATATGACTATTAATCAACAGTACTATGACTGTTCTTATGAAATATAATAATAAAATTATTATAACCACTATTAAATAATTAATTAATTAATCATTTCTTTTACTTGTTATACACTACTAGTGATTATAACAGTAAGTAGTAATTGTCTACAAGAATCGATTACAAGAAGTATTTAATAATAAAACTTCTTTATTAAAATATAAATTTGTTTTAATATATAATTATCTTTTTTCAAGAATAATTGTAAGATGTAACTATGAAACTGATGATAATATTACTATTAATCAACAGTACTATGTCTGTTCTTATGAAATATAATAATAATATATTATTATAACCACAATTAAATAATTAAATAATTATTTCTTTCATGTGTTAAGCACTACTAGTGATTTTAAAAGTGAGCAAGGAATTGTCTACAAGAATCAATTACAAGAAGAATTTAATAATAAAAACTTCTTTTATTAAAATAATAAAATTATTTTAATATATAATTATCTTTTGCAAGAATAATTATAAAGATAATTCTTGAAGAAAACTATTAATAGAGAAAAACTTTAAGAATTAAAGATAAATGACTCACTAATACTGCAAAGAACTTATTGATAGATAAAAGTAGAGAAATTTGACGTAGAATTGTGGATTTGAGAGATCAAAATGATTTATAGCAGGATTACAACAATATATAGTTGGATTATATGATTTAACGTCTTTCTGATTGATTCTGAAAGATTTAAAACACTTAAGAATAGTTTAACTAATACTTACTTGTTGGTAACAATGATATGAAATGATAATAAGATGATGATTCGGAAAAAACAGCAAGAGAAGGCCTCTTTTAAGTCAACAACAGCTCACAGAGGCGTGCCATGGAGCAAACTGAAAAACCAGTGAGTGAGAAAGCATTAAACCCTTTTGGATTAGTACTTACATCATCTGTTGTCACGTAAAATTGTCATAATTGCTAATTGATGCTTTTACGTGAATACCAACCCCAATATGGTTAAGAATAAAAGGAGTAAAACTTGTAAATATTCTTTTATTCCAAATTAATCATGGATTTCCCAAAGTTATCAATGTTATTGACAATTTCATCACAGGTTGTATTTACTGTGAATTTTTGAAGATTCAGTGTTTCACGTAGAATAACCAAAAATGGACTGTAAGTAAAACTTTTAATTTTACTAGTAAAACTGTAATTCTTTTTGGTTGTACCATAGATAATACAGTTCTAAATTGGTCCTGATATTTTCAGAAATATTAATTAAGATTTGTATTTTTAATGAATTTTTGAAGTTGTTACCTCATTTCTACATAGAATTGCAAATATCAGTGTTTGACTGGTTGTTATGAGGTAAATCAATGGATACTAGTCCAAAAAGGGTTTAATTACTCTTTTGGGGTTTATCCATGGAAAGTCATTAGTAATTGACATGGTTACAGGAGTGTAAGTAGCTTTTTACCTCCTTGGCACGTCAAAATAGCAGGTTATTTGCTATTTTCTGGTGTTTTACAGTAGTTGTAACTTGGTAACCAAGTTCCCAAAGAGGTTTAGTTTACCAATTGGGTCAAGATCAGCCATGGAATCAAACTTTTGAGCTATCCACGCCTCTGGGGCCTCAGAAGTTGGGTACCCTGGCTCTCTTTGATGTCTTTTGTCCCCCTTGCTTATTTTTCACGTAAAAATAGAAATTTAAGCTTAAAGTGAGATATCCACTATGGGTGTACCAAAAGTGCATGTAAGAATACCATAATATTAAGTGCTCAAAACATGTATAACACTATTCTTAGTGTATATGTAACATGGGATTTCTCACTTTCCCATTATTTTGGTGTAAAATCAAGAAAAACAAAAATTTTCACAGATCTTTTATGTGGTATTAATGATGTGGTGTTGAAGTATTTTCCATATTACCACCTCAAGGAGTTAATTTGCGCTTATTCACTCTATGGAGCTACCCTAGGTGAATTTTTGTGTAGAATCCAAATCTGGCCTTAAATCCATGGATTTACTTACTCAATAAAAAGTTATTCATCTTTTCTGAAATCAAAAATGATGAATTTTGAATACATGCATGATTTATGAGTTATGTATAATTCAAAATCTCTTTTTAAGATAATTGTGGCCTATTTGGGTATGTAAAATATACCTCAAGGCTCACATTCCCTCCCACCAAAAAATAAAATTGTACTACAATTTTATTAGTGATAAAAGAATAAGGCCCCAAAGGGGGTTAATGTCCACTGTCCAACCTCTTTACATCACTCAGATCAAGTAATTTAAAGCACATTTATAGACATATTCAGGCTTGTGGCCTTCTTTCATGTCTAAATCTTCTTAAGAGCTTATCTGAGTCAGGTATTTCTGATTCTGCCATCCATTCATCTTCATGTACTGGATTTCTATATCTGACAAGATATTCTCTTTGATTTTTACCCCTAAGTCTCCTTTCTTTAATGACTTTCTTTATCTTTTTGTCTTCATTCTGTTCCACAGGTGGTACAGTTAAAGGAGTTGGGTTTCTTAAAGGAAACAATTCTTTATCAGCTGGTTGATAAGGCTTTATCAAGCTGACTGGAAAGGTGGGGTCTTTATTTTCCAATTCACCACTCAATTCCACTTGAACTGCATTGGTTCCATTTAAAGCAACAATAACAAAAGGTCCTACATAATAATCTTTAAGTTTCTTTGGGCCTTTGATATTATTAAAATTCAAGGTTGAAACTAAAACTAAGTCCCCTACTTTGAAGTCTGGTACTTTATGACTCTTGTCCCACTTCTGTTTTGCATAATCAAAAGCATCATTCATACTTTTTTTTGCATGAAGTCTTACTTTATCAAGCATTATTTTGAAGCTGGAAGCTGTAGGATGAATGTCAATCAAGTCTTTCCTCAGTGTGTCTGCTGGGAGTCTTGGATTCCATCCTTTCTCTAACATAGCAGGAGTTTGTCCTGTGGAAGAATGGACTGATGTCTTATATGCCAATTCTAATGCAGGTATCAGAGTGCACCAGTCATGGGTAAAGCCATCTGAGTCTTTGAATTCTAATCCATAAGCACAAAATCTCCTGATCATGTCTTCTAAAGTTTGAATCATCCTCTCTGCTAGCCCATCTGTCTGAGGGTGATATGCTGTAGAGAATGATAACTTAGTCCCAAACAATCTATGAAGATTGGTCCAAAGTGCAGATGTGAATTTAGGATCTCTGTCACTTATGATATTCTTAAATAATCCTGTATGAGAAATAACTCTACTCCATAAAAGAAGAGCTGTATCCATAGCAGTGTCATCTTTATGACATGGTAAGAATATAGGAGTTTTGCTATATCCGTCTACTATGACTAAACAAGCATTATAACCTCTGTCACCACTTGGAGGAAGTGCTGTGACCCAATCCATGTGAACAACTTCCCATGGGGATTTTGGTTCTTGAATATGGATCATAAGTCCAAATTTCTTGCCTGTACTCCTGTTTGCTTTTTGGCATCTGTCACAGGTATGGAAATATTCAATGGTTTCTTTTCTCCAAGATGGCCACCATGCACAGTTCTTCACTTTTTCAAGTGTTCTGTCTTCTGACAGGTGTCCAGAGTAGATACTATCATGACATTCATGAAGAATGGTATTGATAAGTAATCTACTGCACAATGTCATAACACAAGAATGTTTTGTTCTGTGGTAAATGATCCCATCAAACAAGTGAAATCTTCCTTCAGAATAGGAATTTTTCCAGACTTCATCAAGTGCATAAACTAAAGCTGTATCCTTGCAGTCTTTATCTAATAAAGAAGTCAAGATATGGCAATTCTTGTCTTGTTTATAAGATTCTCTCACCTCCTCAAAGAATTCAGTCCCAATATCAGTTATGTTAATTCCTTCAATTGGAATCTGTGGTTCAGCTTCCAAAGGTACATAAGCCGGGATATCAGGAGTGTTGGCTAAAGCCCATCTACTAAGTCCATCAGCATTCTTGTGAATGTTTCCTGCTTTATGAACTATAGTCATGTTTCCTCTATATTCTTGAATAGCTATTTGCCATCTCAACATATGTCTGTTGGGAGTTTTCATGTTAAGAAGTGATTTTACTGCATTACAGTCAGTTATCACTTCAAAAGCACTGCCATCAAGGTAAAAGTGTAATTTCTCAAGTGCCCATACCAAACATAAGCACTCCATTTGGCTTGCACTATATCTGGCTTCTGTTGGTTTGATTTGTCTTGAGATATAACAAACTGGTCCTTCTGTAGGTTTGTCATTAATAATTTGGACTTGATGTAGGGCTGCCCCTAATCCATCTCCACATGCATCAATGTACAACTTAAAAGGAATATTCCAGTCAGGCATGAGGAGTAAAGGTGCTTCTGTAAGGGCTTTCTTTATCTTCTCATAAGCTTTAATTCTCTCCTGTGTCATCTCAAATACAGTCTGTTGATCACAGATTCTATAGAGTGATTTGGCTAGAATTGCAAAGTCTTTCAAGTGTTGCCTATAGTAACCAGCAAATCCAAGAAAAGACATCATTTCTTTTTTATTCTGGGGTATTGGCTTAAGTAGCACTGCTGCCACTTTATTTTTGTCAATACCCAAGCTTAAACCAGAAACAACATGTTCTAATGCCTTAAGTTCTTCAAAACCAAAGTTGCATTTCTTAAGTGAAATTTTCATATTCACTTCTGCAACTTTGTGGAGTACTTTTGCAAGTCTTTCAAGGTGCAAAGACCACGAGTCAGAACATATGATAATATCATCAATATAAATGATAAGCCATCCTTCAGACAATTCTGTGGGGAAGATGGTATTCATCATTCTTTGATAATGAGATGGAGCATTTTTAATGCCAAATGGCATTCTAAGATACTCAAAAATACCACAGTGAGTGATAATTCTAAGTAATTTCTTAGCTTTAGGCATCAAAACATTCTGATGGAAACCTTTTAATGCATCCATTGATGTTATATACTTGGCTTTAGATAATTGAGTCAAGGCTTCTTGGATTCTAGGGATTGGATACCTATCTGGAACTGTGTAGGTATTCAAAGCTTTAAAATCTCCAACCATTCTTGACTTATCATTATGCCAAGAAATGATAACAGGTGTTGTCACTTCAACCTCCTCATTATGGACTACTTTCCTTAGTACACCAAGTTGAATTAACTCTTGGATATGTTTTTCCAAGGCTTCTCTAGCTCTGGGACTGGCTGGATAATCTGGTCTTCTAAGTACTGGGGGATATGGTCTGTCAATACTAAGAGTAATATCAACTTCATGTCCTCTTATAGCACCTAATGGTTCATTATCAGAGGGAAATGCAGTATTGTACGTGTATAACACATCAATAAGTTCATTCTTCATTTGTGGTGACAATGATGGATTAATTTGTGCTTCAACAAGTTGTGTGGACACAAATTCTTCTTCATAAGTATCTTTCTCAGAAGATACTACTGATATTTGCTTTGGCATATTGGAGAAGGCAAATTTCTGTCTTTTGTTATCCCCAATTGTGAAATATCTGTCTTTATGGTTATTGATGCCAATACCATAAATACTTAGGTAGTCATTTCCAAGAATGATATGTTGAGATGTGCAGTTGTCCATTACTACAACCTCATCTTTCATTCTTATACTTCCTGTAGGATGGGGAAATACAAGAGTAGTGTCTAGTATACCCAAAGGGTACATATTGGTACTGGCACTACTAAATTGTATACCTTCTATTGGTAATTGACGGTTTTTCCATTCAGGAAGTATAGCTTGGAGATAATCTTTGCCTAAACAAGTGCAAAATGCTCCTGTATCCAAATTGACTTTGGCTTCAACATTATTCATTAAAATTGATGTGATACAAGATGCTCCAGCAGTATAACCTTTTCCTTTAGCAGGTTTGGTTTTACACATTCTGGCATCCTGAACATTAATAAGGTTGTAGCAATCTTCACTATACTGTGGCAAGTGGGTATGGACTTCAGTGACTTCAAAGAAAGCTGTGATGTTTTCAATGGGATAGTCCTCCACTGGTGTATCTTCAGATATTGCAGAATCTTGATCAGATTCTTCCTTCTCTTCAGTACATTGAACTTCTTCAATGACTTGAACTTCATTGATTTTTGCCTTTTTGGTGCAAGTGTTGGCTAAATGTGAAGTGCTTCCAGATTTATGACACTTTAAGACAGGTTTTTCTGGTCTTTTGTCCTCTCTGGGAATCTTGGAGATCATCTTGGATTCTGCTGGGATTTTAGACCAAGTTTTACCAATTCTTTTTCTGGCAATGATATCTTCCATAGCATTAATGTAGTCTTCTGTTGAACAGGGTTCTACACATCTGCTTTTGATAGCATGTTCTAATTCTCCTCCACACTTTCTTAATATTTTCATATTAATCATAGTGTCAGACATATCTGGTTGTAAAGCAGATAATCTGTCTTTTTGTTTGAAGAACCAAGTGGTTTATCTTTCTCTGAGTTAAAAATGGCACTCTCAAAGGCATTTTCTATCTTAAACCTCCAAGAATTGGTGGCCCATTTGATGATCACTTCGGATTTCCACCAGGACCAATCATGTTTACCATGATCAATCCTCATTTTGTAATACCATTTCTTTGCAGTTCTGGTAAACAGACAATGTAATTTTCCCACTATGATTTTATCAGGTATATTAAAGTCTTCTTGAAACATATCAATAGTCCTGATGAATTCAATATGGTTGTATTCTCCTTCACCAGAGAATGTTGGCCATTCTTCTATTTTGGGAATATGTCTTGCAGAGTAGGCATTTTCTCCCAAGAATGGGGTGAGACTTTCTTTAACAGAAAGTTTTTCTTCAGTTAAAGGTGTAGAATATCTTGGCATATGTGGTTCATGATTCTTATGAATTTGTTCCACACTTGCAATTATTTCATTCTTCAACTTCTGCCTTTCACTGTCACTTTTTGCTAAGTGTATAGCAAATTGATTGGTATTCTCAACTATCTTCAAGACATGGTCTTGAAGAGTCTTAAGTTGATCATTCATTTTAAAAATGGAAAGATCTTCCATCTCCTCATGCTGAACTTGGCACATGTTTTCAATTCTTATGCAAGAATTGGTAATTGAGTCAAGTTTGGCATTTTTCACTTGGTGCAATTCAATGTATTTCTTGTCATTTTTATTTAATTCAACTATATCTGATGCAATTTTAGTTAACTTGCCATCAAGTTTACCAATTTATACATTAATACTAGTCTGTACACCAATTATTTCCGTGGAAAGTTTCTGTTCATCCTTTCCTGCTCTTTGGCTGCGAATTCCATTAAAGTCCTGGCCATATTGAAGACACTGTCCACGGCTGAAAGCTCCAATTTGGGGATCCTGTACCCTTGTGGGTAAGGTCTGTGCCAATTGGCTTTGCCTTTTCCTTTGACTTGATGGTTCTTGGGACCTTTCTGCTTCTTCTGAGGTCCCTTGGGCTTGTCCTTGGACACTTCTGGAGCTGGTTTGTCGCTGGTGGACACCACTGGTGCCTCTGTCTCCAAAGCTGGAGTCATTTCCAACTCTTTCTTCTGGTCTATGGATAAAAGACTTTGGTTCTTCAACCAATTCTTTATCTTTTTGACCTTGTCTTTGCAAGACAGGGGGCTCCAACATCCTAAGAGTTCTATGGTCTTCTCCTGACCCAGAAAGCTCTTGATGTGTAAGTAGGAGTTCATGGCCCCCTGCCAAAGGCTTGGGCAGATTTCCCACTCCTCCTCTTTGGCTGCTCTGAACCAGTTCTTGTACCGGCATTGATATATTTCGATTGCTGCCACTTGAAAATGGTTTAGCCCTGGAAATAATATCATGAATTAGTTCAGGCTCAGAATTCACATCAAAATCTGTTGGTACAGGCCTTGGGGAATGGGGGGCAACTCTGGCATCCTCCAGATGTGTCTTTCTGGTGGAAGATTTGGCACTTCTGGATTTGGTCTTGCCTCTTCCTTGTCCACATCCATCTTGTTGGACTGAATAGTTGCTGCCATTTCTGGTATGCACCATTTTTACGTCAATTTAAGGATAAAGAGTAAATTTAAAGATAAAAACACACCTTTTGGTGGTAATTTATTCTTTTCTGAGTTGAATAAGGTGCCTCTTTTAGCAATTTGCACCTCAATACTTTCTTCAGATTCTGCTTCTGAAGATTCAGGACTAGTGATGTATTTTTTACTGAGTCTGTTGCCAGCTGCACAGTATTTGATTAAAGACACTTTAAAGAGAAAATATGATAAAAGAAATTATTTTTTATGATTTTTTAAAAGATTTTTTATAAGTTTTATTATTTTTTGATATTAAAAAAATATTCTTTTCAAAGAAAAAAGTATTAAAATTTAAGAATTTGAATAAAAAATTAAGTCAGAGTAACTCAAAGAATAATTTTATAAGTTTTTGGATGTGAAAAAGCCACGTGTAAAAAAGTACAAAATTAAACCAAATTCCTCAATGAAATAAGATTTTAAACAATTTCAAAATTAAAAATAATTTTTTCTTTAAATTGAAGAAAAAAAATATTAAATTAATATATTTTAGAACTGAAAATTTATTAATTAAGGGTACAAGGTTCAAAGAAACACGGCCAGGCCCCCAAATGTAAGATGTGACTATGAAACTGATGATAATATTACTATCAATCAACAGTACTATGTCTGTTCTTATGGAATATAATAATAATATATTATTGTAACCACAATCAAATAATTAAATAATTATTTCTTTCACGTGTTAAGCACTACTAGTGATTTTAACAGTGAGAAAGTAATTGTCTACAAGAATCAATTACAAGAAGATTTTAATAATAAAAACTTCTTTTATTAAAATAATAAAATTATTTTAATATATAATTATCTTTTGCAAGAATAATTATAGAGATAATTCTTGAAGAAAACTATTAATAGAGAAAAACTTTAAGAATTAAAGATAAATGACTCACTAATACTCCAAAGAACTTATTGATAGATAAAAGTCGAGAAATTTGACGTAGAATTGTGGATTTGAGAGATCAAAATGATTTATAGCAGGATTACAACAATATATAGTTGGATTCTATGATTTCACGTCTTTCTGATTGATTCTGAAAGATTTAAAACACTCAAGAATAGTTTAACTAATACTTACTTGTTGGTAACAATGATATAAAATGATAATAAGATGATGATTCGGAAAAAACAGCAAGAGAAGGCCTCTTTTAAGTCAACAACAGCTCACAGAGGCGTGCCATGGAGCAAACTGAAAAACCAGTGAGTGAGAAATAATTAAACCCTTTTGGATTAGTACTTACATCATCTGTTGTCACGTAAAATTGTCATAATTGCTTAATTGATGCTTTTACGTGACTACCAACCCCAATATGGTTAAGAATAAAAGGAGTAACACTTGTAAATCTTCTTTTATTCCAAAGTAATCATTGATTTCCCAAAGTTATCAATGTTATTGACAATTTCATCACAGGTTGTATTTACTGTGAATTTTTGAAGATTCAGTGTTTCACGTAGAATAACCAAAATGTACTGTAAGTAAAACTTTGAATTTTACTAGTAAAACTGTGATTCTTTTGAGCTGTACCATAGATAATACAGTTCTCAATTGGTCCTGATATTTTCAGAAGGATTCATTAAGATTTGTATTTTTAATGAATTTTTGAAGTTTTTACCTCATTTCTACGTAGAATTGCAAATATCAGTGTTTGACTGGTTGTTATGAGGTAAATCAATGGATACTAGTCCAAAAAAGGTTTTAATTACTCTTTTGGGGCTTATCCATGGAAAGGCATTAGTAATTGACATGGTTACAGGAGTGTAAGTAGCTTTTTACCTCCTTGGCACGTCAAAATAGCAGGTTATTTGCTATTTTCTGGTGTTTTACAGTAGTTGTAACTTGGTAACCAAGTTCCCAAAGAGGTTTAGTTTACCAATTGGGTCAAGATCAGCCATACAACCAAGCTTTGGAGCTATCCACGCCTCTGGGGCCTCAGAAGTTGGGTACCCTGGCTCTCTTTGATGTCTTTTGTCCCCCTTGCTTATTTTTCACATAAAAATAGAAATTTAAGCTTCAAGTGATATATCCACTATGGGTGTACCAAAGGTGCATGTAAGAATACCATAATATTAAGTGCTAAAAACATGTATAACACTATTTGTAGTGTATATGTAACATGGGATTTCTCACTTTCCCATTATTTTGGCGTAAAATCAAGAAAAACAAAAATTTTCATGGATCTTTTATGTGGTATTAATGATGTGGTGTTGAAGTATTTTCCATATTACCACCTCAAGGAGTTAATTTGAGCTTATTCACTCTATGGAGCTACCCTAGGTGAATTTTTGTGTAGAATCCAAATCTGGCCTTAAATCCATGGATTTACTTACTCAATAAAAAGTTATTCATCTTTTCCGAAATCAAAAATGATGAATTTTGAACATATGCATGATTTATGAGTTATGTATAATTCAAAATTTCTTTTGAAGATAATTGTGGCCTATTTGGGTATGTAAAAAATACCTCAAGGCTCACAATAATTATGAGTATAATTCTTGAAGAAAACTATTACTAGAGAAAAACCTTTAAAAATTAATAGTAAATCACTCACTAATACTTCAATGAACTTTAGAAAGAGATTGTAAGAGATATTTGACATATAACTGTGGATTTAAGGGATCAAAATTGATTTATAGCAATAGTAAAACAATATATAGTTTATTTCTATGATTTCATGTCCTTCTGATTGACTTACTTGTTGGTAATAATGGTGTAATTGGATAATAATATGAATTGGAAAAAACAGCAAGAGGAGGCCTCTTTTAAGTCTAAGACAGATCACAGAGGCATGCCATGGAGCAAAATGAAAAGCCAGTGGGTTACAAAACAATAATCCTTTTTGAATCAATGATTGCATCATATGTTGTCATGTAAGATTATCATAATTACTTAATTGATGCTTTTATGTGACTACCAACCCAAATATGGTTAAGAATAAAAGGAGTAGCAACAGTAAATATTCTTTTATTTCAAAATAGAGATTAAGTTCTCAATATTATCACTTGTATTGGAAATTGCATCACAGGTTATATTTTCTGTGAATTTTTGATGATTCAGTATTTCATGTGGAATTATTAAAAATGGACTGTAGGTAAAAATTTGCATTTAGCTTATGAAACCATAAATGTTTTTGCTTTATTTATAGATCATATTGCTCTCCATTGTTCCTTAAGGCTTCAGAAAGATTCATCAATAATTGTATTCTTAATGAATTTTCAAAGTTTTTACCTCCTTTTTACATAGAATTGCAAATAACAATATATAGCAGGTTGCTATGAGGTAAATCAATGGATACTAGTCCAAAAAAGAGTTTTAATTACTCTTTTGGGGTTTATCCTTGGAAAATCATTAAGAATTGACATGGTCAAAAGAGTCTAAGTTGCTCTTTACCTCTCTCTCACATCAAAATAGTAGCTTATTTGCAATCTTCTTATGATTTAATTAGATTTTAACTTGGTAACTAGGTTCCCAAAAGGTTTTAGTATACTAATTGGGTAGAGATCAGTCATGGATCCAAGCTTTAGAGCTATCAATTCCTCAGAGGCCTCACAAGTTGGGTACTCTGGCTCTCTCTGATGTCTTGTGTCCCCCTTAGCTATTTTCACCTCAAAAATAGAAATTCAGGCTTCAAGACTGATATCCACTATGGGTGTATCAACACTGTATGTAAGAATACCATAATATCAAGTGCCAAAAGAGTTAGCCTTTGAGATATTACAACATATCCAAAAAGTTCACAACAAAATTTCTGTAATAATTATACTTATAATAATTGTCTCAAAGACAAGTGAAAATACCATAAATAAGTACAAAATCTGAATTAACTCAGAATATAATGAGTAAAAATGTGAAATGAATTACACCATTAGATTCCTCATGGTAAAATACACATATGTCATTTTTAAGGCATATCTGAAAAGTCAATAATTATTGAAGAATAAGTAATAATACCTTAAAAAAGGTATAAAACCTTATTTAACTCAGAGACCAATGAAACAAAATGTAAAATAAATTGTACCATTGGATTCTCCATAAAGCACAACATGTAAAACAATTATTGAGCTAATCTCTAAAGTCAATACTTAAGGAATTAAGCTGAATATGTGCACTTTTTTGGACAATGCATATATTCATGGTTTTTAGCTAATATCCCTTTGAATATATGAGATAGAGAGATAAACCAAAAGTAAAGTCACCACGTAATTACTTTGAAAACACATATATGAGCTTTATTTCACAAGTCTTAAACAAGGTTAAAACCTGTAATGGATTATTGATTAAGATCAATGGAGCTGGTAACCACTTTGTTGTGAAGGTGGTCCAAACTTGAAGAAAGGTAGACGGTAATATTCTACTAGTTCATATGTGAAAAATGATGGAATTTGTAATATAATATTCAAGGTATAACCCCTTGAAATCATGGTTTGAAGTTTAAGATATTAAATTTCAACAGAAAAGATGAGTTACAAGAGAAATCATCAAAAATAGAGTTTTGATGATGTAATGAAATGCTACTGACAGTTTTATAAGGACATGCCAAGCTATCAGAATCTACTCTCAGAATAGGTTTGCCGTGTATAACTTAAAAGTTATTAATGATTGAAGTTTAAGCTTAAATTTGATCATTTATGATCACTCACTGTAATCTTATTTTAAGTTTAAAAGTTATATAAGTCATAAAACTGGTGAATACTATTAAATTTTGATTAATAATAATAAAATTCACAAATTTTAGGCTTCTTCCAAGCCTATGATGTCATCAAATTTAGAGTTATAGTGATAACTCTAACTAATGGAGTAATAATGAGATGAGATGGTTTTATCATGATTTAATCATCACTAAACCTTGAAATACTGATCATTTCTAGTAGATAACATCAGTACAAGTCTCTCAGAAGCCTACTGAACACTAGAATGGAGGTATCTACTATAAATAGAGCTCTTTTTACTCTATTTTCCCCTCAAACACATCAAATCATTAAAACAATTAAATCAAAAGGTAAAATCTATCTTCTTTATATATAAATATCTTAAATTATCAAAGAACAAATATAATATTTATTATAATCATCATTGGTGACATGATTACTTCAATTGTTGTGCTGTTTTGTTATAAATCTCTTAAAAATCTCATTTCCACGTAAAATCAAGAAAATTTGTGATTTCTCTTATTTTTATTTGTAAATACAATTTATATAAGTTTTATTTACATTATTTGGTGTAAATTTATCCAAAATTGTTATATTAAGCATCAAAAGTAGGTTATTTTCTCTTATTCTCATAATTTATCTCTATTATTACTGCTAATAATTCTTCAATTAATATAAATAGTATTTATATTAATATATAACTTTAATATTGATAATATTATTGTTATTAATTTTTTTATATTAATAAGAAGCAACTTTTTATGCCTTTATCATTTGTCGGTAACAATAATAATGGGATTTTCAATATATTAATTATCTTATATTAATATATTTATTTATTGTATTATTTTTTTATAATATAAACTATTTTATGCCACAATTTCAATAATTCTTATTATTAAAATAATGTTTTTATCTTATTTTTTTTATTTATAAGGACATTCATAGTACAATAAGTTAAATATGAGTAATTTTTATTTATTGTTTCATAGTCAAACCTTACATTTGGGGGCCTGGCATTGGTATTTACTTGAAAAGACCTTAAAAAGATTCTAATTGGGTTTATCCAATAATAAATTATAATTATAATCATAAATTTATATAATAATTTCATATTTATTGATTTCAACAGCTATTGAGGCATTTGGAAAGCAATTGTACTGTCTGTCAGGGTGACTATATGATATAGCTGTACAATGACAAATAAAAGCTATAAATCTGAGTTTGACACTAAAATACAGATGATAATCAAGATGATAGAGGGTAAAAAGGGCTATACTAAATGAATTGAGTGATGGTGAGTGCTTCTGATAGCCCTGGGTGCAGTGTTTACCTGTTGGTTTACAATAACAAACCCTAAAATACTTAAGCTTAAAGTATACCTGTTAAATTCTAAGGGTAACACTTCTTTGAAGGAGTTATACCATGTAAGAATACTAAGAACAGGATGGTGTATTAGCTTCCTGGTGAGGCAAAGCCTCCTTTTATCTTGTTCTGGGGTAGTGGGAGGTGGTTTACCTCTGCACACAACCACAGAGTGAAACCTTTCACTACTGTGGGATGATTTGTGGTTCTAAACACTCAATACAGACTGATATTGGGTGGAAATGTGGTTTTAGAACCACAAGCAGTCATTTTTACACTATACAGGGTGAGGATTTTCACCAATGGAGTTTACAGGTGTGTTCTGGTGCTTCTGACCCAACAGAAGCTGTACACAACCTGTATGGACCTCTGTATTTGACTTAACTATGAGGTATTGAAGTATAAACAAGCTTCTTTGTCTGTTTGACACCTCAGAATTATACGTATGTGATAGTATCCCACTGTAAGGATGTATTGGCCAAACTGTGGGATTTTAACCTTAAAACTGTTATAGCTTTGTCAGTTTTTAAGATATTGAGCTCAAAATTGGTTCATTGTGTAGCCCTGGACGTGATCTACACAATGCTACCTCATTTGGTATGTTAATCATTAAATATGGCGAAGTTATGTCATGTACAAGTTTTCTTGTACACATTTATGATTTGTCCAAAAACTGTATGAAACTTGTTTGCTCCATATCTTGTGTTCTAGATACGATATGGGGAAATGGATTGCACCATTAGATAGACCTGATTGTTTTCTTTCCAAAAAGACACCACTTTAGGTATTGTGGTATTCCATACCTTTTTACCAGTTTCAAGAATGCTTTGAAAGTTAACAGTTGGAAAATCAAGATCAAAATGACTAATTCAGGAAATCACCACTCAAAGGAAATGATTAAAAATCACAAACAACCCAGGAATAACATCAATAGTAGGGAGGAATGGAAGATTTTAGCACTCACAATTGAAATAATCAACATATTTCTACAATCAAATAAATAATAGGGGAATCCAATCTTATGGAATTATACAAGAAAACCTACATATAAGCCTTACAGAATCAACAATAGGCTTAATACATACATAAACTCAAAATTACATTGGAAAATTAACATTGTAACATTATATCCACTCTAAATCCATCAAGAAGACTATATTACCAACAATTACAGTAACCAAATACAGTTCATGGGACACAAGGATCATATGACAGTATCCAATCCAATTCAATACAGGAAAATCCACTAAAAAACTTAAAAAATTACACAACAATACAGGAGCCCAAATAAGACTTATGCAGTCCACATGAATAAGATCTGGACATTACACAGCCACAGGATTATTAAAATTCAACTTAATTGAAATTCAACTAGCTGCATGCAAGGAAAATACACTAAAATGTAAGGTAGACAGCAATTACAGTAATCAAGAATTAAAACTCAAGAAGATATCCCCACATTGCACAGCATAATCACCTGGAACTAAATAAACCTTACAAACAAATTTTACGTGGGCTTATTCACATGACACCATCTTCATCCTTTACTCACCAGCATTAATTCCTCAAGGCTATGCAAGCTGACTGAAGCAGTGCAAAAGAGAAGTCATCTGATACTGTTATCAAAATCCCCACCAAACCAAAACATCTCAATCTTAATTTTGACCAAACAAATGGTGAAAATATCTCAGTCATATGATACCATTCCCAATTTTACACACTAGCAATAATTTCTCAAGGCTGTGCAAGATTACTAATGCAGTATAACAGATAGGTCATCTGACTTTTGTTACAAAAATCTACACCAGCAAAATTATCTCAAGGGCAAGAATAAAACTTTACATGGAGAGCCCATGGGTACTTCTCACAACATAAAAGGAGGCCTCTCTCTCTCATTTTCTCCTCTTCTCCCAATGAATGAATCCAATTAGTTATATACCAAGAAGGAGAATAACTATTCATCCCTTACTAGTAGGTTAATCTAGAAATTATTATTATTAAATTACACTAAATAGTGGTTTATAAATAGCTGTAGTTAACAGTAGGTCTGCCTATATTATAAATTCATCTATTAGTGAAATACTCATATTCAACAAAATATTTATATTATACTATTCTAACTAGAAGAAAATCTATATCACTATTATTATTATCACACAATATATTTTACATATTATCAAGATTATTTACCAAAAACAACTATTTAAACTATCAAACAATATTATTATATATTATCACTATTACTAATTTTTCTCAGATTGAGCTATTATCCATTAAAACAAAATACCTGCAACAAAGAAAATACCTTAAAATCACCACTCAGTACTATTATATCTATTATTTATTTTACTCAATTATTACTTTATTATCTTAAAATCACCTACAAATTTATCTTTTGAAATTATTTTATCTAAATTAGTATTATTATTTTATCATTAGGCTGATTATTGAATAGGTCTGATAAAGACTTCTGAAAAGTCTTCTCTAGTTGTAAAGCCACAATCTTAAATATTGATTTGTGATCTCTGTAGGGAGATTATTTAGTATACTCAGAGGGGCAGCTAAAACACCATTAGCACCCTTGGTTACAGGATTATTTCAGCAATTCAAAACTGTTTACCTGTGAATTCCCCCTCAAGGACTGCCTTATCCAATCCCACACTAAAAGGAGTTCCACATCTGGTGTACCAACAGTGGCCTTTCAACTTCAACATTCAATAATTAATCAATAATCAAGAAAGAAGATAATCAAATCAACATAACTCACAAAAACTCATTTTCATTATCAAGAATTAACCATCAACCCTCTCATACAACCTGGAATCTGGAAACAAATCCCATTCCAAATCATCATCACCATCACAATCCTCAAATCAATCATACCATTTTTATTATCCAGTAAAAGAAGGAACACAAGAAAATCAAACACCTCAGGATATTGATTTACTCATTGCAACACAAGAACAGAACAGAAGGAAAAGGAAGAATTAAGGAGATTTTTCTTCAAGTTAATTCAAGAAGCAAGAAAAAACAAGAGAAGTACAAAAGAATTTAAAGGGTCAGTTTATCAAGTAGAAATGAATCAAAAATCAACATCTGACTTACCACCATTACCTGAAGATACTGTAGAAGGGCAGTATGCAGAAGAAAGTGAAGAGGAAGATCAAACACTACAAATAAAAAGTCTTATGAAACAAATGCAAGATTTATTATTAACACAAAGTAAAAAGAAAGGAAAAAGAAGGGAACAAACATCTTACACACCTGGAGCTAGTCCAAGTGAACCCACATTACCAAGGCATGTCAGGCCTGAAGACTCACCAATATCACCTACACCTGGCCCTAGAGCAACATCCACACCCAAAACAGAACAAACATTACAGAGTATCCCAAAGAAGGTATTTTTAACTACACCAAACCATCCAAGTACATTGCAAAAGGAAATTCCTAAGGTAACATCTCCTCTTGTTAAGATAAGAGCTAAAGATTATAATCTTGTTTTTGATGGTAATGAAGTAGAAAAATTCATAAAAAGAGTGGAAGCAGCAGCTGAAATTGAAGGAGCTAGTGGAAAAGATATAGCAAGACAAGTTATTTTTATGTCAGCATCTGAAGAAGTTAAGGAGAAAATTGAAGCAATGCAAGGTTATTAAGAGAAGAACTGGACAAAACTCAAAGAAGAACTTACTATAGAATGGGGAAGAGTAGAGCTGGACAGAAGATATAGACCAGAAGCTTTGGAAAAGCTTTTCAATAATACCAAAAGAGCAGGAGGAATTAGAAACTTAGCTGAATACAAGAGATATATTGGAGAATATGAAAAGATAACAAATTATCTTTATAAATATGGATACATTAGAAGGGAAGTTGAGCATAATGAAGAGCTCTATGCCAGTCTTTCAACAGAAATAAGGACCTCCATAATTAAGGAAATGAGAAGAGATAAGGTCATGATCAAAGCAAGGGATGGTGGATATATTGTACCATAAATGAAAGTATTAAAGAGCTATATAGAGCAAGAGCTGGAAACTGTGATCATATCAAGGGACAGAACTGAAGACACAACCTCCCATTATGGATTAAATCAGCTACACATAGGTAAGACACAAGCAAACAAAGTACAATTTGAAGATGAAACCATGGAAAATGCCTTAAATCAACTGAAGGAGCTTCATAATAAAATTCAAGAACAACAAAGACCCAGGATTCAGGATCAAGAAGAAAAGAAAGAAATAAAGGACTTCATCAAGCAAATTAAGGAAATAACAGAAGCAGTACTACCTAAAAGTAAAACAGGTCAGGTACTCAAGCAGGAAAATCAATCAAGGTACCCAAAGGACAGCTTACCACCTTTTTCACAAAGACATATTCCTTATACACCAGCACAAAACATACCAAAACCCTATGTCAAATGTTATTACTGTTTGGAGGAAGGACATTCAGTGAATAGATGCAACTACCTTTTTGATGATCAAAATAAGAAATGGGTCAGCAGACAAGGAGGTGGATTTTTGTTTCCCAATTGGCAAAGAGTACCAACTGATGGAAAAATATCACCAAAGAAGTTAGTGGAATAATTTGCAAAAGAACAAGAAGAGCTTATCAAGAAAAGAAAAGAAAATGAAGCTAAAGAATCAACACACCAACAAAAAGAAGTAAACATAATACAAGCCAAGGAAAATGACATTGCAACAGCTATAGCCAAAATTGAAGATTGGGGAAGCTGGCAACCACCAACCATATCATCAGCCAATGATCCATTTCTCAATAACTATGGATTGAGAAACACCAAACAAAGATCCTCAAGAAATGAGCAACCAAGTCAAGAACAAACAAAATCATTACCAAAAACAATGGAAACACCACTAAAAAAGAAGCCACACATACCTGGAGCCTATATTGAAGATGAACATGGTAAAGTGGAAAAAACAATTATTCCCACTAAATTCAAAAAAACCTCAAGAGATCAAAGGTGAAGAAGAAGTTATCCCAGAAGTTAAAGAAAAACAGGATTCTGGAAAGAAGCAGGAATTGACTCAAAATACTATTAAAAACAAGGATATCAAGCAAGAAAACACAGAATTTCAAGAGGTTATGAGTCAAATTATCAAAAAGGTTTTTGATCAGAAAATAAATCTCACCTTAGAACAAGTTCTTATCATGTCACCCAAAGTTATCAACCAGCTTGAAAATTTGACAACACAAGAAAGAAACTCAATCAACTCACTTGACACAAAAGAAATTCAAACCAAACTCATAAACCACCATTGAGGAGATTATGAACAGCCCAAACTACATTATGCCTGTCCATTGGGATTTATGCAAGTGTACCTAGGAGAAGAAGGCAATGAAATAATGGCATCAGTAGATACAGGATCAGAATTGAACATAATACCAGAAGATTCAGCAATAAAAGCAGGACTCACCACAAGATTTCTCCACATGAATTTAAGGGGGATTGGTGGTCACTATACTTCAATTGTTGGATTAGCAGAATTTACCCCAATTACTCTAGTTACTGGGGAAGAAAGAAATATACACCTTTTTGTGGCAAGGGGAGCAGTACACACAGTATTGGGAAGGCCCTTCCTTGCAGACAACAACATCAGATTAGACTTTTCTCAACAAAAAGGGGAAATAGTCAGTTATATAGAGCCAGATGGAAGAAGACTTTGCTTACCAATTTGTTCACCACAGAAAGTAGGATGGAGAGAAAACCCACCAGCAGGCATGGAGGCCTGTGCATCTGCAACAGTGGAAGGATATAATGGTCTAAATATAGAAGATAAGGAAATTTCTGGCAATATAGGAAGTGATATCAAATTTTTCAAAAATCAAGAGTCACATCAATAAATTCAAAATTTGGCACACAGACATGTAGAGAATAAGACTTCACCTAAGCACCTAACAGGAATTTCCGACTTAGAGAAGCAAAATACCAGGAAAAATGAAAGTTCAATTAAGACTATCCATCAAGACTCCATAATAACAGAAGAACAGGGGGTCATAAAAACCGAATCCAACACAATTAGTCAAGGGGAATTCATTCTGCAAGCAATACCTGGAATGTCAGGTTGAGTCTATATTGAAGTGGTAATAAAAGTATTTACAACTAGAATTATGACTGTGACATGTAGAAAAATTGATTTAAAATAAGGTTTTTGGAAGTTTAAGATGTTTTATAAGATATTTAAGGGGTTCTACCATTGGATTATAGTGGTGGTGAGCGCTACTGAGAACCCAGGGTGCAATCTTACCAGTTGGGTTACTATAATAAGAGTTACAATAATTAAAATATATAATTATACCTGTTTATTACCCAAGAGTAAAACTGTTTTGGACATTTTACTACGTAGGGTATTCAAGAGCAGGATGAGGAAACAATTCTGGCTGTGAAAAGCCTCCTTTTTATCCTGAAATGGGGTGGAAAGGGTGCTAGGCCTTTCCACATAGAGGAAGTGAAGATCTTTTCACTTTCTAGTACTGGCTTGTGGTTTGCAAAAAGCCTGTATAACCTGTATCGGGCTCAGATGTGGTTTTGAAACCACATCTGGGCGGTTTTTACCAATACAGGGTGAAAATTTTCATCTGGGGACCTCACAGCCTGATTCTGACGTGTATGACGCCTAGAATGCTGTACAGAAACTGTATGGGACCCCAGTATTGACTGACATATGAGGTATTGAAGTAAAAACATGCTTCTTCGTCTATTTGACACCTCATATTCATGATTATGGGATATTATCCCATGGGGAGGCTGTATATGACAGCAGGTGAGATTTTGACCTTAAACCAGCCATACCTCTGTCAGTTTTTGAGATATTATGCTCAAAGTTGGTTCATTGGATAGCCCTGTATGAGCCCTACACAATGGTACCCAATTTGGTATGGTTATCATTAAATATGGCAAAGTTATCCCATGTGCAAGGTTTTTGTACATAGACGTGGTTTGGGCAAAAAGCTGTATTGAGCTTGTTTGCCTCATACCTTCTGTTATAGTTTAGATATGAAGAAGTGGGTGGCACCATCTGATAGCCCTGACTGTGCTCTTTCCAAAGATACCCCACTTCAGGTATCCCACACTAAAACTGTAGAAGTTAGATG